>JAVIAB010000050.1:30906929-31246929 GCA_032433765.1 Megaustenia siamemsis
CGATCTAAACATAAATCGGACTCTCTCTCTCTCTCTCACTCTTTCTCGATCTAAATATAAATCTCACTTCTCTCGATCTAAACATAAATCTCACTCTCTCTCTCGATCTAACATAAATCTCACTCTCTCTCTCTCGATTAAACAAAATATCTCTCTCTCTCTCTCTCTCGATCTAAACATAAATCTCACTCTCTCTCTCGATCTAAACATAAATCTCACTCTCTCTCTCTCTCTCTCTCTCTCTCTCTCTCTCTCTCGCTCTCTCGATCTACAGAGAACCGAAGCCTGGTGGCCTCGAGGCGATATAAAGCAGGACACGTGACTGAACTGTCAACATTGCCACATACACATTATTGCAATCTACGCATGTAAAATAGTTCATTCAAACATAGCCCAATATTAATTTTAATTACATATCTTAGTTATATACATTATCACCATCAAATGCCATGTCTGCTGGCGTAGGTTATCATGTCTCTCCACAACTTTCGATCTTGAAAGTTATTTTATTTATTTCTGTTGTTTACCTTCTGCCGAGCCATTCTCTTAAGCTGTCTGGTATCTGTTCTCTTTCCGTCCATCTCTTCGTTCCTCAACTTTGCAGTTGTTACAACATATTCCAGCTGTTCCTTTCTCATTACGTGACCAAAAAATGATGATTGTTTCTCCTAATATTGGAAATTAGCTCTTTTTGTTTTCGTCTCTTTCAGAACGTTTTCATTACTCTTCTTAGCTGTTCTATGGTTTTCTCAACATTCTTCTGTAAAACCAAATCTCTACAGCCTCCATTGATTTTCTTGTCTTTTTCCTAATGTCCACGATTCACATTCAAATGTTAAGGCTGGCTCTAATAAACATTTAAGAACTCCTTTCTTGTTCCTGTTGTCAAAAAATGGATTGCATAGGATTCCTAATTTTTTTTTTTTTTTTTTTTTTTTTTTTTGGGGGGGGGGGGGGGGAAAGCTGCTTTTGACTGAGCCATTCTGTATCTCACCTCGTTGTACATCTACCACCTGATGTTAACATTGTTTCCAGATATTAAAATTCATTTGCCTGTTTTAATATTTTTCCACTTGTCTTTATTGTGCATCGCGGTTATTTCTTTCTCTTTGTTGCTACCATTACTTCTGTCTTTTTGCTATTGATGCTGAATCCTTTATTTGTCCTTTTCTCCACTATAATGTCTAATATTTCTTGTAACTCGTTTTCACCCTTAGCGATCAAGACTGTATCATCAGCTTACCTTAGATTATTTATATTATGACCTTCGATTGTTATTCCAGGCATGCCCCTTATCACATAATCTCACTTTACATATTAAATAAATCTGGTGACAGCACACAACCTTGCCTAATACCCTGATTTATTGTTGAAACGTTCCTATCTGATTTCTAGCTCTTATGACCGATGTTGTTGCCAGTACATGTTCTTTATTATTCTTAGATCTTTGCTGTCTATGTTTATGCTTTCTACAATTTTGATTATATCTTGGTGCTTACTTTGTCAAAAGCTTTGTATAAAACTATGAAACATAGGTATAGATCTGTTTTCACCTCTATGTCTCTTCTACTAAAGATCTTATGATATAAATGACATTGCTTGTTCCTTATCTCTAACAAACCACACTGTTCGTCGCTAATTTCTGGACTGATTTTGTTTCGCATTCTTCGCATGATGATTCTTAGTAATATCTTAGTCACGTGATCATAAGGCTTATTGTGCGATATGATCATCGCATTCAATCGCACCCGATTTCTTTGGTAGGGCTATAAATATTGATTTGAGCATGTCGTCTGGTATATATCCGCTGTTGTAGATATCATTCAAAATTTGTGTTATTATTACTATTCCAAAATCACCCATGGCCTCAATCTCTCCTTTAGTTATATTATCTGTTATATTATATTATTTACATTATAAGTTATGAACAAAAACCACGCTTTTGCTGTTAATTCTCTGACTGTTTTGTTCAAGTTTTTAACATTAAGACGTAGCGCAGTGATTCTTATATGCAAAAATATAAGCCTGCCTCCAACAGACTCTACCTCTAGATGTTTTCTATATTAGTCGTTCTTCTGTTTTCATGGCAACGAGGAGCTGATTACTGAATTGGTCAAACTATGGATGCCGTGAACGGTTATAGTCAGTTAATCTCCGTGGACATTGAGACCTATTTATTAGTAATGACTGGAATTATTTAAACTATGTCACGCCTTTACTAGGGAAAACAGGGATAGTTGTACACTGACATTTAACTCAAAGAGCTGGATTAACAGGAATGTGATTGTGTTATATATTCTGATGAAGTATTAGAGGAGTCGATGCTTCCGTGTTTCTTTGAATATCCACCGATGCTAAACATAAATTCAGCTCCCTCCATCTATACATACATCTTCTTTTCCGTCCTATACATCTCTTTCTCACTCTCTCTCTTTCTCTCTCTCTCTCTCACTTTCTCTATCTCTCTTTATCTCTATCTCGCTCTCTCTCACTCTATCTTTCTCTATCTCTATCTCTCTATCTCTCCCAATCTCTCACTCTCTCAGACACTTTCTTTATCTCTATCTCTATCTCGCTCTCTCTATCTCTCTCTATCTCTCTTTCATGCTATCGCGAATTGCACCATTTCTGCACGATCCCGAGCTGTTTCTGTCTATATTGACGATTGACTTAATTGGCATGTTATCGTTACAGGATCACGATCTGAACTTGTTGTCCGCCTCTGGCTATGACTTGCTTCTATTAATATTTGAAAATCTTGACTTAATCATTATGGAGTCAATTTCCGTGCGGTGAATATTATAGAGTCAATCTCCCTGCGTGATCATTTTAAAGTCAATCTTCCTGACTTGATCATTGTAAAGTCAATCATATCATATTTCATCTTAAAGCGTTTCTTCTTCCCTTTCTCATTTGCCTTTCGGGGTTGATGGGAGATATATTGCGGTCTTTTGCTCTTCTGTTCGCTTCTGCTGCTGTTATGTTTCTTAGTGTTTCTAATATTCGGTTAACCCATCTCCTTCGTGGTCGACCTTGGGTCTGGTGTTCTCACAACGTTTATTGAAGGCTTGTTGTGTTATGCTTGATCTTTCTGCCTTGACACGTGGCCAAACCATTTTATCTGTTTATATATATATATGTTCATATATATAATATATATATATATATTATATATATATATATATTCTATGACCGTTGTTATTCCTAGCTTTTTCTCATTTCTCATTACTGATTCTATTCATGACTTCTGTTTTGCTGATGTTTATTTTCATGTTGTATTTGTGCATGTGCTGTTGAGTCTATTTAAGTGTCTTGTTGGTCTTCTATTTTTCCATGTATTAATGCCTCTGATCGTCTGCATATAGAATCTCGTTGATCACCTCTGTCTCTGATGAGTTGGCTAACTTGCATATATAGTCCATCTATGTAATGAACAATAGGGGGATAGTACACACCCCTGTTTTACTCATGATCTAACTTCGAAGTTGTCTGTTTAGCCTACTGCCCTTGTGACTGTGCAGATGCTGTTGATATAGAGACTTTAATTAGGTTGATTAGATGTTGGCTTACTCCGTATGTCGTTAGTATCCACCACAGTTGTTCTCTGTTTACTCAGTCTCATGCTTTTTCCTGATCAATGACAGCAATGTATAAATTGCGACTGTGTTCTGTTGTGTTTTCTGCCAGTTGTGATAGGGTGAATATAACGTCAGTACATCCTCTGTTATTTTCGGAACCCCATTTGAGAATCACTTAACTGTAGTTTTATTATCGGTCTCAGCTTTTTCCCCATAATTTGGAGTATAACTTCCCACATGACTGAGAAGGGATATGCCTCTATATTGATTGCAACCTCTCTTGTTGCCTTTCTTTGTCCATAATGATACGATGATTGTTTGTTGCCAGTCTTCTGGGGCTTTATCTTGGTGCTATACTTCATGAAATATTCTGTACAGCCATGTAACTCTTGTTTCTCCTGCTGCTGCTATTATTTTTACTGGTATGTTATCTATCCCCGGTGTTTTATTTCGTGGTACATATTTTATTACTTTTCAGGGCGCATTCATGTCTTTAAATTCATATAATTCCTGAAAGAGTTATACATTTACTACCAGTTTATATAATGTAATATAGTTTAAAAGTAGTCAATGACTTAGTTTCAACAATCTTCTCTCTCTCACTCTCTCCGTCCTCTCTCTCTCTCTCTCTCTATCACTCTCTCTCTCTCTCTCTCTCTCTTTCTCGCACTGTCTCTTCTATCTTTCTTTGCCCTTTTGTTTGACCCTTACGCCCATTTTCAAGTAGAGTTTTTTCCCTTATTCATAGCATCAAAGTTGACAGTAACTATATCATGCTTTCCCCTGATAGCCAACTCTTGACATTGAGCTTTACAACAGGAGGCAATCTGATCATAAGAAACCAAAACCTGTTGAGTTAGTTGGGCACGCTAAGGGGGCATCAGTGTATGTTACTTTCAGAGTCTGAAAGCTCGCAAAATAGCATTAATGAAAACACGCATATAAATATCATGATCCTTCCAGCGCCGTTAGATGTTGCATAAGGCTTGTTGTGTTTTTCGGGACCCATCTTATTGAGGGCGAGATGCTCCATCTTATCTAATGAGTCTATACCTGCCGACTTTGCCTCTCTTATAAGTGTTTTTTCAGTGGCTCTGTAGGTCTTCTATTTTCTGTATCCTGATATTTCCATAGAAGAGCCTGTTTGGAATTCTCTTGTCTCTTCTCAGTACATATGCAACATATGTCCAACTTCACTTCCTAATTGTAGATGAGATCGTTGGTTGCATGGCTTTTTCTCTTATCTCTATTTAATCTTGAATTCATTCCATTGTACACAGAGTATTTTTCTTAGGTATTTGTCTTCAAAGGGTGTCCGGTTAGCGCAATCGATAGGCGGTTGGCTTACCACGGCAACAGCGGGGTTCGTAATCCCGGCGAGGACACCTGGGTTTTACTAATTCCCTAAAAATTAGTAGGAGCCGCGATAGCTCAGTGGTTAGTGAACTGGACTACTACGGACAAGGGGTAGGGTTCGATCCCAACCGACGGCTCCGGGTTCACCCAGCCTTAAATGGGTACCGGATTTTTCTGGGAAAGTAAAAGCAGCACGGGCGTAATACCGACCACATTACCCCAAAAATCATGTGCTGAAGGTCTGTAAATATAGGGTCACTAACACCATATTTCCCTATACGCCACTTGGCGTGACGGGGGGGTACTTTACTTTTACTATTTGTCTTCAAAATCGTTTAGTATTTTCTCAATCTCTGTTGTTGTTTCCAGCTGTCACATGCATAGGTAAGTGTTAACAGTACGTTTGAGTTGGATATTCTCAGTTTAGCTTTCTTGCATAATGCTTTTGATTTCCATATTCTGTCAGGTTTTTTTTAAATTCACAACTTCTTTTTCTATCCTGTTGCTGATCTCTTTCTGTTCCTCACTTCTTGATCAATATTACTACCAAGATATAAAATATAAATTGTATTTAATGTTTATCTAGCTGTATCTAAATTTGTTAAATGTATCCGTATTATTCATAATACGGATACATTTCATCGTATCTCGATGTCATGAAATTTCAGAATCGATAACGCAATCATATATCTCCTAACGTTTCCATGTCTTAACCTTACATCTCATAAAAGCCATCTCATATAAGCTACTCCGCTATAAACGAGCCTCACACTTACCAGACCAAAATCTACCAAACCTCCCACTTACCAGACCAAAATCTACCAAACCTCCCACTTACCAGACCAAAATCTACCAAACCTCACACTTACAGACCAAAATCTACAAACCTCCCACTTACAGACCAAAATCTACCAAACCTCCCACTTACCAGACCAAAATCTACCAAACCTCCCACTTACCAGATGAAAATCTACAAACCTCCCACTACCAGACCAAAATCTACCAAAACCTCACACTTACCAGATGAAAATCTACCAAACCTCCCACTTACCAGACCAAAATCTACCAAACCTCCCACTTACCAGACCAAAATCTACCAAACCTCCCACTTACCAGACCAAAATCTACCAAACCTCCCACTTACCAGATGAAAATCTACCAAACCTCCCACTTACCAGACCAAAATCTACCAAACCTCACACTTACCAGACCAAAATCTACCAAACCTCCCACTTACCAGACCAAAATCTACCAAACCTCACACTTACCAGACCAAAATCTACCAAACCTCACACTTACCAGACCAAAATCTACCAAAACCTCACACTTACCAGACCAAAATCTACCAAACCTCACACTTACCAGACCAAATCTACCAAACCTCACACTTACCAAACCAAAATCTACCAAACCTCACACTTACCAGACCAAAATCTACCAAATCTCCCACATACCAGACCAAAATCTACCAAACCTCACACTTACCAGACCAAAATCTACCAAATCTCCCACATACCAGACCAAAATCTACCAAATCTCCCACATACCAGACCAAAATCTACCAAATCTCCCACATACCAGACCAAAATCTACCAAATCTCCCACATACCAGACCAAAATCTACCGAGCCTACCACATGGCAAGTCGAATCTACTGAGCCTCCCACTTAACCAAACCAAAGCCTATCAATCCTCACACTTTCTAAACCTAAGCCTACCAAACCTCCAATCTTCTAAATCTCCAAGTTACTTATATCGAAATCTACCATGTCTCCAAGTTACTTATACCCAAATCTACCAAATCTGCAAATTACTTATACCCAAATCTACCAATCTTCAAGTTACTTATACCCAAATCTACCAAATCTTCAAGTTACTTATACCCAAATCTTCAAGTTACTTATACCCAAATCTACAAAAATTTCCATGTTACTTATGTCCAAATCTACTAAATCTCAAATTTATTTATACCCAAATCTACCAAATCCCCAGTCTACTTATACCCAACAACCAAATCTCCAAGTTACTTACACCCAAATCTACCAAATCTCCAGTTTACTTATACCCAACAACCAAATCTCCAAGTTACTTATACCCAAATCTACCAAATCTCCAGTTTACTTATACCCAACAACCAAATCTCCAAGTTACTTACACCCAAATCTACCAAATCTCCAGTTTACTTATACCCAACAACCAAATCTCCAAGTTACTTATACCCAAATCTACTAAATCTCCAGTTTACTTATACCCAACAACCAAATCTCCAAGTTACTTACACCCAAATCTACCAAATCTCCAGTTTACTTATACCCAACAACCAAATCTCCAAGTTACTTACACCCAAATCTACCAAATCTCCAGTTTACTTATACCCAACAACCAAATCTCCAAGTTACTTATACCCAAATCTACCAAATCTCCAGTTTACTTATACCCAACAACCAAATCTCCAAGTTACTTACACCCAAATCTACCAAATCTCCAGTTTACTTATACAAACAACCAAATCTCCAAGTTACTTATACCCAAATCTACTAAATCTCCAGTTTACTTATACCCAACAACCAAATCTCCAAGTTACTTACACCCAAATCTACCAAATCTCCAGTTTACTTATACCCAACAACCAAATCTCCAAGTTACTTACACCCAAATCTACCAAATCTCCAGTTTACTTATACCCAACAACCAAATCTCCAAGTTACTTATACCCAAATCTACCAAATCTCCAAGTTACTTACACCCAAATCTACCAAATCTCCAGTTTACTTATACCCAACAACCAAATCTCCAGTTACTTACACCCAAATCTACCAAATCTCCAGTTTACTTATACCCAACAACCAAATCTCCAAGTTACTTATACCCAAATCTACCAAATCTCCAAGTTACTTACACCCAAATCTACCAAATCTCCAGTTTACTTATACCCAACAACCAAATCTCCAAGTTACTTATACCAAATCTACTAAATCTCCAAGTTACTTACACCCAAATCTACTAAATCTCCAAGTTACTTATACCCAACAACCAAATCTCCAAGTTACTTATACCCAAATCTACTAAATCTCCAAGTTACTTATACCAACAACCAAATCTCCAAGTTACTTATACCCAAATCTACTAAATCTCCAAGTTACTTACACCCAAATCTACCAAATCTCCAAGTTACTTACACCTAAATCTACCAAATCTCCAAGTTACTTACACCCAAATCTACCAAATCTCCAAGTTACTTATACCCAACAACCAAATCTCCAAGTTACTTATACCCAAATCTTCAAGTTACTTATACCCAAATCTACCAAATTTCCATGTTACTTATGTCCAAATCTACCAAATCTCCAAGTTACTTATACCCAACAACCAAATCTCCAAGTTACTTATACCCAAATCTACCAAATCTCCAAGTTACTTATACCCAACAACCAATCTCCAAGTTACTTATACCCAACAACCAAATCTCCAAGTTACTTATACCCAACAACCAAATCTCCAAGTTACTTATACCCAACAACCAAATCTCCAAGTTACTTATACCCAACAACCAAATCTCCAAGTTACTTATACCCAACAACCAAATCTCCAAGTTACTTACACCCAAATCTACCAAATTTCCATGTTACTTATGTCCAAATCTACCAAATCTCCAAGTTACTTATACCCAACAACCAAATCTCCAAGTTACTTATACCCAAATCTACCAAATCTCCAAGTTACTTATACCCAACAACCAAATCTCCAAGTTACTTATACCCAACAACCAAATCTCCAAGTTACTTATACCCAACAACCAAATCTCCAAGTTACTTATACCCAACAACCAAATCTCCAAGTTACTTATACCCAACAACCAAATCTCCAAGTTACTTATACCCAACAACCAAATCTCCAAGTTACTTATACCCAACAACCAAATCTCCAAGTTACTTACACCCAAATCTACCAAATTTCCATGTTACTTATGTCCAAATCTACCAAATCTCCAAGTTACTTATACCCAACAACCAAATCTCCAAGTTACTTATACCCAAATCTACCAAATCTCCAAGTTACTTATACCCAACAACCAAATCTCCAAGTTACTTATACCCAACAACCAAATCTCCAAGTTACTTATACCCAACAACCAAATCTCCAAGTTACTTATACCCAACAACCAAATCTCCAAGTTACTTATACCCAACAACCAAATCTCCAAGTTACTTATACCCAACAACCAAATCTCCAAGTTACTTATACCCAACAACCAAATCTCCAAGTTACTTATACCAACAACCAAATCTCCAAGTTACTTATACCCAACAACCAAATCTCCAAGTTACTTATACCCAACAACCAAATCTCCAAGTTACTTATACCCAACAACCAAATCTCCAAGTTACTTATACCCAAATCTACCAAATCTCCAAGTTACTTATACCCAACAACCAAATCTCCAAGTTACTTATACCCAACAACCAAATCTCCAAGTTACTTATACCCAACAACCAAATCTCCAGTTACTTATACCCAACAACCAAATCTCCAAGTTACTTATACCCAACAACCAAATCTCCAAGTTACTTATACCCAACAACCAAATCTCCAAGTTACTTATACTCAACAACCAAATCTCCAAGTTACTTATACCCAACAACCAAATCTCCAAGTTACTTATACCCAACAACCAAATCTCCAAGTTACTTATACCCAACAACCAAATCTCCAAGTTACTTATACCCAACAACCAAATCTCCAAGTTACTTATACCCAACAACCAAATCTCCAAGTTACTTATACTCAACAACCAAATCTCCAAGTTACTTATACCCAACAACCAAATCTCCAAGTTACTTATACTCAAGTTATCATGTCGTTCTCAGATGTCGAAGACTAAGGTGGCTGGGACACGTCCAGCGAATGGAAGAAAAACGCATCCTCAGGCAAATACTATATGGTGAACTAATACACGGAAAAAGACAAATCGGCAGACCTAAACTACGATATAGAGATATCTGTAAATCATCTCTAAATGACTTCTCCATCTGTGAAAACGACTGGCAACATCTGGCAAGTGATCGCACATCATTGGAGAGCATGTATAAATAATGATATAACATCTTTTGAGACTGTACTAAGGCAACACTTAGAAGAGAAAAGACTCATGAAAAAGGATGGAAAACCCTATGGATCAATGGGCCTGACTTGTCCATTCTGTGGCCATGTGTGTTTGTCAAACATTGGTAGAATTAGCCACGAGAGAAGCTGTTCGACAAAAAACATATAAAATGCACAGTGGCCTCCACTAGACCGTCTGACAAGACGAAAAGGGCCATATATTATACTCAAATCTATCCAAATTTGCAGCTACCTAACTTCACCTCTCCATAACGTTCAATCATTTGACCTTCATGTCCCGTTTTTGTGAACTCATCTCTGTCTGCCTATACAATATCTGTATGTCCTTCTACCGGACATTATGCATGGTCTATATTTGCCCAGTGATCAGAGGTGAGATGCAGAATGCTCAGGCAAAAGCAGCTTTCCAAAAAATGAGGAAGATACTATGCAATCCATTTTTGACAATAGAAACAAGACAAAGAATTATTATATATTATATAGAGCCAGTCTTAACATATGGATGTGAATCATGGACAATAGGACAACAAACAAGAAAATCACTGGAGTCTGTAGAAATGTGGTTTTACAGAAGAATGTTGAGAATACCATGGACAGCTAAGAGGAGTAATAAAAACGTTCTGAAAGAGACCAAAACAAAAAGAGAGCTAATTTCCAATATTAGGAAGAAACAATCATCATTTTTTGGCCATGTAATGAGAGGAGAACAACTGCAATATATTGCAACAACTGGGAAAATTGAGGGACGAAGGGATAGAGAGAATCAAAGAGATAAAATACCAGACAGCTTAAGAGAATGGCTTGGCAGAAGGTCAACAACTGAAATGATAAATAACTGTCGTGATCGAAAGTTGTGGAGAGACATGATCACCTACGCCAGCAGGCGCGGTACTTGATGATGTTGATGATATTTGCCCATTGTTTACGTTTACCAAATTATGTCCACAGAGAACAACTTCCAGTTGAGCGCTGTTCCTGAAGCATGTCGCTCACTCACGCTATGTCCCTGCAACTCTGTCGCCTGTACGGCTTACACAAGACTCCCTCTCCGTACCACAAGAGTCCAATGCCATCTCTCTCGGCAGTCCATGCCCTGCAGCCTCCCTCGTACCCACTCAGCAGCTCAGCAGATGCCCTTCCAGGTAGGCCTGAAACAAATTTATTGTTTAGTTCTTGTTTCTACAAATTGCGTGAACTTTTAATGTCAAACGCTAAGTCACGTGAATGTTTACCGCGTTCAATATTATGATCGACGGAATATAAGGCTCAACATAACTCTTTATCATAAGAGCATAAGAACACTACGACCAACTAATATAACCGAACAATAATTGTACACTCAACTCTTAATCACGAAAATCTAACTTTGCGCCCAACTCTTAACCTCGGACATATATTACACCATATTGGTAGATGGGAACCGCGATAGCTCAGTGATTAGAAGCATATATTACACCATATTGGTAGATGGGAACCGCGATAGCTCAGTGATTAGAAGCAATCAACCATAGATGGTCGTGTATGAGAATGTAAGAGCTGGAGTTGTGACAGCTGGGATAAGTGAGGGAAGAGTACACAGAGTGAAAGAGATAGAAGACACAAGACAACTTGGCATAGTAGGGGGTCAGCAGCAGATGTAATATACCACTCCAGAGACAGAAAGTTATGGAGAGACTTGGTCACCTTCGCCAGCAGACACGAAGTTGAACGATGACGTTTATTAAATGAACATATAAGACATATATGCTATTGATGGAGTTTGTCTATGGGTTTTGATATTTCGTAAGAATAAAGACAATTTCTGTTGCCCCAATGTTCAAGCTATGGGAAGCCGCGATAGCTCAGGGTTAGTGAACTGGAATACAAAGGACTAGAGGTCGGGTTCGATTCTGATCGCCGGCTTCCACGTTTACCCAGTCGTAATTGGGTACCGGATTTTATTTCTGGGAAAGTAAAGCGGCACGGGCGTAATAGCGACTATATTACCTCAAAAATCATGTGCCGAAGGTATATAACAATTATGGTCACTAACACCATATTCCCTATACACCACTTGACGTGACGGCGCTCTTTACGTAACTTTTTTACTTTGTTAGACACACACTAATCATTTAATGAGGAGAACGAAAGACTGATATTAATCATTATCATTATCATCACCATCTTCATCATTAACAAGTACCGTGCCTGCTGGCTGGGTTATCATGCATCTCCACAAATTTATATCCTTACAGATGTTTATCATTCTGTTGTTTGACTTCCTGTCAAATCATTCTCTTTAACTGGCTACGCTCATTTCTTCATCCAATTAATATAAAATATCAAAAACACTTTGAATTCAACAATATCACAATATAACACTCATACCTTTATTATAGTAAAAGCTAAATTCATCTTGGAGAATATAAAGATACATTCATCTTGGAGAATATAAAGCTACATTCATTTTGGAGAATATAAAGATACATTCATCTTGGAGAATATAAAGATACATTCATCTTGGAGAATATAAAGATACATTCATCTTGGAGAATATAAAGATATATTCATCTTGGAGAATATAAAGATACATTCATCTTGGAGAATATAAAGATATATTCATCTTGGAGAATATAAAGATACATTCATCTTGGAGAATATAAAGATACATTCATCTTGGAGAATATAAAGATACATTCATCTTGAAGAATATAAAGCTACATTCTCTTAAGCATGAAAATATGTCACATTCATCACCTATGAACAGGACTACGCTCACTTTTGATCGTGAGAAAATAGCTTTTTAAAAAGCGCGCCACGTCGCCTAGAGTCTATTGGATATAGTGTTAGTGCCCTTTTTTGTATATAGAGCTCCGGCAAGTGATTTTTGGGATTATGTGGTCGTATTACGTCCGCGAAGGGATTATAATGATGACCTCAACTCTTAATTAGGAAAATACACGGTGAGCACAAAAGAACACTCCTTGATTTACACGGAGAAGGTAACTAAGTTTGGATCCGCGGTCAGTAATAAATGAATATTTTATTGGAAGGAAACTTCCGAGGCGATAAATAAGCGAATCATTTATGGGGAAGTGGTATGTTTACAACACTTGGAAGATATTAATTCTCTGTGGGGGTTTTTTTCCGAGTGTTGTAAACATACCTCTTCCCTTGAAATAATTCACTGAGGTCACTACCTTACTCAGCAAGACGGGGCAACGGCGCACTGGCAATCTAGTTGTCCACAAATTTCTCAACGGGTACCATGCTGGACATAATGACCAGGTGTTCTGCGAGTGGTTTTTCTTTGAGGATACCTGCAGGACAAAGTGTGTGTACCCCCACTACCCGCACCCTTGCATGATCTGCAGGAATACACCGTTGAAACTCTAAACTCAATGGAGCCGGATGTCCGAATAGAGCTTGATTCGAGCTAAATTATCGGATCGGTATTTGTCGAGTAACGGTTGTGGCGCACGTCCCATGTATGAAATACCAACCGATACCACAATTAATACATATGCGTTGACGGAACTGTAGCCACCAATGCTTGATAATATTCTTAGAAAGTTACATTCTAAATCTGTTTCGAAATCAAGAAGTGCCTTTGCACTCACCCTGCGTACGGATCACATCTTATGATGGTATTGAGATTACAAGAATGCACTCAATTCTTAGTCAAGAAAAAAAATATATAATTGCCTTTATTGCTTGATTGTAGAAATGGCGACACCATGTATTTATAATGAAATAAAAAACAGAATTAACGATAATAAGAAAAGCATTAATAACAATAATAACAATTAAAGTAATCATAATAACATAAAAATAATGATCTAATAACCTAATAAAAATAATATAATAACAGAAGAGCATATCAACAATAATAACAACAAAAAGAAGACTACAATAATACAAATAATAATAATAACAACAATAACAACACTAATGATACCAACACCGCAACAAAAATAATATTTAAAATAAACAATAAAAGGTGCAACAACGATACTACTAATAACAACAACAATACTGGTAATAACAACACTAATAAAAACAACAGCAATAATAACAATAGGGAAAATTATTATTATAGCAACAATAACAATAATAAACAACAACAATAATAATTGCAGTACCAACAGCAATGGTAACAACAATAATAGAAACAACAACGATAATAACAATAACAATCATAATAATAATAACAATAATACTTATAGCAATAATAACAATAATAATAACAATAACGCTAAAATAGCAATAATAATAATTATAGCAATCACAAGAACAGCAACAATAATAATAACACTAGCAACAATAATAATACTAACAAATAATAATAATAATAGCAACAATAATAATACTAACAAATAATAATAATAATAGCAACAATAATAATACTAACAATAATAATAGCAATAATAATAATACTAACAATACTAACAATAATAATAGCAACAATAATAATACTAACAATAATAATAATAGCAACAATAATAATACTAACAATAATAATAATACTAACAATAATAATAATAGCAACAATAATAATACTAACAATAATAATAGCAACAATAATAATACTAACAATAATAATAGCAATAATAATAATACTAACAATAATAATAGCAACAATAATAATACTAACAATAATAATAGCAACAATAATAATACTAACAATAAAAATAGCAACAATAATAATACTAACAATAATAATAGCAACAATAATAATACTAACAATAATAATAGCAAAAATAATAATACTAACAACAATAATAATAATAATAAAAGTAAGATTAATAACAATAATAGCAACAATAATAATACTAACAATAATAATAGCAAAAATAATAATACTAACAACAATAATAATAGCAACAATTATAATACTAACAATAATAATAATAGCAACAAAATAATAAAAATAATAATAATAAAAGCAACAATAATAATACTAACAATAATAATAATAGCAACAATAATAATAATAATAATACTAACAATAATAATAATACTAACAATAATAATAATAGCAACAATAATAATACTAGTAACAATAATAATAATAATACTAACAACAATAATAATAATAAAAGTAAGATTAATAACAATAATAGCAACAATTATAATAATAATATCAATATTAATAATACTATTAATAAAAATAATTATAACAACTACAAAGACAAAAATAAAAATAATAATAATAATATTAGCAAAACTATAATAAAAATACTCTCAATATATCAAACCTGTGTGCTTAGCACACTATTATATGGATCTGAAACCTGGACAAAATACTCAAACCAGGAAAAAAGACTAAATGTCTTCCACATGCGATGTCCCCGCAAAATAATGCACATCAAATGGCAGGACAAAATAACCAACTTAACTGTCCTGCAATGTGCTAAGACCCCAACAATCATGTCGATGCTCAGAAGTCGAAGACTAAGGTGGCTGGGGCATGTCCAACGAATGGAAGAAAAGCGCATTCCTAGACAAATACTATATGGTGAACTAATACACGGAAAAATACAAATCAGCAGACCCAAACTACGATATAGAGATATCTGCAAATCATCTCTGAAAGACTTCTCCATCTATGAAAACGACTGGCAACATCTGGCAAGTGATCGCACATCATGGAGAGCATGTATAAGGAACAGTTTAACAACGTTTGAGACTTTTCTTAGACAAAACTTAGAAGAGAAAAGACGCATGAAAAAGGATGGAAAACCCTGTGGACCAGCGAGCCTGACTTGTTCAATATGTGACCGCGTGTGTTTGTCAAACATTGGTAGAATTAGCCACGAGAGAAACTGTTCGACAAAAACAATACCTCAAAAAATACACAATAGCCTCCACTAGACCGTCTGACTAGACGATAAGGGCCACACACACTAGCAACAATTTCAATAATAGTTTAATAAAAATAACAATAATGCAAACAACAAAACAAATAATAACATTGGTACTAATAACAATAATAATAATAATAATAATACTAACAGCAATAATAATAATAATGCTAATAATAATAATAATGCTAACAATAATATAATAACTAACAATAATAATAATAATACTAACAGCAATAATAATAATAATACTAACAATAATAATAATACTAACAACAATAATAATAATAATAATACTAGCAACAATAATAAATAATACTAGCAACAATAATAATAATAATACTAACAACAACAACAATAATAATAATAATAACAGCAATAGTAATAATACTAACAACAACAATAATAATACTAACACAACGATAATAATACTAACAACAACAATAATAATACTAACAACAACAACAATAATAATACTAACAACAACAATAATAATACTAACAACAACAACAATAATAATACTAACAACAACAACAATAATAATACTAACAACAATAATAATAATACTAACAACAACAATAATAATAATACTAGCAACAATAATAATAATAATAATACTAGCAACAATAATATAATAATACTAACAACAACAATAATAATAATACTAACAACAATAGTAATAATACTAACAACAACAATAATAATACTAACAACAACAACAATAATAATACTAACAACAACAACAATAATAATACTAACAACAACAATAATAATACTAACAACAACAACAATAATAATACTAACAACAATAATAATAATACTAACAACAACAATAATAATAATACTAGCAACAATATAATAATAATACTAACAATAATAATAATAATACTAACAACAACAACAATAATAATACTAACAACTATAATAATAATACTAACAACAACAACAATAATAATACTAACAACAATAATAATACTAACAACAACAATAATAAGAATACTAACAACAATAATAATAATACTAACAACAACAATAATAATACTAACAACAACAACAATAATAATACTAGCAACAACAATAATAATAATACTAACAATAATAACAATACTAGCAACATAATAATAATACTAACAAAAACAACAATAATAATACTAACAACAACAATAATAATAATAATAGCAACAATAATAATAATAATACTAGCAACAACAATAATAATAATAATAGCAACAACAATAATAATAATACTAGCAACAACAAAAATAATAATAATACTAACAACAACAACAATAATAATAATAATACTAGCAACAACAATAATAATAATAATACTAGCAACAATAATAATAATAATACTAACAACAACAACAACAATATAATAATAATACTAACAACAACAATAATAATAATACTAGCAACAATAATAATAATAATAATACTAACAACAACAACAATAATAATACTAACACAACAACAATAATAATAATACTTACAACAACAACAATAATAATAATACTAACAACAACAACAACAACAATAATAATACTAGCAACAACAATAATAATAATACTAACAACAACAACAACAATAATAATAATACTAACACAACAACAATAATAATAATACTAACAACAACAATAATAATAATACTAACAACAACAACAATAATAATAATACTAACAACAACAACAACAATAATAATAATACTAACAACAACAATAATAATAATACTAACAACAACAACAATATAATACTAACAACAACAACATAATAATAATACTAACAACAACAATAATAATAATACTAACAACAACAATAATAATAATAATACTAACAACAACAATAATAATAATACTAACAACAACAACAATAATAATAATACTAACAACAACAACAATAATAATAATACTAACAACAACAATAATAATAATACTTACAACAACAACAATAATAATAATACTAACAACAACAACAACAATAATAATAATACTAACAACAACAACAATAATAATAATACTAACAACAACAACAATAATAATAATACTAGCAACAATAATAATAATAATACTAGCAACAACAACAACAATAATAATAATACTAACAACAACAACAATAATAATAATACTAGCAACAACAATAATAATAATAATACTAGCAACAATAATAATAATAATAATACTAGCAACAATAATAATAATAATACTAGCAACAACAACAATAATAATAATACTAACAACAACATCAATAATAAGCCAGCACATTATCACATTGGAAATGTGTGCATCCCCAGGTCCCTACTCCATCCTAAGCGCCGACAACTCCTTCCCTAACCAGCCGAAGCGGAAGCGGTCGTGGTCGAGAGCTGTATTCTCTAACCTTCAACGGAAAGGGCTGGAGAGGAGATTTGAAGTGCAGAAGTACGTCACCAAGCCAGACAGACGACAGCTGGCCGCCATGTTGGGACTTACAGACGCTCAGGTCATTTTTCACTTGTTTTGTTCTCCAGTCATTTATCTCTATATGACTCAAGTGATCTTTAACTTGTTAACCATTAATCACTGTTTCTCGCTTAATCTAAAGCGTTTTCGTTAATCATTATCCACTGACTCTAGAGCAAACTTTTATCTTTATTTGCTAAAATTATTTAATTTATAATATTTCACTTGGCTTAAGTATTTCCTCTCTTATTTATTACTTCACCAATTCTTGAACTCATTCGTACACACAGTCTTTGATCCACTCTCTCACTTAAAGTGCAACTCAGTCACCTACTTAAAGTGTACTCAGTCACCTACTTAAAGTGCAACTCAGTCACCTACTTAAAGTGCTACTCAGTCACCTACTTAAAGTGTGGCAATATCATACTTTATCTGTCATTTACTCTTTTACTTAACTTGTGTGTCCTCCTCTTAATTAATCTGTGATTCATTCTCTTAATTAATCTGTGACTCACTTTCTTACATAATCTGTGACTCTTCTTACCTAATCTGTGATTCTTCCTCTTAATTAATCAGTGATTCATTCTCTTAATTAATCTGTGACTCACTTTCTTACATAATCTGTGACTCACTTTCTTACATAATCTGTGACTCCTCTTACATAATCTGTGACTCTTCTTACGTTATCTGTGATTCATCCTCTTAATTAACCTGTGATTCATTGTTTCACATAACCTGTGACTCACTCTCTTACATAATCTGTGACTCCTCTTACATAATCTATGACTCCTCTTACATAGTCGATGTCTCCTCCTCTTAAGTTAACATGTGATTCCTCCTTTACATAATCTGTACCTTAATCTCTAACTTAATCATGGAATCACTCTTACTTAATCTGTGACTCATCCCCTTACATATCTATGTCTCACTGCCCGGCTTAAACTGTGACACTCTCTTACTTAATATGTGATTCACACTCTTATTTCATCTGTGACTTACACTCTTATTTCATCTGTGTCTTACACTCTTACTAAATCTGTGATTCCTTCTTTTACTTAATCTGAGATTCATCCCCTTACTTAAATTTGTGTCACTCTTCGACTCGTGTGATTTCATCCCCTACCCACTAATTGACTCACACTCTGAATGACTCTCTATCATTCACTGTCTGATTTCATCCCCTACCCACTACTTGACTTGCACTCTGATTGACTCTCTATCACTCTCTGATTTCATCCCCTACCCACTACTTGACTCACACTCTGATTGACTCTCTATCACTCTCTGATTTCATCCCCTACCCACTACTTGACTCACACTCTGATTGACTCTCTATCACTCTCTGATTTCATCCCCTACCCACTACTTGACTCACACTCTGATTGACTCTCTATCACTCTCTGATTTCATCCCCTACCCACTACTTGACTCACACTCTGATTGACTCTCTATCACTCTCTGATTTCATCCCCTACCCACTACTTGACTTGCACTCTGATTGACTCTCTATCACTCTCTGATTTCATCCCCTACCCACTACTTGACTCACACTCTGATTGACTCTCTATCACTCTCTGATTTCATCCCCTACCCACTACTTGACTCACACTTGATTGACTCTCTATCACTCTCTGATTTCATCCCCTACCCACTACTTGACTCACACTCTTATTGACTCTCTATCACACACTGTCTGATTTCATCCCCTACCCACTACTTGACTCACACTCTGATTGACTCTCTATCATTCACTGTCTGATTTCATCCCCTACCCACTACTTGACTCGCACTCTGAATGACTCTCTATCATTCACTGTCTGATTTCATCCCCTACCCACTACTTGACTTGCACTCTGATTGACTCTCTATCACTCTCTGATTTCATCCCCTACCCACTACTTGACTCACACTCTTATTGACTCTCTATCACACACTGTCTGATTTCATCCCTACCACTACTTGACTCACACTCTGATTGACTCTCTATCATTCACTGTCTGATTTCATCCCCTACCCACTACTTGACTTACACTCTGATTGACTCTCTATCACTCTCTGATTTCATCCCCTACCCACTACTTGACTCACACTCTGATTGACTCTCTATCATTCACTGTCTGATTTCATCCCCTACCCACTACTTGACTTACACTCTGATTGACTCTCTATCACTCTCTGATTTCATCCCCTACCCACTACTTGACTCACACTCTTATTGACTCTCTATCACACACTGTCTGATTTCATCCCCTACCCACTACTTGACTCACACTCTGATTGACTCTCTATCACTCTCTGATTTCATCCCCTACCCACTACTTCACTCACACTCTGATTGACTCTCTATCACTCTCTGATTTCATCCCCTACCCACTACTTGACTCACACTCTTATTGACTCTCTATCACACACTGTCTGATTTCATCCCCTACCCACTACTTGACTCACACTCTGATTGACTCTCTATCACTCTCTGATTTCATCCCCTACCCACTACTTGACTTACACTCTGATTGACTCTCTATCACTCTCTGATTTCATCCCTACCCACTACTTGACTCACACTCTGATTGACTCTCTATCACACACTGTCTGATTTCATCCCCTACCCACTACTTGACTCACACTCTGATTGACTCTCTATCACACACTCTCTGATTTCATCCCCTACCCACTACTTGACTTACACTCTGATTGACTCTCTATCACTCTCTGATTTCATCCCCTACCCACTACTTGACTCACACTCTGATTGACTCTCTATCACACACTGTCTGATTTCATCCCCTACCCACTACTTGACTCACACTCTGATTGACTCTCTATCACTCTCTGATTTCATCCCCTACCCACTACTTGACTCACACTCTTATTGACTCTCTATCACACACTGTCTGATTTCATCCCCTACCCACTACTTGACTCACACTCTTATTGACTCTCTATCACTGTCTGATTTCATCCCTACCCACTACTTGACTCACACTCTGATTGACTCTCTATCACTGTCTGATTTCATCCCCTACCCACTACTTGACTCACACTCTGATTGACTCTCTATCACTGTCTGATTTCATCCCCTACCCACTACTTGACTCACACTCTTATTGACTCTCTATCACTGTCTGATTTCATCCCCTACCCACTGCTTGACTCACACTCTGATTGACTCTCTATCACTCTCTGATTTCATCTCTCACCCACTACTTGACTCACACTCTGATTGACTCTCTATCACTCACTGTCTGATTTCATCCCCTACCCACTGCTTGACTCACACTCTTATTGACTCTCTATCACTCACTGTCTGATTCACTGTCTGCAGGTAAAAGTCTGGTTCCAGAACCGCCGCATGAAGTGGCGTCATGCCCAGCAGCAGGGGGAGAAGGATAAGCAGATACAACAGCCAGAACATCAAGCGGGCAGTGAGATCACTACACAGAATTGCGGGAATGGCGACTCACCGGAAGTTGGAAAACCTTCATTTACAGAGACTCACTCTAATGACGTTATCGAATCAGCTGATGTGTCACGTGATCCTTATCATGCTGTTTCCTGCATCAACTTTCAAGGGAAAGGAGCTTCTCAGATTGAAATTGTCCCCTCGGGCCATCAACCTTCCTCCTCGCCTCAAGACCTAAGTGTTAGATCACACGTGCAGGACTATACGTCAGAACCCAGGCCTGGCATGACGTCATCATGCGATCTCAGAATAGAACCGACCATGGAAATCGCTAACAGCTGCAGTCTGATATCGTTACGTCATCAGAGAGATGGCACGCCCAGGAACACAGACGTTACTCTGTCAAAGTTACGTCATATGTGTGAGAGTCCTAGCGAGGAAGAAACGTCGAGTGATGCCCTCGGATGCCAACTTGATTTGAGTGATAGCAGCCGCCAACCCTGGGCGAGAATAGCGACTTAGACATGAACGATACCGATGTAGACATGAACGATATAGACGTGGACATGAACGATTCTGATGTAGAAATTAACGACACTAATGACGACCGGAGATAAATGTCCACAATTATAATTCCCACGATATCGATCAGAGGGACATTGATGAGAACAAAGTCAATTGAAACAAGAACACACGGATAAGCAAATTCGCCCGTGTCGCAGTAGAATATCTGATCACAATCAGGGGAGAAAACAATAGAGCCACGGTCACCCACACGTGACGTAGGGAGATGGGATCAGGGTTCTTTGTTTTTTTTTGCTGTTGATTTTTTCTGGGCATTGTAAACATATCTTCTTCTTGTACCTTTCAGCTCCTTGTGGAGCATAGGTCTTTAACAAACACTTTCCAAGTCGTTCTATTTCTTGACATTCTTTTACGATCACTCCATGTCTTCCCATCGTCTTCATATCTGCTTCTGTCTGTCTTCTCCAAGAATTTCTTGGTCTTCCTCTTTGTCTTTTCCCCTAGGGATTCCAAAAAAGGGCCTGTTGTGTAATATTCTCAGTTGGCTTCCGCAGTGTGTGTTCTATCCAACGCCATCGTCTTCGCTGTATCTCTTTATCTACTGGTATTTGACTGGTATATTTCCATAATTCTAAGTTAGTGATTTTGTCCTGCTACTTCCATCCTTTTATTCTGCGTAAGCATCCATTAATGAAAGTCTGTATCTTCGTGATTGTCAATTTTGTTGTTGTAAACATACCTCTTCCCCTGAAATGATCCGCTGATGTGTTGCCTCGGAAGTTTCCCTCCATAATATATTCCTTTATTATTATATGTCTCCTTGGATCTTAGGTGTTCGCCGGCCCTGCGGAGTTTGTACATCTGAGCTGAAACCATCATCAGTGCTTTCTCTAGTATGTGGCTTCATACTGGGTAGCGTGCTGGGGAAGAGATCTCAGCACTGTGGTAATGTCCGTGTGCAATGTTTTGTCGACTAAAAATAAAACAGACAAACGAGCCAGTGATGGGGAAATATTCAGTGCTGACACTGTCTTTACATTTTTGTTCTATTGGCAACAAATGTATCGGTGTTATACAGAGCCAATTCTGAGCTATCGAAGCGAATCAAGGACAGTACACATAAAAATGAAAAGATGATTAGAAGTCACAGGGATGGGGTTTCTAAGAAGAATGTTGAAAGTTCCCTGGACGGCTAAAAAGACCAACGAGGAAATTCTCAAAGAGGCCATCACAACAAGGGAGCTCATAAGAAACATAAGAAAGAAACAACATTTTTCTGGCACATCATGAGAAGATGAAAGTTGGAATACTTGGTTACAAGTGACAAAATACATGGAAAGAGCGATCGCGGACGACAAAGAGAGAGGATAGTAGATAGCTTAATGTCATGGCATGGAAAATAGTCAGCCACAGAACTGATACAATGCACGGAGGATAGAAGATTGTCGTAAAACATAACCGCCTAAGCCAACCGGTAAGGCACGTGATGATGATTATTGGCAAAAATAAAATGGTTCTCATTACACATGAACAGATTGTGGAGAATTGGACACACCACTGACTCAGTTTTGTTTCTTCTCTCCTCACTAATTAGTTGATTGCGTTCGATTGTGTCTACCTCTGTTGGACCTGTCTTCTCCAGGTAAACATAATGACAATTTTTTTTTTAAAGGAGAAAAAAAGTGGTACGGTAACAGCTTTACCTATGTGAGGAACACAACAAAAGTCGATGTTTCAGCCAAGTAGGCCTTCAGCTGGAACAATAAACAACACAAAAAAGGTATAAGGATATGAACAACTGTGAACATACGCACGGAAACCACGTGAAGTCACAGCAAAACCGCTACAGAAAGTCTAATAACATAGAGAAAGGTATTTGGTGTCTCACTCGCTGCCGAACCCGACATTTCTGTAATGTTTTTGCCATTAAACGCTCGCCCATCCAAAACTAGCTGTACACTAGCACTTATGACAAAACAAGTGTATTGTACAAGCAATCTCAGCCAAGTGACAAAGATCAGCAAAGGGGCGTGTTAGGCAGGCGTTTCACAACTGGGCCCCACACACACACACACCACAGACGCGTTTTATTTGTCCCTCCCACACAATGAAGGTACTCCTGTTCAAGTTTCGTTGCAATATCTTCGATGGTGATAGCATTATTAAGGAGATCACGTGTTCGGTAGCGAGACAACCATATTCCTTGGTGATAAGACAAGCGATCCAACATTTTGACGTAAGGTCTTTAATTGAACAATAGATCAAATAAAACATTATAGGTTAATTATCTGGACAGTCCATAGATAAGCAAACGGCATTGGCCGCAAATAGGAATGTAACTAAACAGGGAATTGTAAAGCCGTGTATGGTCCTTAAAATTTCAACTACCTTGGTATTAGTGCAAGGTTGTAGTGGTCTCTAGTCAGATAGTTATCCCTCCAACAAAATCGGGTTTACCTGACTAATTCAAACAAGTTTTCCATCTCTTGGGCAGGTTTCCGCCATGGTTGGCATGCTCCTCCTGCATGAATTCATCTACGGTCATATCTCGTCTGCTTTTGCTTTACCGGGTTGTGCTTTCTGTGTACGCATGTCTGGAAGATCGTTGTGACGACCATGCTTGACAACATCAACTAGACCTCAAGATCCAGAGTCATGAGGACATCTTGGTGTTAGGGCTCACAACAAAATGGACATCTCCAATGTGAAGATGTTGTCTGATATAATGAAAACATAGCTCAATAGCAAAACGTGTCAACTTACCAAGTCTTGATCAGCAGAAAAACGCAAAGACAGAACCTGAAAGGATTACTTGACAAAGAAAACTTGAGCAAGAATTATGGACGATTTAATACCTGTCTTAACAGTGTCGACTGGATCGCTGTCACGGCCCACCACTGAGTGTGCAATTGGTCCTGTCTAACCTGGAACACTCTTCAATGTTTGAAAATAGAAAAAAAGATATGTAGAAACTGGGACTCCCACTCTATCCCTAATATTTCCGTGCCAGAAAAGTAGAATCCAATCAGTTCGTAACAAAGTATGTCTTGGTGGAAATAGCATGCAATCAGTTAGTAAAAAAAAAATTAATTATAGAAAATACCAACGGGTCAGTTAGTAACAAAATAAGCCTTGGTGAAAAAGAGCAAATCATTCAGAGGAAGAGGTATGTTTAGAGCACTCGGAAAAAATAACAAATAATCAACAACAGAAAAAAAAAACAAACAATATATGGACCGAAGCAGGATCGAACCCGTACTCAGTGGAACATCGCCTTGCCACGAAAATCAAACGCTAGGGAACACTGTCACTTAGCTAACTGAGGAGGGATAACTATTTGTTAGTCTTTCACACCGGCTTCAAAGTGCTCAAGCTTCCAATGACATGGACAGACATGCCCTTACTTCAGAGATGCTTTCATATTAATTTTTTTTTTTTTTTTTTTTTTTGGGGGGGGGGGACTGGTTGGTCTCGAGGCAAGACGCCGTCCTCGAGACAGAGAGGTTATGGGTTCAAATCCCGGCTACACCGGATTTTTATTTATGATTTCTCTCTGCGGTAACACCCCTGGTCTCAGCAGCGAGGCCCGGCTTGAACGTCAATTACTCATCGACGGAAAAAAATATGAGTATCTCCGAAGTCGGAGTTATCTGCCTGTACGGCGAGGGACCCCTGTGCACACGGCTGCCAGTGAAAAATGGATTAACATGCAAAATTCAGTTCCTAGTCTCTAGGGACTTCGTCAGAGGTGAAAGCTGGCGAAAAAAATATATATATTAATTTTTATCGTCGAAAGTTATGTCGCTTTGGGCCGATTTTTCAATCATTATCCCCGGCGGCGGCCAGTTTTGGCCTACTCTTTCGTTTCTAACTGGCAGTGTTTCTTTAACGTGGTCATGGGGCTTCATGTTTTTCGCCGTTAATCAAGAGGGCTAGACACCAAATTCACTTACCCAGAGACCAGGAAAATGGCATTAAGAAAACACAAACTGTGAGGGAAAAAGTCACACTACCAATATCGGGATTCGAACCTGGAATCTTCTTATCCAGAGACGGATATCTATCACTAGACCACCCAACACAATGCTCGATTTGAGATAGAACGTTCGACAACCCTCAAATGCATGGTTGGAAAGTCCACAATCATAGAGCTAGAATTATTGGCGTGGTAGGGTCAAGACAAAGAAATGCTAAAAATGCGAAGCTGCAATAAAGCTGTAAGGAGAAATCAAAAACAAATATATATATATAATATAATATATATATATATATATATATATATATATATATCATCATCATCGTGTGCCTTCTTTGCAACGAAGGTTGGCTACCATGGATCGCCATTCTACTCTGTTTCTTGCTTTGATGGTGCAGGCTGTCATAGATTGACTTGTCCATCTTTTGATGTTACTCGTCCATGTTAGTCTTGGTCTGCCTCTGCCTCTTTTACCTTGTATTTTTCCTTCCAATGTTACTTTTAGTAGGCTGTTGTGTCTTTTAACATGCCCCAAATTTCATTTGTCTTGTCTTAATTGTATTTAGTAGTTCTCTTTTTATTTTCAGTTGTTTTAAAACTGTATCGTTTGTTTTCTTTTCTTCCATCCAATTCTACCTATTCTTCTATAAATCCACATTTCAAAGGCTTACATTTTCTGTTCTGTTTTCTTGTCTAATGTCCATGTTTCTGCACCATACAGGAATATTGAGAAGATGTAACATTTTCCATTCTTAGTTTCAGCCCTGCTGATATTTGTTTTGTTGTTAGTATATTTTTTCATGGCATTAAAATTACTTTTTGCCATACCTATTCTTTTGTTTATTTCAGTTTTGCATTTTCCATCATTGGTTATAGTATGCCCAGGTAGTTGTAACTCTGGACTGTCTCCAGATGTATTCCCTCAACTGTGATATTTAATTGTAGGTCTTGAGAATTTTCTTTGTTTATGATCATAGTTTTAGTCTTTTTGATATTCATTTCTAGTCCATATTTTTTGCTTGTTATGTTTATCACATTAAGTAATTGTTGTAGGTCTTTAGGATTTTCTGCTAGTAGAACAGTATCATCAGCATATCTCAGTTATTGATTATCTTTCCATTAATGTTTAGGCCTGGTATCTCTGAGATGTTTTAAAGATTTGCTCAGTGTATAGATTGAACAAGCTTGGTGATAGGTTTATATATATATATATTATATATATATATATATATATATATATATATATATATATATATATATAAGAGAAAAAAACGCTATGGTTAAAACCTTACGTAATAAGTGAATGAGACAACTTAACGTCGTTCTAATTTGTAGCGTCCCCTTATTGGTGTGCCCCAACTTTTACGTCTGTTGAAGGCAAGTAAGCACCTATGGGATAGCTTAGAGTGCTGTGATTTGAACTGCCGTGAGCAGGCACAATTATGGATGTGTTAGTTTCAAAGAAGAATAAATCAATGCAGAGATAGGGTCTCTGATGTGGTCTTGCCAAAGTTAAACATTTGTGAACTGTAAAATATGTGATACTTCAAGTGAACTGTAAAATATGTGATACTTCATGTGAACTGTAAAGGTACTGGTGTGAGTTGTAAAAAGATAGGATATGAATATGAATAGAAATAGAGTAGATGCTGGAAGTGTAAAGTGGCAAAGTGCTTATTTGAAGTGTAAAATAATGATAAGACACTTATTTGAAGTGTAAAATAATGATAAGGCACTTATTTGAAGTGTAAAATAATGATAAGACACTTATTTGAAGTGTAAAATAATGATAAGACACTTATTTGAAGTGTAAAATAATGATAAGACACTTATTTGAAGTGTAAAATAATGATAAGACACTTATTTGAAGTGTAAAATAATGATAAGACACTTATTTGAAGTGTAAAATAATGATAAGACACTTATTTGAAGTGTAAAATAATGATAAGACACTTATTTGAAGTGTAAAATAATGATAAGGCACTTATGTGTACTGAAAAATGACACGGTACATATGTGAACAGTTCAAAGAAAATGCACTTCTGGGAAATGTAAAAAAGGTAAGTAATATTTAGAAGTGTACAAAGATAAGGTAGGTGCGCATGTGAACCGAACAAAGGCTGATATTTATGTCATCTGTCAATGGCGAGACAACTCACATGAGCATTTTGTTTAAGTGCTCTAACTACACATGGGAGTAAGGGAGAACGAAAATGCGTATGTTTGTGAGCCTCTTTATTTGTGTATATATTTTATTGGAAAGATTGAGATAGAGAGTAACAGTATAAAAGGAGGAAGAAAGAATGGTTGTATAATGAAGATTGAGAGAATAAATTTGAGCTTATATACATCATCAGGAGTTGGTTTATATTTGTAGACTTAACTGCTGGACATACAATCGAGAACATTTGTTGATGATAATCATATTGTCGGTGGTGAATAGAAAGGAAGGCAATGCCATAACAGACGTAACAATGGAGATCGTAATAAGCTTGTGGGAGGGGGAGATAGCGACAACGAAATATATCGATCTCTTGTTCTAAACCACAGGGGCTAACATATCAGTCATCGTTGACATTCGATCTCACATGACACATTCTCAACACAATCGTAACTTACTTAAATCTTACATTACACATTCTCAACACAATCGTAACTCACATAAATCTTACATTACACATTCTCAACACAATCGTAACTCACATAAATCTCACATTACACATTCGCAAAACAACCATAACTCAATTAACATCTCATCAACACAATCTAAATCTGCGCTACACATCTTCAGCATAATCCTACCCCACATAATACAACGTCATCATAATTGTATCCCACATAAAGCAACTTAACATTAATACTACCCCACATAACGCAACTTCAACAGAATCTTGCCCCACATAACAAAACTTCAACATAATCTTGCCACACATAACACAACTTCAACAGAATCTTGCCCCACATAACACACAACTGCAATAGAATCTTGGCCACATAACACAACTTCAACACAATTTTATCTCATGTAAACTTATTTAACTGACTCTTATCCATAAAACAACCGTATCCCACACAACACAACTTCCATACGCCCTTATCCCATATAGCACAACATCCACATGCACAGAATCGTATCCCATATAACTCAACTTCCACAAATTGTAATTCATATAACACAACTTCCACACAATTGTAATCCATATAACACAACTTCCACGCAATATTATCCAACATAACTCAACTGCTAATAGATCACAGCTGTTGTGTTATTTAACAAGCCCCAAAAGTATCATTTGTCTTGTTTGAATTGTTTTTTATAGTATCTATTTGATATCAATGTTGATTGAAAGTTCCCTGGACAGCTAAACAAACCAATGAGAAAATTCTCAAAAGGCCAACATAAAAATGGGAGCTCCTAAAAACATCAGAAAGAAACTATCAACATTTTTCGGGCACATCATGAGAAAAGGAAAGTTGGAATACTTGGTTACAACTGCAAAATAAAGGAGAAAGAGATCGTGGACGACAATGAGAAAATACTGGATAGTTTGGTGTCATGGCTTGGAAAACAGTCAACACAGAACTGATACAATGCACTGTAGACAGAAGATTGTGGGAGGGCATGATCGCATACGCCAACCGGTATGGCACATGATTATGATGATGATCATTCAAGGCAAATTTCTCATAGATTATCATCATCATCATCATCATCATTATTGAGTGCCGTCTCCGCATCGAAGGTTGGCTACCATGGAGCGCCATTCCGCTCTGTCCTTTTCTTTGATGGTGCAAGTTGTAATAGGCTGACTTGCCCATCTCTTGAAGTTACTCGTCCATGCTAAGTCATGGTCTGTCTCTGCTCTTTTACCTTGTCTCTTTTAACATGCCCCCAAAATATCATTTGTCTTGTTTGAATTGTATTTAATAGTGTATATTTGATCTCACGGATCAAATGTTCAAAATATATTTTTGTCAGTGTTAGTCATGCCTCGTATCACTGTGTGCATGTCTGTGTTGGTCACATCTCACATCTTTGTGTGTGCATGTCTGTGTTAGTCACCTCTAGTGACTCGGGCAGATGGTGCGCATAAAACTGGAAGGGCCGACCATCTAAGGGCAGAATCCCCCTACAGAAAAGATCATCTGCTGCCTGCAGGAAGATTGGGGACAATCAAAGGCTAAGGAAAGCAAACCTGAATAAAATGCTGGCTGAAATCGGATGCACTGGGCCACTGGCGCAGAACACAGTGCAACGTTTTAACAGGTATTCAATCAGAGTGGATCTGGCAGACTCTAATTGTGATGTTCTGTCTGTGAGGGCGATCAACACTCTTAACCTGACAGCTGACTTCATGTGAGAGTCTGGAATCCTACTCCTATTGAGTCTGATCGCAGAGAGAGAGAGAGAGAGGAGAGAGAGAGAGAGAGAGAGAGAGAGAGAGAGAGAGATTTTTTAAATTAATAAATGTCTTTTCACATTCTTTCTCTTGTTGTTTCCCCACATTACGCTCTAATGCAATGTATCTCGCAACTTATTATGCATGGGTACTACTTCAACAAGCATTTAATCCGTAATGTTTCTGTTGTCTTGCATTTAATCCGTAATGTTTCTGTTGTCTTGCATTTAATCCGTAATGTTTCTGTTGTCTTGCATTTAATCCGTAATGTTTCTGTTGTCTTGCATTTAATCCGTAATGTTTCTGTTGTCTTGCATTTAATCCGTAATGTATCTGTTGTCTTGCATTTAATCCGTAATGTTTCTGTTGTCTTGCATTTAATCCGTAATGTTTCTGTTGTCTTGCATTTAATCCGTAATGTTTCTGTTGTCTTGCATTTAATCCGTAATGTTTCTGTTGTCTTGCATTTAATCCGTAATGTTTCTGTTGTCTTGCATTTAATCCGTAATGTTTCTGTTGTCTTACATTTAATCCGTAATGTTTCTGTTGTCTTTGTTCTCTATTCTATAGTCGGTGTTCTGTGCGGATCTCTTGGTAACTATAACAGGAAGAAACAAAAACTGGAAGTCTAAGGGTCTCCACAAATATGGTGATAACAAGGTCTCCACAAATATGGTGATAACAACCATATTTTCCATGAGCACATCACCATTTGGTGGTGAGTGGTCGGTATCACGCCAGGCCGCCTTCACTTTCAGAAAAATCTGGTTTACCAATTTTTGGAGGCTTGTCGGTCCGAAAAAAAATCGCCACTTTCAGGAATTGACACCAGACAGTTCTGATCAAGAAGCGAGCGAACTAACCACTCAGCCACCGAGATTCACCAGACTGGTGTAGTGTTGTTTTAACATGTCCGTTATGTCCGTGTACTTTGAGCTATATCTCAATAACTCAATATGTCCGTGTGTATGTACACATATGTAAATATGATTCTAATGTACTTGTGTATGTGCACATATGTAAATATGATCGTATGTACTTGTATTTGTGCACATATATAAATATGGTCGTATGTACTTTTATATGTGCACATATATAAATATGATCGTATGTATTTGTGTATGTGCACATATGTGAATATGAAAGTATGTAATTTTCAGAAAGCGTGAGTGCATTCCATCATCTCATATCTGCTGTGTTCAGGAAGTACTACAGGTATTTTAAATATTTATAGAAGTCACATGAGTGCAGCGCTCGCTGTTACTTTTCCTCCATGTGACATTTATACTGTGTCTGACAGCGACATTCTGGCGCAGGTGCCGCAGTACCAGACCTAGTTGCATGCAACAAGAAAACTAGGGAACCGGTGAAGTTTGTCTGATGTCGCAACAAGAGTGGACAGGTAGATACGCAGAATGTTTAGACAGAAAGGTCGTGCACGTTATAAGACAGACAGAGAGACAGACAGACAGATTAAGCGGCAGTTAGCCACGTTGACGGACAACACGCAGGTGAACAGCAAAGAAGTTAGTCGGACTACAAAAGAGCAGGGGGCGATTGCCAGACGGTAGATGGAACGTGGAGATTGATTGGTTGGATGTCACATTACAGAGGTCCGCCACTGCATACAGCATCACACGCAAGCATCCTATAGTTCAAGATGAGACAGTACTCACTGAGCTGTATCGCTTAATAAAGTGTTGGCGACTATAACACGCTAAGTTCTCTTCTCTCGCGCTATATGTCACTCATTTCTTCAAGCGTCATTAACGCTCCCAATTAGTGATGGATAGTTTGTAGTTCTTCTACCATCCGCTCCCTGTGAGAACAGGTCTTCAAGAGGCACTTCCCAAGTCGTTCTGTTTTTTTGCCATTCTTAAGATCTTCCATGTCTTCACCATTATCTTCATCTCTGCCTTATCTGTCCTCACCATAATATGTTGGTCTTCCTCTTTGTTTTTTTTTCTTTGGGGATTCCAAAAAGGGTCTGTTGTGTAATATTCTCTGTTGGCTTCCGCACTGTATCTCTTTATCCACTGGTATTTGACTGGTACTTTTCCATAATTCTATGTTAGTGATTTTGTCCTGTCATTTCCATCCTTTTATTCTGCGTAGCATCCATTAATGAAGATCTGTATCTTCATGATTGTCATTTACGTTGTGCTCCATGTTTCACAGCATATAATAGGACTGACTTAACATTGGAGCTGACTTTTTTTTTTTTTTTTTTTTTTTTCATTAACCAATCTTTGGATTTCCATATGTTTCCTAGTGCAACAAACGTTCCACATGCTTTTAATAAATTGTTTGTGTATCTTCGGTAGCATTGCTTGGTTCATAAATTGAATTATGTGCATTTTTATTCTTTGTTTGTCTTAAATGTTGCTCTCATTAGTTTGGCCTACTGTTTCCCATTCTATCAGTGCTTTCTGTACTTCCCTTGGTAACATTAAAGCCCCCCTTCACTATGTTTTGCGCCAGGTTTCTGATAATAAAATCATCTCTCCTGTGTTTAGTTTATCCTTCCTATTCCTAGTCATCTTCTTTCGCACATTCCAAGAATATCTATCTTGTAGTTTGCCATTTCTGCTGCTACCTGTGCAGCTTTTCCTTGTTCGTTTATGGTACATACATTCCAGGGCCAATTCTGGAGGATTTCCTGGTAGACAAAAGGTGAGTGGTGACCTAACTTTGCGGCTTTCTCCGGATTGCGTCATACATCTCTTAAACAGAAGCCCTTATCTTTCCTGGATGGCGGATTACGTGTTTTTTCTATTCTTTGACTTGTCCATATTTGTAAAGTTTTTGCGGCTTATATTTTGTTACAATGCAGGCAGGATATCCAGTTCCATGCCAACTCTTCTTAGTCGCCTCTTACGGACATTCCTGTAGGGAAAAGCAGTACTTCACTCCCCTTTCGGGCCCCGGCAGCGCACGGACTAGTTTGTAGTTGTGGAAACAGTAAATGTCTTGTTTAATAATCCACGCTTTCCTTATCTATGTCGTGGAGGTTGGTTATACTGTCACAGCAAACAACAACATTTTAAATGCAATCTTGCCTGGGCTACTCTATACCTCACCTATCTTGTTGATACATCTACCACTGAAGTTACATGGTTCCCAATTATTTGAATTCATTGATTTGTTTGATTAGTTCTGTCATTTTGACTTTAAGTGTGCAATTTTAGAAGTTTTTTCGTTATTGTGATCATTCAAATATTGCGATATTTCTATCATTCTAAGACTAAGTCCCACTTTTGCTTTTCATCGTTGCAATGTCAATTGTTCTCTGTAACTCATTTTTTGTTTTTAGTGATTGAAACTATCATCAGCTTGCTCCATTTGACCTATATCAGGACAACGACGCAGAAGCAAACCTATAAGCAAAAGAGCGCAAACTAATTCCCCACTCGACGCTGAAAAACAAAAAGAAAGAATAGAGGAGGAAAGTACGACTGATATTCCGTGCTGGTCTTGTAAGCACCTAAACATGACCTGAATATATAGACAAATCGATTTGATGAACGTTCACTGTCATCCTGGCCTTTGTCTTTTATTGGCTGAAACATTTTCAACTTATTGTCAGATCTTAACTTCTCTTTATTAAGGGTATATGGTTTTTATTAATTTCAGATCTCTAGTATCAACGTCTTTACATTCTTAAATTTAACAATAATATATAGATATATTACGGTGTCCGGTTAGCGCAATCGATAGGCGGTTGGCTTACCACGGCAACAGCCGGGGTTCGTACCCTGGCGAGGACACCTGGGTTTTACTAATTCCCTAAAAATTAGTGGGAGCCGCGATAGCTCAGTGGTTAGTGAACTGGACTACTACGGACAAGGGGTAGGGTTCGATCCCAACCGACGGCTTCCGGGTTCACCCAGCCTTAAATGGGTACCGGATTTTTTCTGGGAAAGTAAAGCAGCACGGGCGTAATACTGACCACATTACCCCAAAATCATGTGCTGAAGGTCTGTAAAATATAGGGTCACTAACACCATATTTCCCTATACGCCACTTGGCGTGACGGGGGGTACTTTACTTTTTTTTTTTTATATAGATATATTAATACTTACATTCAAAGAATATGGCATTTTACAGTTATCTTTTTTCTTCTTTACTAATTAGTAAAAGACAGGGGAAAAGAAAAGAGGAAGACCAAGGAATTCTTGGAGAAGACAGATAGAAGCAGAGATGAAGATGATTGGGAAGACATCGAATGATCTTAAAAGAATGGCAAAAAACAAACGACTTGGAAAGTGTTGTTGAAGACCTATGCTCCACTGGGAGCTAAGAAGGTAGGAGAAGAAGAAGAATTAGCTGCTGTAAATTATTCACTCTTTGCTAGCAATCACACCCTTCATAACTTCTAAGCCAGCTATTTGCAAATCCTACTAGAGTGACGTCACCTGTCTAGGTTCACCTTTGTGAGTTTGGGAGGCTGTGGATTGAGTTCAGCTATCTATATACAGTTGACAAAGGTGAATCTTGACCTGTAACGTCACACTAATAGGGAGCTTGTAGTGGCTGTAATGTACAGTATAAGGTATGATGACAGCTTTACAAAAAGGAACACAACAAAATAATGACGTTTCGGCCTACGGCCTTCTTCAGAAGACGGGGATCGTAGACCGACACGTCAGTATTTTGTTGTGTTTTTTTTTTTTTTTTTAAAGCTGTCATCATACCTTGAAATGTACATTACACCCTATACTGGGTATTTGCTACCAGCTTTACCGCAGCACTGCAACAAGTTGCCTGTTGCCCACACTAATAGGGCTGTGAGCAGGCATATCTCTGCACATGATTCTTGGCAACAATACCACTCACACATTATTAGCTGTGTGACCACTCCACCACGAATGAAGTAGCTGTTGTGACCACTCCACCACGAATGAAGTAGCTGTTGTGACCACTACACCACGAATGAAGTAGCTGTTGTGACCACTCCACCACGAATGAAGTAGCTGTTGTGACCACTACACCACGAATGAAGTAGCTGTTGTGACCACTCCACCACGAATGAAGTAGCTGTTGTGACCACTACACCACGAATGAAGTAGCTGTTGTGACCACTCCACCACGAATGAAGTAGCTGTTGTGATCACTACACCACGAATGAAGTAGATGTTGTGACCACTACACCACGAATGAAGTAGATGTTTTGACCACTCCACCACGAATGAAGTAGATGTTGTGACTACTCCACCACGAATGAAGTAGCTGGGAATAAGCTCCCTTCCCACATTCAGTGTTGTAACGTAACGCTAGTAGTGCTGTGACGTCACACTAGTACTGCTGTAACGTCACGCTAGTAGGGCTTCAACGTTCAGGAAACAGGCCTCAGGTGCTTTTCAGAGTGAACTGATCTACACAGAAAACAGAGACAGAGTTGAGCACACTAACAGATAATATCTTAGTAACACATACTGTCACACTAACACATACTGTTACACTAACACATACTGTCACACTAACACATACTGTTACACTAACACATACTGTCACACTAACACATACTGTTACACTAACACATACTGTCACACTAATACATAATGTTACATTAACACATAATGTCACACTAACACATACTGTCACACTAACACATACTGTCACACTAACACATACTGTTACAGAAACACATACTGACACACTAACACATACTGTTACATTAACACATACTGTCACACTAACACATACTGTCACACTAACACATAATGTCACACTAACACACACTGTTACACTAACACATACTGTTACATTAACACATACTGTTACATTAACACATATTGTCCCACTAACACATACTGTTACAGTAACACATACTGTTACACTAAAACATACTGTCACACTAACACATACTGTTACAGTAACACATACTGTTACACTAACACATACTGTTGCACTAACACATATTGTCACACTAACACATACTATTACAGTAACACATACTGTTACACTAACACATACTGTCACACTAACACATACTGTCACACTAACACATACTGTTACATTAACACATACTGTTACATTAACACATACTGTTACATTAACACATACTGTCACACTGACACATACTGTTACAGTAACACATACTGACACACCACACATACTGTCACACTAACACATACTGTCACACTAACACATACTGTCACACTAACACATACTGTCACACTAACACATACTGTTACATTAACACATACTGTCATAGTAATACTGATAATGTGGGTATAATATGAAAAATAATATGAAGATATTCCCAAACAAATACTGTATGGCGAACTTAAGGACGGCAAGCGACGAAAGGAGAGACCACTGCTGAGATATAAGAATGTTTGCTGGGCTTCCTTGAGGAATTCTCCAGCAGTGAAAGAAACTGGGAAAATCTGGCTGCAGATCGTAGCACATGGAACAAAAACCATAAAAAATGACACAGCAATTTTGGAAACAGTGCTGATATCAATTCAGAAGACCAAAGACACTATTCCTAATATTGGAAATTAGTTCTCTTTTTGCTCTTTTCTCTTTCATAACTTTTTCATTACTCTACTTAGCTGTCCATGGTACTCTCAACATTCTTCTGTAAAACCACATTTCTACAGACACCAGTGATTTTCTTGTCTGTTCTCTTAAGCTGTCTAGTATGTTTTCTCTTTGATTCCCTCTATCTCTTCGTCCCTCAATTTTTCCAGTTGTTACAATATATTCCAGTTGTTCTCTTCTCATTACATAGCCAAAAAATGATGATTGTCTCTTCCTAATATTGGAAATTAGTTCTATTTTTGCTTTGACCTCTTTCAGAACTTTTTCATTACTCTTCTTAACTGTTCATTGTACTCTCAATATTCTTCTGTAAAACCACATTTCTACAGACTCCAATGATTTTCTTGTCTGTTGTCCTGTTGTCCATGATTCGCATCCATATGTTAAGACTGGCTCTACATAACATTTAAGAACTCTTTTTTTTGTTTCTATTGTCAAAAATGGATTGCATAGTATCTTCCTCATTTTTGGAAAGCTGCTTTTGCCTGAGCCATTCTGCATCTCACCTGTTTTGTACATCTTCCGTCTGAGGTTAACAAAGTTCCCAAATATTTAAATTCATTTACCTGTTTTAATATTGTTCCACTTGTCTTTATTTTGCAATGATGTGATGTCTTTTTCTTTGTTGTTACCATTACCTCTGTCTTTTTGCTATTGAGGCTGAGTCCTTTATTTTTGCTTTCCTCCACAATAATGTCCAAATATTATAAAATCTTATAATATCAACTATTATAAATGGTAGCAACTATCTAATCTAAAACTTAAATTGTCTTTAGATTTTCTAAAGAGATTGATTACTGATGGCTTAAACTTGTGTTTTGTTGAATAAATGTAATTGATTTGTGTGTGACTGATAAATTTATTTTGTTTATACTCGTTTATTTCAAACCTTGACCAGAGAAATCTTGACTCGATGTTGGATAACACTTTACTTCTGACCGCTAACGTGGATCGTGCCACGACTACCTTGATTGAAAGTTATGCCGCTACACCGAGCATGTCTCCATCCTGTGTAAGCATGGACATGCACTGACGTGCAGATATTGTTCATTAAACGATCTTGGCGCTCGAGCTCTCCTTCGTAAGAAACAGGTTTACAGTTCCCGACGACTGCTCGGCAATACACCTTTCAGTCAACATAAATGTCGATGGAGCACCACAGGCAGACTTAGCCAACCTGACGGTCGATGGAGAACCACTGACAGAATAATCAACCTGAGGGTCGATGGAGCACCACTGACAGACTTAATCAACCTCAGGGTCGATGGAGCACCACTGACAGACTTAGCCAACCTGAGGGTCGATGGAGCACCACTGACAGAATTAATCAACCTGAGGGTCGATGGAGCACCACTGATAGACTTAGCCAACCTGAGGGTCGATGGAGCACCACTGATAGACTTAGCCAACCTGAGAGTCGATGGAGAACCACTGACAGAATTAATCAACCTGAGGGTCGATGGAGCACCACTGACAGACTTAATCAACCTGAGGGTCGATGGAGCACCACTGACAGACTTAGCCAACCTGAGGGTCGATGGAGAACCACTGACAGACGTAATCAACCTGAGGGTCGATGGAGCACCACTGACAGACATAGTCAACCTAAAAGTCGATGGAGCACCACTGACAGACTTAGTCAACCTAAAAGTTGATGGAGCACTACAGGCAGACTTAGCCAACCCGCTAGTCGATGGAGCACCACTGACAGACTTAATCAACCTGAGGGTCGATGGAGCACCACTGACAGACTTAATCAATCTGAGGGTCGATGGAGCACCATTGACAGACTTAATCAACATGAGGGTCGATGGAGCACCACTGACAGACTTAGTCAACCTAAAAGTCGATGGAGCACCACTGACAGACTTAATCAACCTGAGGGTCGATGGAGCACCACTGACAGACTTCTATCTATTGACCTTTCGAGCCGTAACCGGCCCATAGGGCGTAGACCAAGATACACCTTCTCCTATATGAGTTTTTTGTTCTAGGAGTTTTCTTTTAAAGATATTTTATCAAATCTCGCCATCTGTCTCTGTTCTGTGCAAGCAGTTCTATCTCATTGAGGGAGCCGATTCCTGCTGCTCTTACCTCTCTCATCAATGTTCTTCTCACTGTCTCCCTGGGTCTTCTCTTTTTCTTTTACCTGTTGTTTCCCATATGAGGGCTTGCTTTGCTATTCGATTATTATCTCTTCTCATCACATGTCCAACGTACGACCATCGTCTTTTCTTTATTACTGAAGATATTTAGACAGACTGACAGACTTAGTCAACCTAAAAGTCGATGGAGCACCACTGACAGACTTAGGCAACCTAAAAGTCGATGGAGCACCGCTGACAGACTTAGCCAACCTGAGAGTCGATGGAGCACCACTGACAGACTTAGCCAACCTGAGAGTCGATGGGGCACCACTGACAGACTTAGTCAACCTAAAAGTCGATGGAGCACCACTGACAAACTTAGCCAGCCTGAGAGTCGATGGAGCACCACTGACAAACTTTGCCAACCTGAGGGTCGATGAAGCACCACTGGCAGACTTTGCTAACCTAGGGACTGTTGGAGCACCAGTGACAGACTTTGCTAACCTAGGCACTGTTGGAGCACCACTGACAGACTTTGCTAACCTAGGGACTTTTGGAGCACCACTGATAGACTTAGTCAACCTGAGAGTCAATGGAGCACCACTGACAGACTTTGCTAACCTATGGACTGTTGGAGCACTACTGACAGACTTTGCTAACCCAGTGACTGTTGGAGCACCACTGACACACTTTGCTAACCTAGGGACTGTTGGAGCACCACTGACAAACTTAGTCAACCTGAGAGTCAATGGAGCACCACTGACAGACTTTGTTAACCTAGGGACTGTTGGAGCAGCACTGACAGACTTTAGTAACCTAGGGACTGTTGGAACACCACTGACAGACTTAGTCAAGCTGAGGGTCGGTGGAGCACCAGTGACAGACTTAGTCAACCTAAGGGTCGATGGAGCACCACTGACAGACTCTGCCAACCGAGGGGCTGTAGGAGCACCACTGACAGATTTAGCCACCTCGGGGTATTTGGAGCGCCACTGACAAACTTAACCAACCTGGAGGCTGTTGGAGCAGCACTGACAGACTTTAGTAACCTAGGGACTGTTGGAGCACCACTGACAGAATTAGTCAACCTGACGGTCGGTGGAGCACCACTGACAGACTTAGTCAACCTGAGGGTCGTGGAGCACCACTGACAGACTCTGCCAACTGAGGGGATGTAGGAGCACCACTGACAGATTTAGCCACCTCGGCGTCGTTGGAGCGCTACTGACAAACTTAACCAACCTGGAGGCTGTTGGAGCACCACTGACAGACGTAGCCAACCTGAGGATCGTTAGAGCACCACTGACAGACTTTGCAAACGGGGGCTGTTGGAGCACCACTGACAGACGTAGCAAACCTGAGGATCGTTGGAGCACCACTGACAGACGTAGCCAACCTGAGGATCGTTGAAGCACCACTGACAGATTTTGCCAACCGGGGGCTGTTGGAGCACCACTGACAGACTTTGCCAAGCGGGGGGGGGGGGCTGTTGGAACACAACTGACAGACGTAGTCAACCTGATGGTCGTTGGAGCATCACTGATAGACCTAGTCAACCTGAGGGTCAAAGAGCCCCACTGACAGACATAGTAGACCTGAGGTTCGTTGGAGCACCACTGACAGACTCAGCCAACCTGAAGGTTGTTGGAGCACCACTGTCAGACTTAGTCAATCTGAGGTTCGATGGAGCACCACTGACAGTCAACCTAATGGTCGATAGAGCACCAATGACAGACTTAGTCAACCTGGGATCTGTTGTAGCACCACTGACAGTCTTAGTCGATCTGATGGTCGATGGAGCACCACTGACAGACTTAGTCAATCTGAGGTTTGATGGAGCCCCACTGACAGACTTAGTCAATCTGAGGTTAGATGGAGCACCACTGACAGACTTAGTCAATCTGATGGTCGATGGAGCACCACTGACAGACTTAGTCAATCTGATGGTCGATGGAGCACCACTGACAGATTTAGTCAACCTGGGATCTGTTGTAGCACCACTGATAGACATAGTCAAATTGAGGGTCGATGGAGCACCACTGACAGACATTGCCAACCTAATGGTCGATAGAGCACCACTGACAGACTTAGTCAACCTGGGATCTGTTGTAGCACCACTGATTGACTTAGTCAACTTGATGGTCGATGTAGCACCACTGACAGACTTTGCCAACCTTCTTTTCTCTCATGAATCACACTTTGATGATCTTCAAAGTCGAGGTCGGCAAATTCTCGTCTTAGTAGCGTTATATGTAAATGAGAGAGATAGTGAGAGAGAGAGAGAGAGAGAGAGAGAGAGAGAGAGAGGGGGGGATAGAGGGAGTAGTGCATCTTTTGAGGTTATATGGCTTGTTATATTATTTTAAAACCTCGGCGGTTGAGCGGTTAGTGCGCACGCTACCTGACTACATGGGTTCGAGATCTCCAGATGACGGATTTATTTTTTTTTTCAGGCAGACAAGGCTCCGGGGTTAACCCAACTTATAAAAATTGGTAGCAATTGGTACTTCGGGAAGTAAAGGCGGCCTGCCGTGATACCGACCACATCACCAACAAGTATGCCTTAGGTATGTGGTCACCAACACCATATTCCCCATACGCCTAGCAAGAGGCGGATGGAACCTTTGCTTCACTTATTTATATTATCTTAAGCTTTGTTAATCTTGCGATGCAATAATGAGAATTCACATTTTGTTTAATACATAGTAAAAAAAAAAAAAAAGTAAAGAGCCCCCGTCACGCCAAGTGGCGTATAGGGAATACGGTGTTCTATCTATCTATTGACCTTTCGAGCCGTAACCGGCCCATAGGGCGTAGACCAAGATACACCTTCTCCTATATGAATTTTTGTTCTAGCAGTTTTCTTTTAAAGATATTTTATTAAATCTCGCCATCTGTCTCTGTTCTGTGCAAGCAGTTCTATCTCATTGAGGGAGCCGATTCCTGCTGCTCTTGCCTCTCTCATCAATGTTCTTCTCAGTGTCTCCCTGGGTCTTCCTCTTTTTCTTTTACCTGTTGTTTCCCATATGAGGGCTTGCTTTGCTATTCGATTATTATCTCTTCTCATCACATGTCCAACGTATGACCATCGTCTTTTCTTTATTACTGAAGATATTAGTGGTTGATTGGCGATTTCTCTAATTTCCTCGTTTGTTTTGAATTCGTTCCATTCTATACCAAGTATTTTCCTTAGACATTTATTTTCGAATGCGTTCAACTTTGTTTCTATATCTCTTGTTGTTTTCCAGCTTTCACACGCATACGTAAGGGTTGATAGTACATTTGATTTGAATAGCCTAAGTTTTGTGTTTGTGCTAATGAGTTTTGATTTCCACAACTTTTCAAGGCTTCTGAAAGACATTGCTGCTTTAGCCAGTCTGATTCTAATTTCTTTGCTCGTATCCCCTTCTCGATCAATGTGACTTCCAAGATAGATAAAGTGATCGATCTCTTCTACTGGTTTATTTTCCATGTATATTTTGTCACTTGTTGGAATTAAACTTTTCATGACTTTAGTCTTTTCATGATTGACCTCAAGCCCAATTTTGCTGGCTATTGATGATAGTTCATTTGTGTTTTCCTGCATCGTTTTTATCTGACTGCTGATGAGAACTATGTCATCAGCAAAGTCGAGGTCCTCCAAATGGTCTCCTTGTATCCATTCGATGCCTTTATTACCAGTGCAGCATTTCTTCATTATGAAGTCCATAACAATTCCAAATAACAAGGGCGATAAAATACATCCTTGTTTAACCCCAGTTTCTATTGGGAAACATTCGCTCAGTCCTTCCTCTGTTCGAACTGCACATGTGTAACCATCATACATGTCTTTGATAATATTTATGATTTTTGATGGTAAACCATATTGCTTCAGAATTTTCCACAAAGAATCTCTATGAATACTATCAAATGCTTTTTTGAAGTCGATGAAGTTAAGTACAAAAGGTTTTTGCTTTTCAATGTGTTCCTCCAATATAAGTCGTAGAGTGAAAATGTGGTCAAGACAGCTTCTCCCTTTTCTAAACCAGCCTGTTCTTCACGCATTACTGTATCTATTGAATCCTTTATTCTGTTATTCTCTACGGTGTTAGTGACCATAAATTTTACAGACCTTCGGCACATGATTTTTGGGGTAATGTGGTCGGTATTACGCCCGTGCCGCTTTACTTTCCCATAAAAAAATCCGGTACCCATTTAATGCTGGGTGAACCCGGAAGCCGTCGGTTGGGATCGAACCCTACCTCTTGTTCTTTGTAGTCCAGTTCACTAACCACTGAGCTATCGCGGCCCCCATTGTAGAGACATGCAAGATACAAATACTCTAGGATCTAGGAAGTTCTCACTTAAAGGTGCAAGGAACTGGTATTTAAGGACAACTACACTTGCAATAGGGAGCTGCGATAGCTCAGTGGTTAGTGAACAAAAAGCAAGAGGTCGGGTTCGATCCTGACCAACGGGCTCCGGGTTCACCAAGCCTTTAAATGGTTATCGGATTTTAAAAAAAAAACAAATCATGACACACGATGAACGTGTCGCATGGCCAGTGCTCGTATGTGCGTGTGTATCCTGCTTTTTCTCCTAAAGCTTCGCCGTAGTTGACACACTCCATCTTCAGCAGGCTGGATCTTGGTTTTGACGTAGAAGCTCTCACAGGATGGATGCCGTCCAGGGCTGTTGGCCCCACCCTACCCGTGGTTTCTGTATGGGTTGTTCCCCAACAGCTCTTCTTTGTCCCGATGGTAACTGCTAGGCAGTTGTGGTTTGTTTTCCAGGTGCTCCTTTCCCCGTGGATAGAACTTTGGATGCGGCTCTTACTCGCATGGCCTGACCCGTCGTTTGACATATGGGATATTTTTAATATCCGGCCTGATAGGAGAGAACTTCCATCTAGTGTTTGATTCGTGAGCTCAGATCTACAATCATGTTTCCATGATGAAGCTGACAGTTCTCTACAGGTCACTTTGACTTCCCCTTAGTTCCTGTCTTATTTCTTCCGTCACTCCCCTCCTCCTCCTCTTTCCGATATCTCTGAGCCTGCCCGCTTAAGAAGACCGGCCAAAGGTTGCGACGTTCTCAGCATTGCGAGCAGGAGCGATTGTGGGTAAAGTGACGTCAATCTACTATAGGTCGCATACCTCATTACGTCACAAGCATTGGTACAGAGATTTCGGGGCGACTGTTCGGCACCTTCTAGCGAGATTTAACATCATGGTTCCCTGTAGGCTGGACGTAAGTAAAGTAAAGTAAAGTACCCCCCGTCACGCCAAGTGGCGTATAGGGAAATATGGTGTTAGTGACCCTATATTTTACAGACCTTCAGCACATGATTTTTGGGGTAATGTGGTCGGTATTACGCCCGTGCTGCTTTTACTTCCCAGAAAAAATCGGTACCCATATAAGGCTGGGTGAACCCGGAGCCGTCGGTTGGGATCGAACCCTACCCCTTGTCCGTAGTAGTCCAGTTCACTAACCACTGAGCTATCGCGGCTCCTACTAATTTTTAGGGAATTAGTAAAACCCAGGTGTCCTCGCCAGGATTACGAACCCGGCTGTTGCCGTGGTAAGCCAACCGCCTATCGATTGCGCTAACCGGACATTAGGCTGGACGTGGATGGAGGATATTATTCTAGGTCTTGGATAGCAGTTCCACATGAGCATTTATTTGTGTGGGACACTGAGATGATAAAGGTGACTTAGTAGTCTACAGTAACCGGTTCACAGGCAGAAGATGATGGTTTGCTGTCATCTTTTTCATGCTATAAACAACAGCACAAACCATCGATGCCAATTCCATGTGCCTTAAGCACAAATAATAAAGACGAGGAGTTGTCAGACAAACAAAAAGAGGATGAAAACCGCATTGCACTCAAGGTAGACCTGGAGAAGTTAGTCCTTCCAAAATGATTAATAAGAAGACATCATCATCATTTAGTGCCGTCTCCGCATCGACGGTTGGCTACCATGGAGCGCCATTCCGCTCTGTCTCTTTCTTTGATGGTGCAGATTGCCACAGGCTGACTTGTCCATCTTTTGATGTTACTCGTCCATGTTAGTCTTTGTCTGCATCTGCCTCTTTTACCTTGTACTTTCTCTTCCAAAATTACTTTTATTAGGCTGCTGTGTATTTTAACGTCTCTCAATAATATTATTTGACTTGTTTGAATTGTGTTTTGTAGTTCTCTTGTCATTTTTCAGTAATTTAATACTTCATCATTTGTTTTCTTTTCTTTCCATTCAGTTCTTCCTATTATTCCATAAATCAACATTTCAAAGGCTTAAATTTTCTGTTCTGTTTTCTTGTCTAATGTCCATGTTTCTGCACCATACAGGAATATTGAGAAGATGTAACATTTTGTTATTCTTAGTTTTAGCCCTGGTGTTATTTGTTTTGATGTTAGTATATTTTTCATGGCATTAAAATTGCTTTTTTGCCATTCCCACCCTTTTGTTTATGTCATTTTTGCATTTTCCATCACTGGTTATAGCATGTCCAAGGTAGTTGTAGCTCTGAACTGTCTCCTGGTCTATTCCTTCAACTTTATTATTCACTTGTGGGTTTTGAGTTTTATCTGTGTTTATCATCATCATCATGTGCCATACCGGTTGGCGTAGGCGATCATGTCCTTCCACAATCTTCTATCTACAGTGCATCGTATCAGTTCTGTTGTTGACTGCTTTCCATGTCATGACACCAAGCTATCCAGTATTTTCTCTCTTTGTCATCCGCGATCTCTCTTTCCTTTTATTTTGCCAGTTGTAACCAAGTATTCCAACTTTCTTCTTCTCATGATGTGCCCGAAAAATGTTGATTGTTTCTTTCTGATTGTTTTAGGAGCTGCCTTTTTGTGTTGGCCTCTTTGAGAACTTCCTCATTGGTCTTTTTAGCTGTCCAGGGAACTTTCAACATTCTTCTGAGAAATCCCATCTCTGTGGTCTCTAATCGTCTTTTCATGTGTTTGTCTACTGTCCATGATTCGCTTCAATAGGTCAGAATTGGTTCTAAATAGCACCGATGAACTCTCTTTCTCATTTCTATTGACATAGATTTGTTGCATAAGATATTTTTCATTTTCTGAAATGCTATTTTTGCCTGAGCTATTCTACTTTTATTTCCTTGGTGCATCTTCCATCCGATGTTATTATTTTGCCCAAGTATTTGACGCGTTGCACTTGTTTCAAATTTGTCCTGTTTATTTTTATGCTGCATGCTGGTGATGATTGTTTCATCGATATGACCATTACTTCTGTTTTCTTACTATTCCGACTGAGACCTTTCTTGATGCTTTCTTTTACTATTATGTCTATCATTTCTTATAGTTCATTCTCTATCTCTGCTATTAAGACTGTGTCATCCGCATATCGCAAATTATTTATGCTGTGACCGTTGACTTCGATTCCTTTTTAGTCTACTATTGATCTCATATGTTCGCTGTAATGTGAAAACAAATCCGGCGACAGAACACAGCCTTGCCTGACTCCTTGTTTTATAAGTTGAAATTGTCCTGTTTGGTTGTTAATTCGTATTGCTGCTGTTTGTTGCCAGTACATGTTTTTTTTTATGATTCGCAGATCCTTGCTATCAATGTTTAATTTCTCCAGCATATTGATTATTTCCACATACTTTACTTTGTTAAATGCTTTTGTGCAGTCTATAAAGCACATATATAGATCTTTCTTTACCTCTATAGATCTTTCTATCAATGTTCTTAAGATGTGTATTGCATTATTGGTGCCCTTTCCTTCCACAAATCCACATTGTTCCTCACTTATTTCTGGTTTTATTTTGTTTCTTACACGTCTCATGATGATTCTTAGTAATATTTTCGTCATATGGCTCATGAGATTAATAGTGCGATGGTCGTCACAATCAGTGGCGCCAGACTTCTTCGGTATGGCTACAAAGATAGATTTTAGTAGATCTTCGGGTATGTGCCCAGTATTATATATGTCATTGAGTAGTTTTGTTATGACTTGTACTCCCAGCTCTCCTAATGCATTTATCTCTTCGATTGTTATATTGTCAGGACCTGGAGCTTTGCCTCTTTTCATGTGTTGAATTGTGTCCTCCACTTCACTCTGCATAATTGGTGGTCCTGTGTCTTTGTTTGAATTGTTTAACTCTGGTCTTTCATCATCATAGAGTTGTCTGATATATTCTGTCCATCTTTCTATTGTCTTCTCCAGTCCCATTATTATATTTCCTTCCTTTGACTTTACACATCCTGAAACTTTGACTTCTTTTCTTCCTATTAATTCATTTAACTGTTTGTGCATAAATTTTGAGTCTTTCTTTTGTTGTTTTTCCATTTCTTCACATTTCTGTTTTAACCATCCTTCCTTTGCTTCTCTGCATTTGTTCTGGATCTCTTTGTGCAATATGTATGTCCGTTCTTCTTTCTTATGTTTTCTTCTTTCATCCATTAGTTGTAATATTTCTTCTGTCATCCATTTCTTTTTGTTGATTCTTTTGGTCACTGGTATAACTTCTGTTGATGTTTGTTGAATCGATTGTTTGAGCATTTCCCACTGCTCCTCAATGTCCTGTATTTTCTCATTAGCATTATATCTATTTTGTACTATCGTGCTGTACTTATCGCTCATCTGTTTATCTACTCTAAGCATATCTAGTTCTAATTTTATATTTCTTGGGATTTCTGTGCCTTCCGCAGTTTTTTTTCTTATCTTTCCAACTACTGGTACATGGTCACTATTGCAATCTGCTCCTGGCCTTGTTTTAACAGATGTTAGCCCATTCCTGAATCTTCTCTGCACCAGTATAAAATCAATTTGATTGTGTACTTTTTTGTCTGGGCTTTGCCATGTCCATAGTCGCCTAGGGTGTTGATTGAACCAGGTTTTACCTATAATCATTTCATGTGTCTTTGCCCAACCTATCAATCTATCCCCTCTGTCATTCGTCTTTCCAAGGCCATGCCCACAAGTCACATTTTGCACTTGAACACTTTAGCTGTTTCTACCTTTGCTTTGAAATCCCCTAATATAATAGTTATTTCTTGGGATTTACACTGTTCCATGGTCGCCTCTAGCTCATTGTAAAAAGTGTCAATTTCCTCTTCTTCGCCATTACTTGTTGGGGCATAAGCTTGAATTATGTTGATATCCATTGGTCTACCTCTCAATTTTACAAGCAGAATTCTGTCTGATACTGGCCAAAATCCTTTCACTGTTTTGCTTCTTTCTTTATCTAACATGATGCCTACTCCTCTTTCGTGTGTGGTTCCCCAGAGTAAATTACATTTCCACTGTCGCGTTGTAATAATCCTGCTCCTGTCCATCTCATTTCACATAGTCCCAAGATGTTCAATTTCATTCTCTTCATTTCTTGACTGATGTTTTCTAGTTTTCCAACCTGGAATGCTGATCTAATGTTCCAAGTTCCTATTGCTAGTGTCTCTTTATTTTTGATCTTGCATACAGTTGCTTGATGACGATCGGGTGTCATCTGTAGCACATGACACTCCCTACCGGACGAGGTGGCTGTGGAGTTCCCATTAACGTCGTTAGCTGTAGATATAAAGTTGTGATTTGTCATGATTAGTCTAGGCAATATAAGAAGGTAGTTTGCCATTCCTTTCCTTCTTGGCAGTGACTGTACTTGTCGGAGATCGCAGCCATTGTCTATATACATGAGATCCTCTGCCTGCCATCGTGGTGTGGGGAACAAAACCGGCACTACTTGTCGGCTGCTTCCACAACTCCATCCACCACCTGCTCCAATGACTTCACATAACCCTGATAGAGGGTCTAAACGGGAGCCCCACCTTGCCCAGGGGTGTCCCGAAGACTAGCGGAGGAAAGGAGACGTCTTACTCCTCCTTTGTTAGGTCAGAACTCCACCCCGCTAACCCAAGTTGTTTATTGAGTACGATAATAGTGTTCTATTCACAAATAAAAGGAACATTTGCTGAACGGTTTGACGGCGTGACACAAGAAAAGATCAATATTGCAACTGTTGAACAGAATACACGATTGATGTTTATGGGTGACATTGACATCCGGCACCTCGTGGCATGGACTAAGAAAGAATAAATACACTGTTACAATTAGGTGCACACTCTGGTAGATTCCTCTGTTCTGTTCACGGAATCAATTTCGCTGCAATCGAGATTTCCCATATCCGCTCCTGTCATGGCACAGATCTCAATAAAAAACGCATTTACAATGTCGATTATTGTGGAGCTCTAATCAGCGGCGCAGACAACGATTCCAAACGACTTCCATCAAAATGACTGAAACACTCCCTGCAATTGCAGGGACTATTGAATACTCATGAAAGATTTACTTTAGCATTTCCAGCACGAACGGACAAGCTCTACGTTTGTTTCAGCAGAGTCCTGAACACATAGACGGCCATTGCAGTCCATCATAACAATGGGGTTCCAAGATTTTACTATTTATCGCCATCTATAAAGGAACCATGAGGGGTAAAACGGAAAACTCCTAACGCGTGCGTCGTTTTCAGGTATGAGAGCAGGGAAGGTTATGGGTAGAATGACGTCAGTCGTCTAAATCGCAATAACTGAAAACGTCACGCTAGTAAGGATGTTTTGGGGCTTCCCTTACAGCCCTCAGACTTGTTTCTATATATGGCGATGTCACATGACACAAACATCGAGTACTCAAGATCGATCAAGTAGAGGAACACGGTCGAATACATACAGACGGACAACACATGGAGCCAGTGCATCTATGTCTACGTCGATTGGATGTGGCAGTGGCACGAAAAATAAATGGATTCTCGCAGCAGTGTTGTGTGTACATAATGACGTCACAAGCGCACAATTAACTTTCACAAAATACTCGCCTTAAACAAGATTCGTCCCCCGGCCCCCCCCCCCCCCCCACACTCACACACAGCACTGAGAGATAAGACCACATTCTACATAATATATCTTCTACACAACATATGTCCACACACAAAAACACATGTGTGGTAAAAATAATATACAAAGTTAATGAGTTCGACACGGTCGCCTCATGCAACATATGTTATATACCACACATCAATACTACAAATGTTACATACAAACAAATCAATACAACAAATGTTACATACAACACATAAACACAACAAATGTTACATATAACACATCAACACAACAAAAGCTACGTGCAACAATCGATCCAAACAATAAACAATACACACCATTTTGTTGTAAACAACACTTGCTCCAGATAACAGACAATCCAAACGTAACCCCGTTCCACACTGTCTTATTCCACACAAAAATACTCCAAGAAATATACATACGCTTTTCTCACATATTCCCCTACACTATAAACCACTAAAACATATTGCCCCCACAACATAATCCACCCCAACAAGATATTCCCCAACAAGATATTCCCCACAACATATCCTCCAACAAGATATCCCCACAACATATCCCCCAACAAGATATTCCCCACAACATATCCCCCAACAAGATATTCCCCACAACATATCCCCCAACAAGATATTCCCCACAACATAGTCCACCACAATATATTCCCCAACAACATATTCCCCACACAAAATTTTTTCCCCAACATATTCCCCCACAACTTATCCCCCAACAAGATATTCCCCAATACGATACTCCCCCACAACATAATCCACCTCAACATATCACCCCTCAACATATTTCTCCTCCACAACATATTCCCCACAACTTATCCCCCAAAGAGATATTCCTCCAATAAGATATTCCCCTACAACATAATGCACCACAACATTTCACCCCTCAACATATTCCTCCCCATTAAACATATTCCCCACAATATATTCCCCCAACAAGATATTCCCCACAACATATCCTCCAACAAGATATTCCCCACAACATATCCTCCAACAAGATATTCCCCACAACATATTCCCCCAACAAGATATTCCCCACAACATATCCTCCAACAAGATATTCCCCACAACATATCCTCCAACAAGATATTCCCCACAACATATTCCCCCAACAAGATATTCCCCACAACATATCCTCCAACAAGATATTCCCCACAACATATTCCCCACAACATATTCCCCAACAAGATATTCCCCACAACATATCCTCCAACAAGATATTCCCCACAACATATTCCCCCACAACATATTCCCCCAACAAGATATTCCCCACAACATATCCTCCAACAAGATATTCCCCACAACATATTCCCCCAACAAGATATTCCCCACAACATATCCTCCAACAAGATATTCCCCACAACATAGTCCCCCACAACATATCCTCCAACAAGATATTCCCCACAACATAGTCCCCCACAACATATCCTCCAACAAGATATTCCCCACAACATAGTCCCCCACAACATATCCTCCAACAAGATATTCCCCACAACATAGTCCCCCACAACATATCCTCCAACAAGATATTCCCCACAACATATCCCAGAAACAAGATACATGTATTCTCCACAACATATCCCAGAAACAAGATATTCCCCACAACATATACTCCAACAAGATATTCCCCACAACATATCCCCAAATAAGATATTCCACACAACATATACTCCAACAAGAAATTCCCACAACATATCCTCCAACAAGATATTCCCCACAACATATCCCGCAACAAGATATTCCCCACAACATATCCCGCAACAAGATATTCCCCACAACATATCCCGCAACAAGATATTCCCCACAACATATCCTCCAACAAGAAATTCCCCACAACATATCCCCCAACATGATATTCCTCACAACATATCCTCCAACAAGATATTCCCCACAACATATCCTCCAAAAAGATATTCCCCACAACATATCCCCCAACAAGATATTCCCCACAACATATCCCCCAACAAGATATTCCCCACAACATAGTCCACCATAACATATTCCCCAACAACATATTTCCCCCCCAAACCCCCCCCCCCACATATTCTTCCCCCACAACATATTCCCCATAATATATATTCTTCCCTCACAACATATTCCCCGCAATATATGTTCTTCCCTCACAACATTTTCCCCACAATATATAATCTTCCCTCAGAACATATTCCCCGAAATAGATATTCTTCCCTCACAACATATTCCCCGCAATAGATATTCTTCCCTCACAACATATTCCCCGCAATAGATATTCTTCCCTCACAACATATTCCCCACAACATATTCCCCCACAACATATTCCCCAAAACAAACAAGAATCCATAACATTCAGCAACAATTTTTAGTACTAGAAACAAGGTCAACGAACCTAATCTGACAAAGACCGTTCCCAGACTCTACTTGATTGCTCCGGACGTGCTACCCAGCATGTCAATGGGGAGTATATTAAGTCAAAGTCACACTTGCTTTCAAAATACATTATATCATCATCATCAAGTACCGGGCCTGTTGGCGCAGGTGATCATGTCTCTCCACAATTTTCTATCTCGACAGTTATTTATCATTTCTGTTGTTGATTTTCTGCCAAGCCATTCTCTTAAGCTGTCTGGTATCTTTTTTCTTTGCTTCCCTCTATCTCTTCGTCCCTCAATTTTCCCAGTTGTTACAATATATTCCAGTTGTTCTCTTCTCATTACATGGCCAAAAAATGATGATTGTTTCTTCCTAAAATTGGAAATTAGCTCTCTTTTTTGCTTTGACCTCTTTCAGAACATTTTCATTACTCTTCTTAGCTGTCCATGGTACTCTCAACATTCTTCTGTAAAACCACATTTCTACAGACTCCAGTGATTTTCTTGTATGTTTTCCTATTGTCCATGATTCACATCTATATGTTAAGACTGGCTCTACATAACATTTAAGAACTCTTTTTCTTGTTTCTATTGTCAAAAATGGATTGCATAGTATCTTCCTCATTTTTTGGAAAGCTGCTTTTGCCTGAGCCATTCTGCATCTCACCTGTTTTGTACATCTTCCGTCTGAGGTTAACAAAGTTCCCAAATATTTAAATTGATTTACCTGTTTTAATATTGTTCCGCTTGTCTTTATTTTGCACTGAGGTGATGTCTTTTTATTTGTCTTTACCATTACTTCTGTCTTTTTGCAATTAAGGCTGTATATTTATATATAACCGACATCAAATATTTGTCCCTGAAAAACAGTTAAGAAGAAACGTTTCTCTGTGATTCTAGTGTTGGTTGATCTGTAGCATTGATATTGTCTAGAAAGTATTATATTGATTCTATAGCGCGTTCACGAGCCGCGATAGCTCAGTGGTTAGTGAACTGGACTACAAAGGACAAGGGGTAGGGTTCGATCCCAACCGACGGCTTCCGGGTTCACCCAGCCTTAAATGGGTACCGGATTTTTTCTGGGAAAGTAAAGCAGCACGGGCGTAATACTGACCACATTACCCCAAAAATCATGTGCTGAAGGTCTGTAAAATATAGGGTCACTAACACCATATTCCCTACACGCCACTTGGCGTGACGGGGGTACTTTACCTTACTATAGCGCGTTCACGAATGTTTTCCCTTGTTTCTACATGCACGAGCATTGGCAAAGTATAAATGGTTGAAGTTACATATTGATATCATCGTCTAGCTAAGAAGAGAAATGAAAATGTTCTGAAAGAGGTCAAAGCAAAAAGAGAGCTAATTTCCAATATTAGGAAGAAACAATCATCATTTTTTTGGCCATGTAATGAGAAGAGAACAGCTGGAATATATTGTAACAACTGGAAAAAGTGAGGGACGAAGAGATAGAGGGAAGCAAAGAGAAAAGATACCGGACAGCTTAAGAGAATGGCTTGGCAGAATGTCAACAGAAATGATAAATAACTGTCGAGATCGAAAGTTGTGAAGAGACATGATCACCTACGCCAGCAGGCCCGGTACTTGATGATGATCATCGTCAACCCTATGTCATAAATTAGTGTCGCTTGAGTCAGGTAATTAGAAGAGATGTGTGCTTATTCGAGATATAGAAATATATCGTAGTCCGCGCTTGGTTAATATTTATGAGTTTTACAAGATATTTCCGACGCGCTGAAAATGTACGTTTACTATGTACAAATTCATTCAGGGTTTTCTTAAAACAAATTGTGTTATTTTGAACGGTCTGGTTATACCAGACCACAACATGGCATGTAAAACGTATAAATAGTAACAGCGAGGAGTACGATATATTTTTTAATCTTTATAGAAGGAAAAATCTATCCTAATTACCTGACAGGAAGGAAAGAATTGTGACATAGGGTTGGTGATAATATTAATATGTATATGTATTGTCAAGCATTTTTGCTTCACCAATGTTGAGATATTTAAATAGCAAGAAACATTTGTGAACGCTTTTTGCTCTAGAGTTGGTTGAATGCTAGCATTAATCTTGGTCAGATAGTAATTTAGTTATTCTAGTGTTGGTTGAGTTGTAGCATTAATCTTGCCTGGAGAGTAATAGAATTATTCCAGTGTTGGTTGAGTTGTAGCATTAATATTGCTTGGAGAGTAATATAATTATTCTAGTGTTGGTTGAATGCTAGCATTAATCTTGCTTGGAAAGTAATATAATTATTCTAGTGTTGGTTGAATGCTAGCATTAATCTTGATTAGAAAGTAATATAATTATTCTAGTGTTGGTTTAATGCTAGCATTAATCTTGCTTGGAAAGTAATATAATTATTCTAGTGTTGGTTGAATGCTGGCATTAATCTTGGCCAGAGAGTAATTTAGTTATTCTAGTGTTGGTTGAATATTAGCATTAATCTTGCCTGGAAAGTAATAGAATTATTCCAATGTTTGTTGAGTTGTAGCATTAATATTGCTTGGAGAGTAATATAATTTTTCTAGTGTTGGTTGAGTTGTAGCATTAATCTTGCCTGGAAAGTAAAAGAATTATTCAAGTGTTGGTTGAGTTGCAGCATTAATCTTGCCTGGAAAGTAATAGAATTATTCCAGTGTTGGTTGAATGCTAGCATTAATCTTGATTGGAAAGTAATATAATTATTCTAGTGTTGGTTGAATGCTAGCATTAATCTTGCTTGGAAAGTAATATAATTATTCTAGTGTTGGTTGAATGTAAGCATTAATCTTGATTGGAAAGTAATATAATTATTCTAGTGTTGGTTGAATGCTAGCATTAATCTTGCTTGGAAAGTAATATAATTATTCTAGCGTTGGTTGAATGCTAGCATTAATCTTGGCCAGAGATTAATTTAGTTATTCTAGTGTTGGTTGAATATTAGCATTAATCTTGCCTGGAAAGTAATAGAATTATTCCAATGTTGGTTGAGTTGTAGCATTAATATTGCTTGGAGAGTAATAGAACTTTTCTAGTGTTGGTTGAGTTGTAACATTAATCTTGCCTGGAAAGTAATAAAATTATTCCAGTGTTGGTTGAGTTGTAGCAATAATCTTGCCTGGAAAGTAATAAAATTATTCCAGTGTTGGTTGAGTTGTAGCAATAATCTTGCCTGGAAAGTAATAAAATTATTCCAGTGTTGGTTGAGTTGTAGCAATAATCTTGCCTGGAAAGTAATAAAATTATTCCAGTGTTGGTTGAGTTGTAGCAATAATCTTGCCTGGAAAGTAATAAAATTATTTCAGTGTTGGTTGAGTTGTAGCATTTATCTTGCTTGGAGAGTAAAAGAATTATCCCAGTGTTGGTTGAGTTGTAGCATTAATCTTGCCTGGAAAGTAATAAAATTATTCCAGTGTTGGTTGAGTTGTAGCATTAATCTTGGCCAGAGAGTAAAATTTAGTTATTCCAGTCCTGGTTGAATTGTAGCATTAATCTTGGTTGTAGAGTAATAGAGTTATACTAGTGCTGGTTGAATTGTAGCATTAATCTTGCCTGGGGAGTAATATAGTATTTCCAATATTTGCTGATCTGTAGCTTAGAAAGTAGTAAAGTGATACTTGTGTTGGTTTATTTGAAGCATTAATCTTGTCCCGAGTGTAATTTAGCTATTCTAGTACATACTGATCTGTAGTGCTAATATTGTGGTAGAGAGTAATTTAGTAATTCTGATCCTGGCTGATCTGTAGCATTATTATTGTTTATAATTTATTATTTGTTTCATGGTTATGAAAGCCAGGGGATCAGCAGATTGAGGTCAACAGTTTGTGGTTGTTGGTCCGAAATTTTCATTCAGCACTCACACGGTGTTAGTTGAAATTGCCTCCTATAAAGAAGTTTCCCTGAAAGAAAAGAACCGAAGACCCGGTTCCACCCAGCAGACCAGAGCTTACACCGGCTGATGATATCTGAAGCTGTTTGTGTAAACATCGCCGACTATCGCCAAAGAGTGTTTGTCAGATTTGTTTAGAGAAAAGAGATTCGAGAATGGGCAACAAGTCAGGCCCACAGGAATAAAACCAACCTTACTTGTCGCCATATTGTCGCAGTCTGCCAGATATTCTAGTGCTTCCAGTGCCCGTAAATCCCATTGCAGGGAGCAGGATATGGGACTTCCGCGGTTGGTAAATGGAAATAAATGTGCAAGTGTTAAATTGGAAGGAGACAAATGGCATCTGTTGAAGGGGATTAAATCAGTTATCACCTCATGAGATGGAGACTTTGATTACCTCTCCTTGGCCAGACCTCGCAGAATGGAGAGACCAGGCGGGCGGAGCGGGCATTGAGCACAAGATAAAGCGAGTAGGTCGAGTGAAGGTAAGTGATGCTGGAGGTCTGTGGGCCACAAGTGGCCTCATAGCGTTGGTCCGGCGGTGTTTCTTAGTCTGGTGGTGTTTCTTACGTTGATGTGATGGTGTTTCTTAAGTTGGTGTGATGGTTTCTTAAGTTGGTGTGATGATGTTTCTTATATTGATGTGATGGTGTTTCTTAAGTTGATGTGATGGTGTTTCTTAAGTTGATGTGATGGTGTTTCTTAAGTTGGTGTGATGGTGTTTCTTATGTTGGTGTGATGGTGTTTCTTAAGTTTGTATGATGGTGTTTCTTATGTTGGTGTGATGGTGTTTCTTAAGTTGGTGTGATGGTGTTTCTTAAGTTGGTGTGATGGTGTTTCCTATGTTGGTATTATGGTGTTTCTTATGTTGGTATGTTGGTGTGATGGTGTTTCTTAAGTTTGTATGATGGTGTTTCTTATGTTGGTGTGATGGTATTTCTTAAGTTGGTGTGATGGTGTTTCCTATGTTGGTATTATGGTGTTTTTTATGTTGGTATGTTGGTGTGATGGTGTTTCCTATGTTGGTATTATGGTGTTTCTTATGTTGGTATGATGGTGTTTCTTACGTTGGTGTGATGTTGTTTCTTAAGTTGGTGTGATGGTGTTTCTTAAGTTGGTGAGATGGTGTTTCCTATGTTGGTATTATGGTGTTTCTTATGTTGGTATGTTGGTGTTTCTTATGTTGGTGTGTTGGTGATTCTTATGTTGGTATGATGGTATTTCTTATGTTGGTGTGTTGGGGATTCTTATGTTGGTATGGATGGTATTTCTTATGTTGGTGTGTTGGGGATTCTTATTTTGGTATGATGGTATTTCTTATGTTGGTGTGTTGGTGTTTCTTACGTTGATGTGATGTTCTGAAAGAGGCCAAAGCAAAAAGCGTACGAATTTCCAATATTAGGAAGAAAAAATCATCATTTTTAGGCCATCTAATGAGAAGGGAGAAGATGCGTTGGGTGGAAACATAGAAGGGTTGTGTGGAAACACAGAAGAGTTGTGTTGAAACATAGAGGGGGTTGTGTGGAAACATAGAAGGGCTGTGTGGAAACATAGAAGGGTTGTGTGGAAACATAGAAGGGCTGTGTGGAAACATAGAAGGGTTGTGTGGAAACATAGAAGGGCTGTGTGGAAACATAGAAGGGCTGTGTGGAAACATAGAAGGGTTGTGTGGAAACATAGAGGGGTTGTGTTGAAACACAGAGGGGTTGTGTGGAAACATAGAGGGGTTGTGTGGAAACATAGAGGGGTTGTGTGGAAACATAGAAGGGCTGTGTGGAAACATAGAAGGGGTTGTGTGGAAACATAGAAGGGCTTGTGTGGAAACATAGAAGGGCTTGTGTGGAAACATAGAAGGGCTTGTGTGGAAACATAGAAGGGCTGTGTGGAAACATAGAAGATTTGTGTGGAAACATAGAAGGGCTTGTGTGGAAACATAGAAGGGTTGTGTGGAAACATAGAAGGGCTGTGTGGAAACAGAAGGGCTGTGTGTGGAAACATAGAAGGGCTTGTGTGGAAACATAGAAGGGCTGTGTGGAAACATAGACGGGCTGTGTGGAATCATTTGTAGGTGGTTAATAACACAACCTCCATTTTGCTCAACATTGTGTCCTAATTCTGGCCTATACTGTACATGTCTCCATCCACAATTCTCTAACAGATTAACTTTAGTATGTCCCTCTTTCAGTTTCCATTCAGAAACAGTTGTGTAGAAGTTCTTGTAATGGCTTATGTTTTTTTTTTCATTGCGCAGCCTATTCATCTTCAACTTCTGCCTTCTATCGTTTTTTTTTTGTTTTTAATTGACGCACTTCGATCAGCTCGGGGTTGCTAATTCAGTCTGGCCTCTGTATTAAGTAAATGTATCTCCGACAAGTTGTGTGACATGAGAACAGTCTTCATGTTTTCTCTTTTTTTTTCTATTTTCGGCCGTGTTAGAAAAATCCTGAAATTGGGCAGCTTTCATGCAGCGCTAGAACGATTATTGTGTTGTGCAAGAATACAAGTGTTGTTTAGTTTGGCAAGACCTAGTCAGACTTTATTCTATAGTTCATATCTTCTCCAGCTGCACAATATAATAATAGTTTGCATTCAAGGCATGTGCATTTTATGTTTAGTTTGGTTTGGGTTAATTTAGATTGGGTTAGTTTAGATTGAGTTAGTTTAGATTTGGTTAGTTTAGATTGGGTTAGTTTAGATTGGGTTAATTTAGATTATGTTAGTTTAGATTGGGTTAGTTTAGATTTGGGCTAATTTATATCAGGTTAATTTAGATTGGGTTAGTTTAGATTGGGTTAGTTTAGATTGGCTTGTTTAGATTGGGTTATTTTCGATTATGTTAGTTTAGATTGAGTTAGTTTAGTTTATATTAGTTAGTTTGTTTAGTTAGTTTAGTTTAGTTTGGGTTAGTTTAGTTTGGGTTTGTTTAGTTTAGTTTAGTTAGTTTTGCTTAGTTAGTTTAGTTTAGTTTGGGTTTGTTTAGTATAGTTTAGTTAATTAGCTTAGTTTAGATTGTGTTAGTTTGGGTTAGTTTAGCTAGTATAGTTTATTCTATTTTAATCTAGTTTATTTTAAGTTGGTTTAGTCGACAGATCTACCACATATCTCAAATCCAAACGTACACGGATCTCCTCCAAAAGCATATCCCTCAACGTGCAGCGACTAACGACATGGATGTTGTGTTGGTTTACAAGTCTTCTTTGACTCCCAACGTCGCGTTCACATCTGGCATCTCTCACCTTGACATGGTTTTCTATTCAGAGCCACGTTTATGTACTTCCAGTTACTATGTTCTCTCATTTAATGTGTGGACGGTTTATCGTCAATGAGTGCCGTCTCCGCATCGAAGATTGTCTACCATGCAGCACCATTCGGCTCTGTATTTTGCTTTGATGGTGCAGGTTGTCATAGGCTGATTTGTCCATCTTTTGATGTTACTCGCCCATGTTAGTCTCTGTCTCTTTTACCTTGTATTTTCCCTTCCAATATTACTTTTAGTAGGCTGCTGTGTCTTTTAACATGCCCCCAAAAATCTCATTTGTCATTTTTTAATTGTGTTTAGTAGTTCTCTTTTCATTTTTAGTTTTTTAAGACTTCGTCGTTTCTTTTCTTTTCTTTCCATCGAATTATTCCGATTCTTCCATAAATCCATATTTTAAAAGCTTCAGTTTTCTGTTCTTTTTTCTCGTATAATGTCCATGTTTCTGCACCATACAGGAATGTTGAGAAAATATAGCATTTTGCTATTCTTAGTTTTAGCCCTGGAGTTATTTGCCTTATTGTTAATATATTTTATTTTTCATGACATTAAAATTACTTTTTGCCATTCCTGTTCTTTTGTTTATTTCAGTTTTACATTTTCCATAACTGGATCTCACTGTATTTCCTAAGTAGTTGTAGATCTGAACTGTCTCCAGGTCTATAGCTTCAACTTTTGTATCCATTTGTAGGTTTTGAGTATTATCTTTGTTTATGATCATAGTTTTTGTCTTTGTCATAAACATATCTAATCCATATTGTTTGCCTCTCACGTTTATTTCATAAAAGTGTGTACTGTATATTTTATAAAGTGTGTACGGTATATTTCATAAAGTGTGTACGGTATATTTCATAAAGTATGTACGGTATATTTCATAAAGTGTGTACGGTATATTTCATAAAGTGTGTACGGTATATTTCATAAAGTGTGTACGGTATATTTCATAAAGTGTGTACGGTATATTTCATAAAGTGTGTACGGTATATTTCATAAAGTGTGTACGGTATATTTCATAAAGTGTGTACGGTATATTTCATAAAGTGTGTACGGTATATTTCATAAAGTGTGTACGGTATATTTCATAAAGTATGTACGGTATATTTCATAAAGTGTGTACGGTATATTTCATAAAGTATGTACGGTATATTTCATAAAGTGCGTACGGTATATTTCATAAAGTGTGTACGGTATATTTCATAAAGTGTGTACGGTATATTTCATAAAGTGTGTACGGTATCTTGCTCTTGTGACTTCATTCTTGTTGTGCTTTATATGCAACACTGACAATAATAAAGGAAGAAAATGAAAATTGCGGGCTTTTTGTTCAGGTTTCTATGGGAAAACTTCTTATACTTCTTTTATCCTTAGTTAATTCCACTTGTACCAGCCATTCCACTTGTACCAGTCATTCTACTTGTACCAGTCATTCCACTTGTACCAGTCATTCCACTTGTACCAGTCATTCCACTTGTACCAGCCATTCCACTTGTACCAATCATTTCACTTGTACCAGTCATTCCACTTGTACCAGTAATTTCACTTGTACCAGTCATTCCACTTGTACCAGCCATTCCACTTGTACCAGTCATTTCACTTGTACCAGTCATTCCACTTGTACCAGTAATTTCACTTGTACCAGCCATTCCACTTGTACCAGTCATTCCACTTGTACCAGTCATTCCACTTGTACCAGTTATTCAACTTGTACCAATCATTCCACTTGTACCAGTCATTCAACTTGTGCCAGTCATTCAACTTGTACCAATTATTCAACTTGTACCAATCATTTCACTTGTACCAGTCATTCAACTTGTGCCAGTCATTCAACTTGTACCAGTCATTCCACTTGTACCAGCCATTCAACTTGTACCAGTCATTCCACTTGTACCAGGCATTCCACTTGTACCAGTCATTCCATTTGTACCAGTCATTCCATTTGTACCAGTCATTCAACATGTACCTATCATTCAACCTGTACCAGTCATTCAACTTATATTAGACATTCCACTTGTATCAGTCATTCCACTTGTACCAATCATACCACTTGTACCAATCATTCCACTTGTACCAGTTATTCCACTTGCACCAATCATTCCACTTGTACCAGTCATCCCACTTGTACCAATCATTCCACTTGTACCAATCATTCCACTTGTACCAGACAATCCACTTGTACCAGTCATTTAACTTGTACCAGACATTCCACTTGTACCAGTCATTCCATTTGTACCAATCATTCCACTTGTATCAGTCATTTCACTTGTACCAATCATTCCACTTGTACCAGTCATTACACTTGTACCAACCATACCACTTGTACCAATCATTCCACTTGTACCAATCATTCCACTTATACCAGTTATTCCACTTGTACCAATCATTCCACATTCCATTTGTACACGTCATTCCACTTGTACCAATAATTCCACGTGTACCATTCATTCCACTTGTACCAGTCATTCCACTTGTACCAACTACTCCACTTGTACCAATCATTCTACTTGTACCAACTACTCCACTTGTACCAGTCATTCCACTTGTACCAACCACTCCACTTGTACTAGTATTCCACTTGTACCAACTACTCCACATGTACCAGTCATTCTACTTGTACCAACTACTCCACGTGTACCAGTCATTTCACTTGTACCAACTACTCCACTTGTACCAGTCATTCCACTTGTACCAACCACTCCACTTGTACCAGTCATTCCACTTGTACCAACCACTCCACGTGTACCAGTCATTTCACTTGTTCCAGACGTATAATTGCGACTCTCTGTTTTTATACACTTAATTTTTTTTATAAAATAAATTATTTTCCGCGTCACAACCAAGATAAAGCGTCCTCCACTGGGGTCATATATCACAACATGTGAGTGACAGACTCTTGAGCTCAACTTGTTGCATCATGGACACTGTGGCTTATAATCGTCATTATAGTGGTCATGTAATTGAACATCTTCCATGCGCCTAAACTTTGGTCATGAGCTGTAGGTTGATAACTTGCACGATAATACGCGTCAATTAATAGTGAGGGGACTGGTTGGTCTCGAGGCAAGACGCCGGCCTCGAGACAGAGAGGTTGTGGGTTCAAATCCCGGCTACACCAGTTTGAATTTTTTTTTATGATTTTCTCTCTGCGGCAACCACCCCTGGTCTCAGCAGCGAGGCCCGGCTTGAAACGTCAATTACTCATCGACGTGAAAAAATATGAGTACCTCCGAAGACGGAGTTATCTGCCTGTGCGGCGAGGGACCCCTGTGCACACGGCTGCCAGGTAAAAATAGATTAACACGCAAAACTCAGTTCGTAGTCTCTAGGGACTTTGTCAGAGGTAAAAAGGTGGCGAACGAAAAACAAAATGACAAGTGAGTATTAAGTCAAGATAGATGGGAAGAACATAGAGAGGACACTAACATCGGTACTTTAAAAATATCATAAGTGGTGGGAAATGTAAGGCACATTTAAACAAAAGAAAGAAATGGCAAAACAGTATTTCTTTGTTAAATATACCCAGGGCAAATAATACAGAAACTACAGATTAGAATAATAAAGTGACATGTTAAATATACCCAGGGCAAATAATACAGAAACTACAGATTAGAATAATAAAGTGACATGTTAAATATACCCAGGGCAAATAATACAGAAACTACAGATTAGAATAATAAAGTGACATGTTAAATATACCCAGGGCAAATAATACAGAAACGACAGATTAGAATAATAAAGTGACATTTAAATATACCCAGGGCAAATAATACAGAAACTACAGATTAGAATAATAAAGTGACATGTTAAATATACCCAGATCAGGGCAAATAATACAGAAACTACAGATTAGAATAATAAAGTGACATGTTAAATATACCCAGATCAGGGCAAATAATACAGAAACTACAGATTAGAATAATAAAGTGACATGTTAAATATACCCAGATCAGGGCAAATAATACAGAAACTACAGATTAGAATAATAAAGTGACATGTTAAATATACCCAGATCAGGGCAAATAATACAGAAACTACAGATTAGAATAATAAAGTGACATGTTAAATATACCCAGATCAGGGCAAATAATACAGAAACTACAGATTAGAATAATAAAGTGACATGTTAAATATACCCAGATCAGGGCAAATAATACAGAAACTACAGATTAGAATAATAAAGTGACATGTTAAATATACCCAGATCAGGGCAAATAATACAGAAACTACAGATTAGAATAATAAAGTGACATGTAAATATACCCAGGGCAAATAATACAGTAACTACAGATTAGAATAATAAAGTGACATGTTAAATATACCCAGGGCAAATAATACAGAAACGACAGATTAGAATAATAAAGTGACATGTTAAATATACCCAGGGCAAATAATACAGAAACTACAGATTAGAATAATAAAGTGACATGTTAAATATACCCAGATCAGGGCAAATAATACAGAAACTACAGATTAGAATAATAAAGTGACATGTTAAATATACCCAGATCAGGGCAAATAATACAGAAACTACAGATTAGAATAATAAAGTGACATGTTAAATATACCCAGATCAGGGCAAATAATACAGAAACTACAGATTATAATAATAAAGTGACATGTTAAATATACCCAGATCAGGGCAAATAATACAGAAACTACTGATTAGAATAATAAAGTGACATGTTAAATATACCCAGATCAGGGCAAATAATACAGAAACTACAGATTAGAATAATAAAGTGACATGTTAAATATACCCAGATCAGGGCAAATAATACAGAAACTACAGATTAGAATAATAAAGTGACATGTTAAATATACCCAGATCAGGGCAAATAATACAGAAACTACAGATTAGAATAATAAAGTGACATGTTAAATATACCCAGATCAGGGCAAATAATACAGAAACTACGGATTAGAATAATAAAGTGACATGTTAAATATACCCAGATCAGGGCAAATAATACAGAAACTACAGATTAGAATAATAAAGTGGCATGTGTGCACAACATCCCTGTGTGGTGTAGAAATAGTAATGATTCGTAATAAAACAGAGATGAAATTGGAACTCTGAAACGAAGATTTATAAATGGAAGAAATGGGGAGAATGAGAAGAAAATAAACAACGAAGTTTTGAATTTGCTGAAAATGAAGAAAATAAAACATATTTAACAAAAATCGAACAAGACAAATAAAATTGTTAAGACATAAAGAGAGACAATAACCTGGTGAAAGCCATTTTGGAGGTGGAAATAAATGAGGCAAAAGCAGACTAAGACTAAAGTGGACTAACAACGTCAAAAGATGTAACGGCGAGCCAATGATTAGTGTGTGCAATCACGGTAATAGACAGGTGGAATTGTGTTCCATGTTAATCAACCATTGATGTGGAGACGGCACATAATGATGATTAATCTGCGAGATACAATATCAGATCAGAAGTCACATACAACTTTAACATAACAACTAAACTAGTTCATAAACAGCATATACAAGATGAAACTTACTTTTATTAGATATTACTTTCATATTTTAATATGAAATAACGGTCTTCTATATCATTGTGAAGAATGTTACAAGTTCCCTGGATAGCTAAAAACAACAATGAGGAAAGTCTCAAAGAGGCCAGCACAAAAAGGGAACTCCTAAAAACATCAGAAAGAAACAATCAACATTTTCCGGGCACACCATGAGAAGAAGAAAGTTGGAATACTTGATAACAACTGGCAAACTAGAAGGAAAGAGAGATCGGGGACTACAAAGAGAGAAAATACTGGATAGCTTGGTGTCATGGCATGGAAAACAGCCAACAACAGAACTGATACGATGCACTGTAGATAGAAGATTGTGGCAGGACATGATCGCCTACGCCAACCGGTATGGCAAATGAAGCTAATGATGATGATATCATTGTGATATTTGCATAGAAATACCTAGCTTAGTTATGACGGACTACGAGAGTTATAACAAAGGGCATCTATGTTAACTCTAATACCCGCAGCCTGACAGTTTATTCTTCAACGCACGGACCAGTTCACGGGAACTAACTATCATTACATCTCATGAAACAATGAAAGTGTAAGACAAACATCAATGTTATTTAAGTTAGATGCTCTTCTAATGGACTTGAATATACGTGGAAGCAGTAGCTGGCAGGGGATTATTTCTATGGGAAAGCTTTGACATCTATTCTGGAGTATTACGTTAAACATGACTAATAAATGGTCATCTATTCTGGAGTATTACGTTAAACATGACTAATAAATGGTCATCTATTCTGGAGTATTACGTTAAACATGACTAATAAATGGTCATCTATTCTGGAGTATTACGTTAAACATGACTAATAAATTGTCATCTATTTTGAAGTATTACGTTAAACATGACTAATAAATTGTCATCTATTTTGAAGTATTACGTTAAACATGACTAATAAATTGCCATCTATTTTGAAGTATTACGTTAAACATGACTAATAAATTGCCATCTATTTTGAAGTATTACGTTAAACATGACTAATAAATTGCCATCTATTTTGAAGTATTACGTTAAACATGACTAATAAATTGCCATCTATTTTGAAGTATTACGTTAAACATGACTAATACATTGCCATCTATTTTAAAGTATTACGTTAAACCTGACTAATAAATTGCCATCTATTTTGAAGTATTACGTTAAACATGACTAATAAATTACCATATATTGTGGAGTGTTATGTTAAACATGATTAATAAATCACCACCTATTTTGAAGTATTACATTAAACATTACTAATAAATCACTACCTGTTTTTTTTTAAACAAATATTATGTTGAGTGAAACACGGACACAGTTTACAGATGCACACTGTATTATTTATTACATTCATGTGATGGTCACATCTCCTATCTTTGTGTGTCCGTGTCTGTGTTAGTCACATCTCCTATCTTTGTGTGTGCTTGTCTGTGTCACCTCTAGTGACTCGGACAGATGGTGCTCGTAAACCTGGGAGGGCCGACCATCTAAGGGCAGAATCCCCCTACAGAAAAGATCATCTGCTGCCTTGCAGGAAGATTGGGGACAATCAAAGGCTAAGGAATGCAAACCTGAATAAAATGCTGGCTGAAATCGGATGCACTGGGCCATTGGCGCAGAACACAGTGCAACCTAACACAATGATGGCCTAACATCATAAAGTGCTATGACGATCATCATTTTCAGGAGGACGTAAACTCCCATGGTATATGGTGTATAGGCGGCAGGAACCATTGAAGGCTATGTCTGAAAAGTGTTCCTTCTTGCAGTTTCCTCATATTCCAAGTCCGGCTTGTTGCAGGAGCTACTGAGTTAAGTGCTCTGTGCACACCGTGAGCTGTGTGTCTCATCCGTTTTCATCCTGCTTCGATATCCCGCTTGTTTACGATGAATGATGATATCGTGTGACGGGGAACAGTTGGCTGTGTTCACTTTCTGCGCGGTTTCGCCTTATGTCTTTTGGCGTGTGCTGAGACTGCTACGATGGGGACTACAGTTACCTTTCTTTGTTTGGGAGATGAGTTAGTAATTCGGATGATTCCACTGGCACGGGCGGTTGAGCAATTATGGATTTTAATTCGTTTGCTGTGAGACCGAGGCCTTCCATAACCAATAACAATAACAATAACAGTGCAACGTTTTAACGGGTGTTCAATCAGAGTGAATCTGGCAGACTCTAATTGTGATGTTCTGCCTGTGGGGGCGATCAACACACTTAACCTGACAGCTGACTTCATGTGAGAGTCTGGAATCCTACTCTGATTGAGTCCTGATCGCAGAGAGAGAGATTCCATTCTTGGCTTGAGGTCTAATTCAGCTCTTGGTGGCCAAGTCCTCGATGCTGAACAATGAGATGAAACTTCCAGTGTTCTGGTCGTGGAGAAAGTATTTGACCTGACAGTCACCAAAAGTTTACTTCACCCAGGTCTGACAATAAACGGTTTATACGTGCTACACAAGGTCTGATACTTAGAGAGATCTGATATTTAAGGAGATCTGACATTTAGGGAGATATGATATTTAGATAAATATGATATTTAGAGAGATCTCGGATTTAGAATGATGTGACATTTAAAGAGGTTTAATATTTAGAGACGGACATATACTTGTATTAACATCATGCAACATTTGATAATGCAACAACTCATGCAAATTGTGAAACTCGAAGGAACAGAAACTGATAGAAAACCTGACACTCTGAAAGAACAGCTAAGACAACACCTGATACTCTAAAATACAGCAATACAACACATGGGACCTGAAGATACAACAGCTTGTACAATACATGACGGTGAGATATACAACATTTGACTGTCATCGACCAGCTTATACAGCATCGTAAACCGTGATATACAATCTAAAACAGCCGACATTAAAGATTACAACAGTTAATGCAGCATGCGACAGTCGAAGATACAATAGCTGGTACAAGACACGAAGGGAGACAGCACCTTGTACAACTCTAGAGTTTACACATTATCTGACACTCGAAGATACATCTGCATATAAAACATCTGACACTCGAAGTAACAAGAGCTTACAAGACCTAACACTCTAAGATATTCGAGCTTACACAAGGCTTGACACTCGCAGATACAAGAGCTTACACAAGATCTGACACTCTAAGATACAAGAGCTTACACAAGATCTGACACTCTAAGATACAAGAGCTTACACAAGATCTGACACTCTAAGATACAAGAGCTTACACAAGATCTGACACTCTAAGATACAAGATCTGACACTCGCAGATACAAGAGCTTACACAAGATCTGACACTCTAAGATACAAGAGCTTACACAAGATCTGACACTCTAAGATACAAGAGCTTACACATCTGACGCTCGGAGATACAACAACATATGCAACCACACCTGACACTCAGTTTCACTGATTACACAACATTTCCCCAAAATGGACTCTCACGGAGGTGAGATCAAAGCTGTCGAGTGCTGGGCTCACACAAATAAACCCCAAGAAGAGATGCATACCCTCCACACTAATTGACATCACTTTACTCATCCATTAAAGAGGCAGCTCATCTGTACCGCAGGAGAGCTATTTTCAACAAGTGCGGATCACCTTGGCCGATATCACTAAACTTCCACACAAATTGTCGTTCCTGGCTAACTCAAAGGTGCCTCATTCCCAAGGTTGACTTAATGGAACGTTTGAGACCATATTAACATTTTACGAGGAAACAGTTAACTCTAGCCGCGAACTTCTAATGATGGAACTGTTAGCTTGCCATGTCAGAATCGGAGATGATAAAAGGAAATTTATCAGAAATATTGCCCAAACTGTAAACGTTTCACTCCAGCTAGGAGGGGGCTAATGAGGGCAAGATAGCGCTCTCTCGCAAGATGGCGCCGTGTGCTGGGTTTTTTTTTTTTAACTCTTCTGACTACGCGAGGCGGGTGTGAGCCATCTGGCTGGCACGTCCTGTCTGAGGCCGAGAGGAGGGCTTTCGGTGGGAGTGTGCTAGCCGTGATAGACAAGTGACAGGCCAGCAGTAGCTGGTGAAGCCCTATAGTCTTTGCCTGGACTTTCGTATGGAATGACGGACATGATTCTGTGGTCTATTCCCTGCACTCATGACTTAAAGGTTATAGACGTTGATTTATTGTTACCTTGGCTTCATTATGAAGTGACGGACATTCCTTGACTCGGTTCAAATGAAAGCTACTCGACATCATTGACTCTTTGAGACTTGCTGTGATCTGACAACCTATCGACAATTAGTTGCACGATGATCAGTTAATAACGCAACACTAGTTACGCAACAGTTACCCGACAATTAGTTACGCGGCGATTAGATACATGACAATCAATTAGTTACACGACAATTAGCTGCACGACAATTAGTTACACGACAATTAGCTGCACGACAATTAGTTACACGACAATTAGCTGCACGACAATTAGTTACACGACAATTAGCTGCACGACAATTAGTTACACGACAATTAGCTGCACGACAATTAGTTACACGACAATTAGCTGCACGACAATTAGTTACACGACAATTGAGTATGCGGCAATAGTTACACGACAATTAGTTACGCGGCGATTAGATACATGACAATCAATTAGTTACACGACAATTAGTTACACGACAATTAGTTACACGACAATTAGCTACACGACAATTGGCTACACAACAATTAGTTACAGGAGAATTAGTTACGCAACACACACAATTAGCTGCATGACAATTAGCTGCACGACAATTAGTTACACTACATTTAGTTACACGACAATTATCTACACAACAACTAGTTACACTACATTTAGTTACACGAAAATTAGCTGCACGACAATTAGTTACACTACATTTAGTTACACGACAATTAGCTGCACGACAATTAGTTACACTACATTTAGTTACACGACAATTATCTACACAACAACTAGTTACACGACACTTAGCTGCAGGAGAATTACGTTGCACACTGAATGCCAAGACGCTCCTACATCACTACGACTGTGTGTGATTAGCAACTCATAGTTGACTACTTATGACAGGATCAAAGGCAACAACAGCTGATTAAGACCCTACCTCATCTTGATGCTATCCTTGAAACTAACCAACCTGCCAAGCCGTTAAGGACCAAAGAGGAAATGCAACTCGGTACTCAAAAATACAGTTTTGAAGTCGGATGTGTTGGTGTGTAAGATGCAAATATCACAGCCTTGCCTTCAAACCACAACACAAGGCATTTACTAGCACATTACGTTGGTGGATGACGAAGGACAGTAATCATTGGCTGAAATAAATAACGGATTAATCAACCATCTAACATATGAATCAATCAATTAACTAACTAAACAATCAACCAAGAAACCAATCAGCTAGTTAATCAATGAATCAAACAACGAATCAATCAACGAAACAACGAATCAATCAACCAACGAACCAATCAACTAGTTAATCAATGAACCAAACAACTAATCAATCAACCAACTAACCAACGAATCAATCACTCAATCAACTAGCTAATCAATCAACCAAACAACAAATCAATTAACGAAACAACTAATCAATCAACCAAACAACTAATGAATCAACTAATCAATCAACCAACCAAACAACGAATCAATCAACCAAATAACTAATCAATCAACCAAACAACTAATCAATCAACCAAACAACTAGTCAATCAACAAACTAACCAAAGAATCAATCAACCAACCATTAAAAATTCTAACAAACAAATAAACAGCAACCTAATCAACCAACCAACCAAATACTCAACGAAACAACTATTCAATCAACCAACGAATCAATCAACTAGTTAATCAATGAACCAAACAACGAATCAATCAACCAACGAACCAATCAACTAGTTAATCAATGAACCAAACAACGAATCAATCAACGAAACAACTAATCAATCAACCAACGAACCAATCAACTAGTTAATCAATGAGCCAAACAACTAATCAATCAACCAACTAACCAACGAATCAATCAAATAGCTAATCAATCAACCAAACAACAAATCAATCAACGAAATAACTAATCAAGCAACCAACTAACCAATGAATCAATCAACCAAACAACGAATCAATCAACCAAACAACTAATGAATCAACTAATCAATCAACCAACCAAACAACGAATCAATCAACCAAATAACTAATCAATCAACCAAACAACTAATCAATCAACCAAACAACTAGTCAATCAACAAACTAACCAAAGAATCAATCAACCAACCATTAAAAATTCTAACAAACAAATAAACAGCAACCTAATCAACCAACCAACCAAATACTCAACGAAACAACTAATCAATCAACCAACGAACCAATCAACTAGTTAATCAATGAACCAAACAACGAATCAATCAACCAACGAACCAATCAACTAGTTAATCAATGAACCAAACAACGAATCAATCAACGAAACAACTAATCAATCAACCAACGAACCAATCAACTAGTTAATCAATGAACCAAACAACTAATCAATCAACCAACTAACCAACGAATCAATCAAATAGCTAATCAATCAACCAAACAACAAATCAATCAACGAAATAACTAATCAAGCAACCAACTAACCAATGAATCAATCAACCAAACAACGAATCAATCAACCAAACAACTAATGAATCAACTAATCAATCAACCAACCAAACAACGAATCAATCAACCAAGTAACTAATCAATCAACCAAACAATTAATCAATCAACCAAACAACTAGTCAATCAACAAACTAACTTAAGAATCAATCAACCAACCATTAAAAATTCTAACAAACAAATAAACAGCAACCTAATCAACCAACCAACCAAATACTCAATCAGTCAATCAACAAAAAAATTAATCAACCAACAATAATTCAACGAACTAACCAACTAATCAATCAACCAACGAATCAATTAAGTTATTAATCAATCTACAAACGACGATTAAATAAAAAAACGAGCCAATCAACTAACTAATTAATCAACCAACAAGTAATTCAACCAACGACTCAATCAATCATCGAGAAAAATAAACCAATGAATTAATCAAACAACTATTCAATCAACAAATCAACCAAGCAATCAATCAATCAATCATTCAACCAACAAAATAATCAAACAGCGAATCAATCAACCATCTATTTAACCAGCAAAACAATTAAAAAAAAAACGATTGAATCAACCAACTAATCAAACCAAGGATTTAAGCAACGAGTCAACCAAACTACTAACTAGAAGGAATCAATCTTTCAACTAATCATTCAAAAAATCATTTTAAAAAACAGCTAACTAATAAATCCATCAACCAACGACGAAGCAATCAACCAACCTACTAACTAACCAAAGAATCGATATGCCAATCAACAAACTAATCAATCAACCAACCTACTAACTAACCAAAGAATCGATATGCCAACCAACAAACTAATCAATCAACCAACCTACTAACTAACCAAAGAATCGATATGCCAATCAACAAACTAAGCAATCAACCAACCTACTAACTAACCAAAGAATCGATATGCCAATCAACAAACTAAGCAATCAACCAACCTACTAACTAACCAAAGAATCGATATGCCAACCAACAAACTAATCAATCAACCAACCTACTAACTAACCAAAGAATCGATATGCAACCAACAAACTAAGCAATCAACCAACCTACTAACTAACCAAAGAATCGATATGCCAACCAACAAACTAAGCAGTCAACCAACCTACTAACTAACCAAAGAATCGATATGCCAACCAACAAACTAATCAATCATCCTAATCAAGGAACTATAATTAAGTCTTGCTCATTTTTACTTCCCTTGCGGTAGCATTTATAGTCACTAACACCATATTCCCTATACGCCACTTGGCGCGACGGTCACTAACACCATATTCCCTATACGCCACTTGGCGCGACGGTCACTAACACCATATTCCCTATACGCCACTTGGCGCGACGGTCACTAACACCATATTCCCTATACGCCACTTGGCGCGACGGTCACTAACACCATATTCCCTATACGCCACTTGGCGCGACGGTCACTAACACCATATTCCCTATACGCCACTTGGCGCGACGGTCACTAACACCATATTCCCTATACGCCACTTGGTGCGACGGTCACTAACACCATATTTCCTATACGCCACTTGGTGCGACGGTCACTATAGCTCGTTTCAAATCACTTGCACAACTTCAAAACGCTATTGCTCAGAAACCGTTTGTTAAATACTGTTGAAATTTTCCAAATGTTATTAGAATGCAAAAGACCCTTTAAATGTATATTTAACAAATATCTTGCAGCTGCAGTTTTCTTAAAGCGGCGAATTTCTTTGATATTTGTCAAAATTGTAAATTGTGAACCCCTAAAGAATAGAAATTACCGTAGTTGCTGGTCTACGATTAATTTTCACTAGGTAAAGGCGTGGCCGTAATGGGGAAATAAGTGAATAAGGAAAAACACCAGGAGAATTATTGTCTTCTCAGTTCGAGGACGGACGATAATATCAAGGTATACCTGTATGTCCAATTTTCATAGTTGTGTGGTCCTGAAAAGGACCGTTTGTTGAACTAATTTAAGGTAATATAGGGGCCAACATTGTGGGGGCTATATACTTTCATTCTGAATCAGACGAGTCTAAAAGATTAATAACTGTTTGGGGTTGAATATTCCACAAACCATCATTTTTCCAATATTCCTCTTCCTGTTTTAAGACGTGGTCTTCACATTTAGCTCAATAATCTTTGTCTATATTTAATAAAGCGAGATTAGCAAGAGTCATCGCATATTTTGAATGTTGTATTTTCATCTGCCACTTGTCCTTTTAATTTTGCCCAGATTAGTTCTATTGGATTTAAATGAGCATGGTAAGGTGGCAGCCTCAAACTTATATGACCGTGCTCTTGGATAATCTTATCTATTTGAAAAATCTTTGTCCTTTGTTTTTGCTTTACTAGAGATAGTAATTCAGGTTTTAAGTACATGTTATTAAATTGTATGTGCTCTTTTTAGCCATATCTTAATAGCATCTTTTGTACTGGATGACGTCTGGACTTTATCTTCAAGTGCAACAATGTTGTGGTACGCTGCATTGTCCATTATTAGGCAAGATGGTCGATCTAGTGATGGGAGAACAGAATTTTCAATCCAATGTCTAAATATGTGACCATTCATCTCAGAGTGATAATCCCGACTGTCTATGGATTTTGAAAGAAAAATGAGCTCTGCATTCTGTATTAGTCCATGTTGTCGACTACTGCATGAGCAATTATCAAGCGCTGTCCTTTGCTGCTAGGTATTAATCTCTTAATCTTTCCATCTGATGTCTGCCATTCCCTTTGGTTAGTGTGGTGAGCATTGATCCACGTTTCATCCAAGTACACAATATCATAACCTTGCTTGCGCACCTCTTTTACTTCACGTAAGTACTTGCTTCTCATGACTACTATATGTGGCTTCTCACAGATGATGTTTCGTCCATTGGAATACTTTCTGAATGTAAAGCCTGCAGCTCTCACATTCCTCCATAATGTAGACTTTGATATTTCAATACTGTTGTTCTTTTTCAGCGAAATTTTCAATTTTCTTATTGTAACAGTTTCATTCATACCCAACATTTTGCGAATTTCACTTCTAATAAGTTCACTGTCGAAATTATCCAACATTTTTGCTCTTCCTTGTGATTTTGTATATTTTGAACATTGACGGTCACGGGCTTGAATCCAGCGATTAAATGACCGTTTAGATAAATCCAAAATGTGTCTTGTCCTATTCTCAGGGCTTTCTAAAGAATGAAATAATCTTCCTCGTTTAGCCTCTTTGCAAAAATAGTCATACATTTTTATTGCGATGTTTTGTAAACTGCAGAATTTCATTTTAAGGCTCATGATAAATGTTATTGTTCCACGTCTACACCTATGAATGAACGGAAATGGAACACACAATTCCTCGTGTTTATTACAAGTGTCTAATTGTGTCAGAAAACCACAGTGGAAGCGTGCAAATACGTCAATTCTACCGTGTATGGATTTGTACTCGCTATTTTTAGTTTAAAATACTGTAAACATTAAGTTTTGACTACATCAATGGGTCGTTATACATTTATATAAATCAAATAAGCAACAATAATAACCAAATGTTTTTTTTTAATGAAATTAATTCCCTGTTGGGTTCTAATCATTATAACTTTACATGCAAATTTTGAATATCTTGCAACAAGTGGTTAAAAAGCTATCGATTTTTAAAGTTGGGCACGAGTTATGAAACAAGCTATAACACCATATTCCCTATATGCCACTTGGCGCGACGGTCACTAACACCATATTCCCTATACGCCACTTGGCGCGACGGTCACTAACACCATAATCCCTATACGCCACTTGGCGCTACGGGGGTACTTTACTTTTTTTTTTTTTTACTGCGCGTCCAGGGATTCACAAACCTACCTCTATGTGTAATCCAAGTTGCCTTAACTAAAGACAAAGGTAGACCCACAGCAACTGCCATTGGGTAGTGAACTGTACGAGATCTCATTGTAGCAAACCTCAGCTTTATGGGACGAGATAGTCAGTTCCCTTCCTCGTTGCCCCCCCCCCCGCCCTCCCTTTCACAGAGTATATCTGTGGTACCCATTTCAAGACACTGGCTGGACCTCACGAGCCTTTAAGGTTAAAAACAAATTGCTCCAAAAGACATCTGAACTTCGAAAGATCATAAAATTAAGTTCGTGCTGAAAGTAACGATTTATACAATACTATGTATAAGCCTAGGGAGCCGCGATAGCTCAGTGGTTAGTGAACTGGACTACAAAGGACAAGGGGTAGGGTTCGATCCCAACCGACGGCTTCCGGGTTCACCCAGCCTTAAATGGGTACCGGATTTTTTTTCTGGGAAAGTAAAGCAGCACGGGCGAAATACCGACCACATTACCCCAAAAATCATGTGCTGAAGGTCTGTAAAATATAGGGCCACTAACACCATATTTCCTTATACGCCACTTGGCGTGACGGGGGTACTTTACTTTTTTTTTTACTATGTATAAGCCTGAAACAAGCTTGTTTGTGTTTGTGTTAGGACCATCATCAGTGCACACCAGACGAATCCATAGGTGCTTCCATGAATTCATCTCTCTCTCATTAAACACAGACGAACAAATCATAAACTCTAACAGTGGAGAAGATTGGCTGAATGGAATGGCCATGGGGAAAAACAGGGACAGGTCTAGTTAAACACAGGTCAAGGCCAAACCTTCATGACAACATTAACAACTTAAATACATGTAGAAGAGACCAGACCACCATGTTCAGACTGGAACAGTCACTGTTACCACTGAACTAAACCAGCATGTCCACTGTGAACACACAATAGAAAAATAACTAAACTCCAGCATGTCCACTCTGTGAACACCCACATCAATAGAATACAACGAAACTAAACTCCAGCATGTCCACTCTGTGAACACCCACATCAATAGAATACAATGAAACTAAACTCCAGCATGTCCACTCTGTGAACACCCACATCAATAGAATACAATGAAACTAAACTCCAGCATGTCCACTCTGTGAACACCCACATCAATAGAATACAATGAAACTAATCTCCAGCATGTCCACTCTGTGAACACCCACATCAATAGAATACAATGAAACTAAACTCGAGCATGTCCACTCTGTGAACACCCACATTAAACAGTAGATCATCGCCTTTATTGAGTGCCCAAAGCTGACTGACATCAGAGCAGCTCAACTTCATCAAAGACCTGATAAATGGAACACCTTGTAGGGAATTACAAGGGTACTCTGAAATACCTGCAGAAATCACAACATGCTGTTGGGTGAAGCGCGTCAGCTCACAGACTTGTGGGCCCATAACAACAACAACAACAACAACAACACAACATATATCGCTCCTGAGAACGTTGAGAAAATCATGAGAATCCTTATTCACGTTCACAGGATCCACGTTGTGGGTAGGCCACGTTGTGGGTAGGCCACGTTGTGGGTAGGCCACAGTGTGGGTAGGCTTTTGCTGACATTTTTGCCCGGGCAGCGACCAAATTCTTGAATGGCCTACACTAGTACATTGTCACTGCCAGGAGATCTTTAACGTGCACACATGACCTCTTGTTTATTGTCCTTATCCAAGAGAGATAGACATCGAATCTAACTAACCAGAGAGGGATAGACATCGAATCTAACTAACCAGAGAGGGCTAGATATCGAATCCCACTACCTAGAGAGGGCTAGAATTGGATCTAACTACCCAGAGAGGGATAGACATCAAATCTCACTACACAGAGAGGGATAGACATCGAATCTAACTACCCAGAGAGGGCTTGGATCGGATCTCACTACCTAGAGGGGGCTATACATCGGATCTCACTACCCAGATGGGGCTGGACATCGGATCTCACTACTCTGTGAGGGCTAGACATATGACCTCACTACTAAAAGAGGGCTAGACATATGACCTCACTACTAAAAGAGGGCTAGACATATGTCCTCACTATTAAGAGAGGGCTAGACATATGACCTCACTACTAAAAGAGGGCTAGACATATGAGCTCACTACTAAAAGAGGGCTAGAAATATGTCCTCACTACTAAGAGAGGGCTAGACATATGACCTCACTACTAAGAGAGAGCTAGACATCGAATCTCACTACCCAGAGAGGGCTAGATATATAACTTCACTACTAAGTGAGGGCTAGACATCGAATCTAACCTCCCAGAGAGGGCTAGACATCGAATCTCACTACCCAGAGAGGGCTAGACATATAACTTCACTACTAAGTGAGGGCTAGACATCGAATCTCACTACCCAGAGAGGGCTAGACATAGAATCTCACCTCCCAGAGAGGGCTAGACATCGAATCTCACCTCCCAGAGAGGGCTAGACATCGAACCTCACCTCCAAGAGAGGGCTAGACATAGAATCTCACCTCCCAGAGAGGGCTAGACATAGAATCTCACCTCCCAGAGAGGGCTAGACATCGAATCTCACTACCCAGAGAGGGCTAGACATATAACTTCACTACTAAGTGAGGGCTAGACATCGAATCTCACCTCCAAGAGAGGGCTAGACATAGAATCTCACCTCCAAGAGAGGGCTAGACATCGAATCTCACCTCCAAGAGAGGGCTAGACATAGAATCTCACCTCCCAGAGAGGGCTAGACATAGAATCTCACCTCCCAGAGAGGGCTAGACATCGAATCTCACTACCCAGAGAGGGCTAGACATATAACTTCACTACTAAGTGAGGGCTAGACATCGAATCTCACCTCCCAGAGAAGGCTAGACATCGAATCTCACTACCCAGATACCTGTAGATGGTAACGCCATGAAGATACTAGGGATTATTTTTTTTTTCTATTTTTGACAAATCTCAACCGCCTGTGATGCACCTGGGTCCTTCCCCTCTCCTGAGACCGCCATATCGTACCTAGACTATCCATCCGCCCAAAGAGAAGCAAACGAAAACATGCCAGTGATCTGAATAAGACAACCACTGAATACAACATGAAAAGTTATCGTAGACATAACAAAAGTTCTGTTTGTATCAAGAAAACAAACAGAAAAAAACTAACATTCTTCGATAACAAATAGATCAATGCAAGTGATAGACTCGAAACACATATAAAGGCTCACGTCATCTTAAGGAAATATCCTAGTAGAGTTTGACGAAAGATATTACAAAATAAACAAAGTGAGTAATCACATGGCTCCAGTACTAGAGGGCAAACGTGTAGCATCAAATAATGAGAGGCCACTAAATAATATTGAGTTCATGTGCACATTATTAATTGTTGTTTACTGGTTGTTAATTGTGATTACTGGTTGTTAATTGTGATTACTGGTTGTTAATTGTGATTACTGGTTGTTGTGTTGTTGTAATTGTGATTACTGGTTGTTAATTGTGATTACTGGTTGTTAATTGTGATTACTGGTTGTTAATTGTGATTACTGGTTAATTGTGATTACTGGTTGTTAATTGTGATTACTGGTTGTTAATTGTGATTACTGGTTGTTAATTGTGATTACTGGTTGTTAATTGTGATTACTGGTGTTAATTGTGATTACTGGTTGTTAATTGTGATTACTGTTGATCTTGATCATTCCAGCAATGCTAGACGTTGTTTAGGGCTGGTAGTGTCTTCTCGCTAATTGTTAATTGCCGATGAGAACTAACTAATTATTACTGATTTCTAATTGCATTTTGTTCACTGGCCAATGATGTTTACTGATCGAATCTTGATTGCTGATTAATAATTGTTGATAGTTCATTACTGATTGCTTAGCGACTATTTATTATTGATTGATAAATACTAACTGTTTTAACCCCCCCAAAAAATAATAATAATTATACGGATTGCTGATTATATTGCCAGATAAATAGAAGTACACATAAGTCATGAAGGGTCGCTGCAAAATGTTCAAGTTAAATACCTTCCGGTCGAAAGGTCGTTATTTGCTTGGTCTTGTCTTGAATAGTAAGCTGAAACATAATAGATGTTGTCTTTTATTGTAATCGATAGAGGGATAACTGTTGCTGTTAAGATGATTTTCTTGTTTATTTGTAATAGTGTAACTAAGTGTGTTACCGGGGCTTCATTATGAGGGAAGTAAAGAATAGTGACACTGTGACCTTCCAGGCATGTCGTAAGAGGCGACTAAGGAGGTTGATCGATGGCTTGACAAGCTGTCAATGTAAAAAGTATTGTTATGGAAACAGAGCCATAGATTTTAGAAGCAGTGATCTCTGCAATATGCGTCATTTTGGCACGCAAGGTTTCTGTTTTTGAGATTGTGGTTCTGCCCTATGTGCCGTCTTCGGCTCGAAAGGACAATAGATAGATAGATAGATAGATTAGATAGATTAGATAGATTAGATAGATTAGACAGATTAGACAGACAGACAGACAGACAGACAGACAGACAGACAGACAGACAGACAGACAGACAGACAGACAGACAGACAGACAGACAGACAGACAGACAGACAGACAGACAGACAGACAGACAGACAGACAGACAGACAGACAGACAGACAGACAGACAGACAGACAGACAGACAGGGGACAGACAGACAGACAGACAGACAGACAGACAGACAGACAGACAGACAGACAGACAGACAGACAGACAGACAGACAGACAGACAGACAGAGAGATAGATAGATAGATAGATAGATAGATAGATAGATAGATAGATAGATAGATAGATAGATAGATAGATAGATAGATAGATAGATAGAGATAGATAGATAGATAGAACTAAGTGTGGCCGAAACGGATATGAGATTCTACATGTACAGGAGAATAACAGACACAGAATACATAACGAGCTGCGCTTGAAGGCTAGAACTAGCCAACAGAAGAAAGATGATATGTATCTATTAAACTAACGTGTGAGACTTTCTATTTTGCGAGAGTTGCATCCGCTCACGTACAATGATAGATAGAAAGAAACATAGTAAGAGATCAAGAAAAACAGAGAGAATGTATGAAACCATTTTATGTGAAAGAATGAAGAAAACAAACAGAAGTTTCCAGACAGTAAGAATGGGTCACACGACAGAAAGTGAGATGAGTACACACGTTGGACAAGAAACGAGTTCTAGTTATAGAAAATAAACGAGCTCCTATGCAATGTCAGAAAAGGTAGTTGTATGTCTAAGACGAGATGAAATGGTGCAAGGGAAACGAGATCTAATGAAGCAGCAGAAACGAGATGTAATGAAGCAACAGAAACGAGATCTAATGAAGCAGCAGAAACGAGATGTAATGAAGCAGCAGAAACGAGATGTTATGAAGCAACAGAAACGAGATGTAATGAAGCAACAGAAACGAGATCTAATGAAAGCAACAGAAACGAGATCTATGAAGCAGCAGAAACGAGATGTAATGAAGCAGCAGAAACGAGATCTAATGAAGCAACAGAAACGAGATCTAATGAAGCAACAGAAACGAGATCTAATGAAGCAGCAGAAACGAGATCTAATGAAGCAACAGAAACGAGATCTAATGAAGCAACAGAAACGAGATCTAATGAAGCAACAGAAACGAGATGTAAAAGTGATACAATAGAAAAGAGATGTAGTAGAGATAAAACAAAAATGAGATGCCGTGATGTAACAAATTGAAAACTTACGTTGTAGCAAAAAGTAGGCGTAGTTGTGGAACTCAAGCGAGATGTAGCTGTGCAACAAAAACGAGATTTAGTTGTGTAGTAATAACGAGATCGAATTTTGTAGCAACAACGAGACATAATGGTGTGAAAGAAACGAGATTTAATGATGTCGCAAAGTGAGAGTTAAAAGTGTAACAAAAACGACTTCTAATAGCGAAACCAAAACGAGATCTAGTTACGTTGTAACATGACGTTGGAGATGTAACAACTCAATACATCGTTGTGCCGTCAACTCATTCTGGGTTTCTGACAGGTATGAACATCAGTTTTTGTGACAGAAACACAATCAAGTATTGTGACACAAGCCAGTGTTGTGACAAGATGCCAGCACAAACAACTCTCCCTAGATGTCAGCGGGGATTGTCAGGACTTGTCCAGATAGTGAAGCCGGCGGTAGGGGTAAAACTAGGCGCTGAGCGAAATCGTATAGGAAAATGGGGTCAGAATTAATTTTATGAGGTCTACAGTTAATTGCTGGCAACAACTTTATCAGACCGGGAGTCTAATTAGTTTACTGTGACACGCCGCATTTGGTGTCTGTGGGCTCTCTCCCTCAGCTCTGGCAGGCTGAGAGTCTCTCGGGCCTCCTCTCCGCCTCGTCTGAGAGCGGGTAAACATGGTGGTCCCATTCATTTGCCTATCATTAGACGCGTCACACTCACGACCGCAGATTAAACAGAGCCACCGCACACAGCTCACCCTGCCCACGCAAGCCAGGCGGGCCGGTTAGGTTGCAAGCTGAACCACAGAGAGCGGTAGCTGCACAATCAGGCTGGCCGTGGACATGAACCACCGCGGCTGTTTATCACGATACACGAGAAATCAGCTTTCCTGCTTTGATGATGTGTACTCGAGCTCTCAGCGAGTGCTCCAAACTGTAATCACATTTGTTTTAAATACCGACCAACATGGCTATGTTAATGACATGGAGTTCGGATCCTCGACAAATCGTCGACATGTCTTCTTGTGTGGGTGGCCCGCTGTCTGCCAAACTTGCGGTGGGGACTGCTAGATAGAGGGAGAGAACATCGATTGTTTATCAGCGGAATTAGGATTCTAATCACGAGTTCTCGGCCCTGTCTGCCTTATCTATATCACGGTTAGAGCACACGCCAGCAATATGGGTAATAGTGAGTGCCGCACACGTTAGGGGGCGTGGCTAGCTTCAGCTCACAGCGATGACGTTAAATCATCAACATCATCGCCATGCAGAGACGTCATCATTATGTGCGTACAAATAGGCATCTGTCGTTGTAACGGTTGTTATAACAGGAACACAGTCTTATAACAAGTACATATCTGAGAGCTTTATAACAAATACTTGTTTGTGAGTCTTATAACAAGTACACGTCTGAGAGTACAACAAGTACATATCTGAGAGTTTATAACAATACTTGTCTGAGAGTGTTATAACAAGTACACGTCTGAGAGTTTATAACAAGTACATGTCTAGAGTGTTATAACAAGTACACATCTGAGAGTGTTATACAAGTACATGTCTGAGAGTTTATACAAGTACATGTCTGAGAGTGTTATAACAAGTACATGTCTGAGAGTTTATACAAGTACATGTCTGAGAGTGTTATACCAAGTACATATATGAGAGTGTTATAACAAGTACAAGTCTGAGAGTGTTATAACAAGTACATGTCTGAGAGTGTTATAACAAGTACATGTCTGAGAGCTTTCAAAAAAAAAGGGAAATATTTGAGAGTCTTGTAACAAAAACATATCTGAGAGTTTTATAACTAGTACATGTCTATGTTATAACAAGTACACGTCTGAGAGTGTTATAACAAGTACAAGTCTGACAGTGTTATAACAACTAAATCCCTGAGAGTGTTATAACAAGTACAAGTCTGAGAGTGTTATAACAACTAAATCCCTGAGAGTGTTATAACAAGTACAAGTCTGAGAGTGTTATAACAACTAAATCTCTGAGAGTGTTATAACAACTACAATCTGACAGTGTTATAACAACTAAATCCTGAGAGTGTTATAACAAGTACAAGTCTGACAGTGTTATAACAACTAAATCCCTGAGAGTGTTATAACAAGTACAAGTCTGAGAGTGTTATAACAACTAAATCCCTGAGAGTGTTATAACAAGTACAAGTCTGAGAGTGTTATAACAACTAAATCTCTGAGAGTGTTATAAAAATGCACAAGTCTGAGTATCATATAATAAGTTCTTGTGTAAGAGACATAACGAGTACTTGGACAGGCTTAAAAGAGGACATACATCAGACACTGGCGTCATAGATACACAAATACAACATTTGACTTGACGTTTACGGCACGACTCAGCAGTTCTGTCTTTCAAATTTCTTAGTGCAAACTTGCCAACCTAGTGCCAACTTTCCTAGTGCCAACGTTCTTAGTGCCAACTTTCCTAGTACCAACTTTCTTAGTGCCAACTTTCCTAGTGCCAACTTTCTTAGCGCCAACATTTTTTAGTGCCAACTTTCCTAGTGCCAACTTTCCTAGTGCCAACTTTCCTAGTGCCAACTTTCCTAGTGCCAACTTTCCAAGTGCCAACTTTCCTAGTACCAACTTTCCTAGTGCCAAATTTCCTAGTGCCAACTTTTCTAGTGCCAACTTTCTTAGTGCCAACTTTACTGGTGCAAACTTTCCTAGTGCCAACTTTCCTAGTGCCAACTTTCTTAGTGCCAACTTTCCTAGTGCCAACTTTCTTAGTGCCAACTTTCTTAGTGCCAACTTTCCTAGTGCCAACTTTCCTAGTGTCAAATTTCTTAGTGCCAACTTTCTTAGTGCCAACTTTCTAGTGCCAACTTTCTTAGTGCCAACTTCCCTAGTGCCAACTTTCCTAGTGCCAACTTTCTTAGTGCCAACTTTCTTAGTGCAACTTTCCTAGTGCCAATTTTCTTAGTGCCAACTTTCCTAGTGCCAACTTTCCTAGTGCCAACTTTCTTAGTGCCAACTTTCTTAGTGCAACTTTCCTAGTGCCAATTTTCTTAGTGCCAACTTTCCTAGTGCCAACTTTCCTAGTGCCAACTTTCTTAGTGCCAACTTTCTAGTGCAACTTTCCTAGTGCCAACTTTCTTAGTGCCAACATTCGTGCCACCTTCTCCTTCATTTCGCCCAGGCCATGAATCATAATGTGGTCATTGCGCAAGTTAAATGCAACTGAGTTATCTATCCGTTTTAAAATGGAGTTTACTCGACACATTCTCGCCGTGGTTTACTTTAGATGTATAACTTTAATTTAATTGCTATTAGGTGCATACATTTAATTAGTTAATTGGTGTTTAGTATAGATTAGGCGTATAACATTTAATTAGTTAATTGGTGTTTAGTATAGATTAGGTGTATAACATTTAATTAGTTAATTGGTGTTTAGTATAGATTAGGTGTATAACATTTAATTAGTTAATTGGTGTTTAGTATAGATTAGGTTATAACATTTAATTAGTTAATTGGTGTTTAGTATAGATTAGGTGTATAACATTTAATTAGTTAATTGGTGTTTAGTATAGATTAGGTGTATAACTTTGTTAATTGGTGTTTAGTGTAGATTAGGTGTATAACATTTAATTAGTTAATTGGTGTTTAGTTTAGATTTGGTATATAACATTTAATTAGTTAATTGGTGTTTAGTTTAGATTTGCTATATAACATTTAATTAATTGGTGTTTAGTATAGATTAGGCGTATAACATTTAATTAATTAATTGGTGTTTAGTATAGATTAGGTGTATAACATTTAATTAATTAATTGGTGTTTAGTATAGATTAGGTGTATAACATTTAATTAGTTAATTGGTGTTTAGTTTAGATTAGGTGCATAACTTAGTTAATTGGTGCACTGTGCCTTGATAACACGCTCCAGTGGGAGAACCAACTACAAATAACACAACAAAAACACGCAAAAATGCCCAAACATTCAGTTCAACATCACGAGATAGGAAAACGAAGAAGTAATCAAATATTGTCAACGTGAGTTATTGTGTTATTGAGTTATTGTGTTATTGAGTTATTGTGTTATTAGCGGGTCATCATCATTGCACTCCGAACATGTCCATAGGTGCTCAGATCCCCTCCTCAGCAAGTCTCGCAGTGACCAGCGACTGACGACTCCAGTTCTATGTTGATTAATTAGCCTTCTTACACGCCCACTAAGTTTCTCGTTTCTGGATGTGTCCATCTTAACTCCCATCTCTTTCATCCGAAGGAGTGACGTGGAGTTATGGTTGTCGAAGTCATGTGTCCACCCGATCCATTGGTTGACCGTCCTCAACAATAGAGCAGCCAGCCAACCTGTCCGCTCTTTCATTTCCTCGTACTCCCGCATGTCCTGGGACGTAGACAAAGGTGACCTTACATATTTTTGACTTCTGCATTGACTCTAACCATTGCATTTGTACAGATCCCGTCTCCACTTTTCTTATCATGCTCATCGAATCACTCAGTATACAGGCGTGGGTGTAATCTTGTGACTCTAACCAGATGAATGCCTTGGCCACTGCCATCACCTCCATCTTCATGCTACTCGTGGTCATAACGTAAGCACCAGACTTCTTAGACTATTCTGTCTGCCGAGCGTGCTGTAAATGCCCATGCACCCCTTTTCTGTCGTATCACAGATCTGTCTCTATAGATGACTCCATCTTTCTCATTGGTGTTATTCCAGATAAGACCGTTGACCTCCGCATTGACCACGATTGAGTTCTGTTCCCTACATTACCTGTCGAGAGTGACAATACATGAGAATGTCCCCATGAATCACGTAGGCACCGGTATTCGCTTCTCGCCAACGTTGATAATGATAAGCCCTCAGACCTGTTTGATGACATATTCTTCTCGGCCCACCCATGATTTGCCTCTTTTTAGCCTGACACCTTTCTCTGTGTTGAGCTCATGAAGCAATGGATGCTCTTTATCTGCACTTATCTTCAGGTATGCTCGTGCCCTCCAGATCTTGATCCTGTCATCTATGGTTGGAAAGTCAAGAAGATACCTCATTGCTACACAGGGAGTGTCCTTCATACACCTCAAGATAATGCGCATGGCTTCATTCTGAATTATCTCCAGCTTGTCAATTTGCGTCGTACTGACTGTAAGAACTGCCTGGGCATAATCGATTGGTGCAAGGACTAGTCCCTGGAACAGAAGGGTAATTTGCCTCTGCTCGATGTTGGCAGCTGCCATGACCTTCAAGGCGGCTAATCCTTTGCGGGATTTTGTTATCACGTGGTCGACGTGGTCCCGAAAACACAGGCTGCGATCAAACTTAACTCCGAGGTACGTCATCACTCTGTCCCTGGTCACCTCATCAGCTCCCATTCGTACCACTGGTGTTTCCATGTAACGATATGATTGTTAAGTGAGAACCATGCAACTGATGCTTTATTAGATTAACCTGATACTTTATTAGGATTAACCAATGCAACTGATACTTATTAGGATTAACCAATGCACCTGAACCCCACACCAGGAAGAAATGCGATCGAGTTCGTCTTGCATTGTGGAAGCGATTCCCCGTCTGTCTCTTCCCTGTCGATATACCAGAATATCATCAGCAAAAGTCATAGTTCTTCTCCTTCCATCCAGCTATTGGGCCGTGACCGTTATTGTGTACACGTTAAATAGAGCGGGTGACAATGGTGAGCCTTGTGGCAGCTCGGGAAAAGTGGATGTTGGCTCCTATGACCAACTTCCACATCTGAGTATCACCTTCCTTTGAAACAGTGCTGCTGCGATCCATCTAATGAGGAAGGGATGCACCGCCAGTTTGAGGAGCATATGCATGAGGTATTCAAACGGTACTGTGTTGTATGCATCCTCCAGATTTATAGCAGCAGCACATGTCTCCTCTCGTCTGTGGAAGCGTTTGAAGACGCCATAGGCAAAGACTGCCGCGTTGAGCCATGTCTCTTTGTTATATCTATAACCTCCGAGTGTGGGTGGGAATGCGCTTTTCTGTTCAAGGTGACAGGTGAGTACACGAGCAACTATTTTCTCCAGCAGCTTGCCCGCAGTGTTCTGCATTGTGATGATTCTGTAGGAATTGTCCTTGTTTGGCTTCAGTACCGGTAGTAAGTAGCTGTGAAGCCACGCCTCCTTAACCTGGCCATCCTGAATGCTGGCATTAAAATCTTTGGCCAGTTTTTGCAAGTCGTCGTCGGCTAAATCGCCTATGTCGCCATAACGAACACCATCTGGACCAGGAGCAGTGTTATGTGACCTTTTAAGTGTTGTGCGAATGGTATCAGTTGTGATTGTGAGATCGTTTCCCAGCACTACATCCTCACATAATTCTGAAAGGGACCCCCGTATCCTCATTCTTACAGCCTCATTTCCTTGGTCAGTCTGCTCAATGTAGCGGGCAAGCAGGGTCTTCCCTTTGCTCTCATCAGATTTGTGCCTTATCTGGCCAGTGCTCTGGAAGTCTGGTATGCCTCTGTGTCGCGTTGTGTCATTCGTGCCCTTATGACCAGACTAGGAAGGTAATTTCAGCCAAACTGGAAAATTTGGCCGCTACGACCAGATGAACATTTTGAGGAGAAGATCGCAGCACCTATGGATGTGTCCGTATTGCCGTGATGTTGATCCAAACACAATATTTTGTTGATGGTTTTCTAGTGTAAGATAAAGTTATGTTAACATCCATAACTCTCCTTGTGAAATGGTGCTCTTTATTCGTGCTAATTTAGACATGGTGTCCTCTAGTCGTGCTAATTTAGACATGATGTCCTCTAGTCGTGCTAATTTAGACATGGTGTCCTCTAGTCTTACTTTAGACATGGCGTCCTCTAGTCGTGCTAATTTAGACATGGCGTCCTCTAGTCGTGCTAATTTAGACATGGTGTCCTCTAGTCGTGCTAATTTAGACATGGCGTCCTCTAGTCTTACTAATTTAGACATGGCGTCCTCTAGTCGTGCTAATTTAGACATGGTGTCCTCTATTCGTGCTAATTTAGGCATGGTGTCCTCTAGTCGTGCTAATTTAAACATGGCGTCCTCTAGTCTTACTAATTTAGACATGGCGTCCTCTAGTCTTACTAATTTAGACATGGTGTCCTCTAATCTTACTAATTTAGACATGGTGTCCTCTAGTCTTACTAATTTAGACATGGCGTCCTCTAGTCTTACTAATTTAGACATGGTGTCCTCTAATCTTACTAATTTAGACATGGTGTCCTCTAGTCTTACTAATTTAGACATGGCGTCCTCTAGTCTTACTAATTTAGACATGGTGTCCTCTAGTCTTACTAATTTAGACATGATGTCCTCTAGTCTTACTAATTTAGAGATGATGTCCTATAGTCGTGCTAATTTAGACATGATGTCCTCTAGTCGTGCTTATTTAGACATGATGTCCTCTAGTCTTACTAATTTAGACATGATGTCCTCTAGTCGTGCTAATTTAGACATGATGTCCTCTAGTCTTACTAATTTAGACATGATGTCCTCTAGTCGTGCTAATTTAGACATGGTGTCCTCTAGTCTTACTAATTTAGCCAAGGTGTCCTCTAGTCGTGCTAATTTAGACATGGTGTCCTCTAGACCTTACTAATTTAGACAAGGTGTCCTCTAGTCGTGCTAATTTAAACAAGGTGTCCTATAGTCTTGCTAATTTAGACAAGGTGTCCTCTAGTCTTGCTAATTTAGACAAGGTGTCCTCTAGTCGTGCTAATTTAGACATAGTGTCCTATAGTCTTGCTAATTTAGACAAGGTGTCCTCTAGTCTTGCTAATTTAGACAAGGTGTCCTCTAGTCGTGCTAATTTAGACAATTAAATCTGTTTGTTCATGAAGTTGAACTGCAGTTTTACGAACTTTAACGCAAAACTGAAGCAGCTTGTTCTCCTTACATAAATTGTATTATGACCTATATTCGTTTTTCCCTCGAAAAATGGCAGACTTATCAGAGAATTAAAGAACAACACGCGTATGCTGTCTTTTAAAAAAAAAACAGAACTAGTCCTGATATTGATGTCTGCATCATAGAGCATTCATAAAAGACAAGAAAGTAAACAAACTAAAAGATGGCGGAAGCTTTGAGTTCACCCTACTCCACAGCCTCAAAGGAGTAGTAACAAAATAAGAAAAAAGAATAGGAATGGAGAGAACTGTATGAATAAATACAAGTCAGAACATGATAACTTAAATAAGTTCAGCAGACATTAGCAGACCACGATTCTTAAACTCAGAACAGGTCACTATGGGCTCCGGGCACGTAACACAAAATGTATTCAGTAGCACTGCAACACGTTTTTGTGGAGCTTCCAGACTCCAGTGCACATTCTACACGAGACTGCACCACTTACAACATCCAAGGAACATAAATATACCCCACGGAACCAACCCAGCACAATAACGTTTGGGGAATCAGCGGAGATCTCAATTTGAGGAATCAGCGGAGACCTCAATTTGGGGAATCAGCGGAGACCTCAATTTGGGGAATCAGCTGAGACCTCAATTTGGGGAATCAGCGGAGATCTCAATTTGAGGAATCAGCGGAGATCTCAATTTGAGGAATCAGCGGAGATCTCAATTTGGGGAATCAGCTGAGACCTCAATTTGGGGAATCAGCGGAGACCTCAATTTGGGGAAATAGCGGAGACCTCAATTTGGGGAATCAGCGGAGACCTCAATTTGGGGAATCAGCGGAGACGTCAATTTGGGGAATCAGCTGAGATCTCAATTTGGGGAATCAGCGGAGACCTCAATTTGGGGAATCAGCGGAGACCTCAATTTGGGGAATCAGCGGAGACCTCAATTTGGGGAATCAGCGAAGATCTCAATTTGGGGAATCAGCGGAGACCTCAATTTGGGGAATCAGCGGAGATCTCAATTTGGGGAATCAGCGGAGACCTCAATCACACTCTCTTGTTGCTGATCCATGCAGGTTTACCTGTCTAAGGACATGCCATAAGCTGATCACTGCTGGTTTACCTGTCTAAGGACATGACATAAGCTGATCCATGCAGGTTTACCTGTCTAAGGACATGTCATAAGCTGATCCATGCAGGTTTACCTGTCTAAGGACACGCCATAAGCTGATCACTGCTGGTTTACCTGTCTAAGGACATGCCATAAGCTGATCCATGCAGGTTTACCTGTCTAAGGACATGCCATAAGCTGATCCATGCAGGTTTACCTGTCTAAGGACATGCCATAAGCTGATCACTGCTGGTTTACCTGTCTAAGGACATGACATAAGCTGATCCATGCAGGTTTACCTGTCTAAGGACATGCCATAAGCTGATCCATGCAGGTTTACCTGTCTAAGGACATGACATAAGCTGATCCATACAGGTTTACATGTCTAAGGACATGACATAAGCTGATCCATGCAGGTTTACCTGTCTAAGGACATGACATAAGCTGATCCATGCAGGTTTACCTGTCTAAGGACATGCCATAAGCTGATCCATGCAGGTTTACCTGTCTAAGGACATGCCATAAGCTGATCCATGCAGGTTTACCTGTCTAAGGACATGCCATAAGCTGATCCATGCAGGTTTACCTATCTAAGGACATGCCATAAGCTGATCCATGCAGGTTTACCTGTCTAAGGACATGCCATAAGCTGATCCATGCAGGTTTACCTATCTAAGGACATGCCATAAGCTGATCCATGCAGGTTTACCTGTCTAAGGACATGCCATAAGCTGATCCATGCAGGTTTACCTGTCTAAGGACATGCCATAAGCTGATCCATGCAGGTTTACTGTCTAAGGACATGCCATAAGCTGATCCATGCAGGTTTACCTGTCTAAGGACATGCCATAAGCTGATCCATGCAGGTTTACCTGTCTAAGGACATGCCATAAGCTGATCCATGCAGGTTTACTTGTCTAAGGACATGCCATAAGCTGATCCATGCAGGTTTACTTGTCTAAGGACATGCCATAAGCTGATCCATGCAGGTTTACTTGTCTAAGGACATGCCATAAGCTGATCCATGCAGGTTTACTTGTCTAAGGACATGCCATAAGCTGATCCATGCAGGTTTACCTGTCTAAGGACATGCCATAAGCTGATCCATGCAGGTTTACCTGTCTAAGGACATGCCATAAGCTGATCCATGCAGGTTTACCTGTCTAAGGACATGCCATAAGCTGATCCATGCAGGTTTACTTGTCTAAGGACATGCCATAAGCTGATCCATGCAGGTTTACTTGTCTAAGGACATGCCATAAGCTGATCCATGCAGGTTTACCTGTCTAAGGACATGCCATAAGCTGATCCATGCAGGTTTACTGTCTAAGGACATGCCATAAGCTGATCCATGCAGGTTTACTTGTCTAAGGACATGCCATAAGCTGATCACTGCTGACGAAGAAGATCCAAACTCTTTCCGTACGGAGGCTTTTTATCGACCCAACGGAAGAGATTTCAGAGACAAAATTGTTCATGGTTTGAAGAATCAATCTACATATTGATATTTGCCTAACATATAACATATTATATATGAATGTTTAGATAACTGAACAAGGTATTAGATTTCACCAATAACAAGATGATACAAGACATATAAAAAGAATATGGTTTGATGACGTTCACACTAATCAAATTGAGAATGGCGCACTATGCGGCGAAACGTACGTTGCCGATATCGGCATGGCGCATTGTGCGTCGAAACGTAGGGAAAGAATTCAACAAACTCAACAGACATGAACAGACCGAAGATGTTCAGATTCGGAACAGGTCACTGTGGTATCAGAGCACACCTACACAAGATAGGACTCAGTGTCTTTGTAAAATGCGACTGCGGAATATCCTAAATTCCAAAAGATATTCTACAGCACTGCTGCACTATCAACACCCTAAGAATGCAAATAAGGCCCACAGAGAGAGCCCAGCATGACAAGCTATGTCACGCAACGTCTTGTTTGTGACCCATGCTGGCCTCATCGTCTAAATGCATAGCAGCAGTTGGTCGCTGACGAAGAAGAAGACGACGACGAAGAAGAATAAGAAGAAGGAGGGGAGAAAGAAGAAGGAGGAGGGTGAGGAGACGAAGAAGAAGAGGACGAGGAAGAATAAGATGGAGGGGAGAAAGAAGAAGGAGGAGGAGGAGGAGGAGACGAAGAAGAAGAGGACGAGGAAGAATAAGATGGAGGGGAGAAAGAAGAAGAAGAAGACGAGGAAGAATAAGATGGAGGGGAGAAAGAAGAAGGAGGAGGAGGAGGAGACGAAGAAGAAGAGGACGAGGAAGAATAAGATGGAGGGGAGAAAGAAGAAGGAGGAGGAGGAGGAGACGAAGAAGAAGAGGACGAGGACGAATAAGATGGAGGGGAGAAAGAAGAAGGAGGAGGGTGAGGAGACGAAGAAGAAGAGGACGAGGAAGAATAAGATGGAGGGGAGAAAGAAGAAGAAGAAGACGAGGAAGAATAAGATGGAGGGGAGAAAGAAGAAGGAGGAGGAGGAGGAGACGAAGAAGAAGAAGACGAGGAAGAATAAGATGGAGGGGAGAAAGAAGAAGAAGGAGGAGACGAAGACGAGGAAGAATAAGATGGAGGGGAGAAAGAAGAAGAAAGGAGGAGGAGGAGGAGACGAAGACGAGGAAGAATAAGATAGAGGGGAGAAAGAAGAAGAAGGAGGAGGAGACGAAGAAGAGGAAGAGAAGGAAGAATAAGATGGAGGGGAGAAAGAAGAAGAAGGAGGAGGAGGAGACGAAGAAGAAGAAGAGAAGGAAGAATAAGATGGAGGGGAGAAAGAAGAAGAAGGAGGAGGAGGAGACGAAGAAGAAGAAGAGCAGGAAGAATAAGATGGAGGGGAGAAAGAAGAAGGAGGAGGAGGAGGAGACGAAGAAGAAGAAGAGAAGAAGAATAAGATGGAGGGGAGAAAGAACAAGGAGGAGGAGACGAAGAAGAAGAAGACGAGGAAGAATAAGATGGAGGGGAGAAAGAAGGAGGAGGAGGAGACGAAGAAGAAGAAGACGAGGAAGAATAAGATGGAGGGGAGAAAGAAGGAGGAGGAGGAGGAGGAGACGAAGAAGAAGAAGAGAAGGAAGAATAAGATGGAGGGGAGAAAGAAGGAGTAGGAGACGAAGAAGAAGAAGACGAGGAAGAATAAGATGGAGGGGAGAAAGAAGAAGGAGGAGGAGGAGACGAAGACGAGGAAGAATAAGATGGAGGGGAGAAAGAAGGAGGAGGAGGAGGAGGAGACGAAGAAGAAGAAGAGAAGGAAGAATAAGATGGAGGGGAGAAAGAAGAAGGAGGAGGAGGAGGAGACGAAGAAGAAGAAGAGAGGAAGAATAAGATGGAGGGGAGAAAGAAGAAGGAGGAGGAGGAGGAGACGAAGAAGAAGAAAAAAAGGAAGAATAAGATGGAGGGGAGAAAGAAGAAGGAGGAGGAGGAGGAGGAGACGAAGAAGAAGAAGAGAAGGAAGAATAAGATGGAGGGGAGAAAGAAGGAGGAGGAGACGAAGAAGAAGAAGGCGAGGAAGAATAGGATGGAGGGGAGAAAGAAGAAGGAGGAGGAGGAGACGAAGACGAGGAAGAATAAGATGGAGGGGAGAAAGAAGAAGGAGGAGGAGACGAAGACGAGGAAGAATAAGATGGAGGGGAGAAAGAAGAAGGAGGAGGAGACGAAGAAGAAGAAGAGAAGGAAGAATAAGATGGAGGGGAGAAAAAGAAGGAGGAGGAGGAGACGAAGACGAGGAAGAATAAGATGGAGGGGAGAAAGAAGAAGGAGGAGGAGGAGGAGACGAAGAAGAAGAAGACGAGGAAGAATAAGATGGAGGGGAGAAAGAAGAAGGAGGAGGAGACGAAGAAGAAGAGGACGAGGAAGAATAAGATGGAGGGGAGAAAGAAGAAGGAGGAGGAGACGAAGAAGAAGAGGACGAGGAAGAATAAGATGGAGGGGAGAAAGAAGAAGAAGGAGGAGACGAAGAAGAAGAGGACGAGGAAGAATAAGATGGACGGGAGAAAGAAGAAGGAGGAGGAGACGAAGAAGAAGAAGACGAGGAAGAATAAGATGGAGGGGAGAAAGAAGGAGGAGGAGGAGACGAAGAAGAAGAAGAGAAGGAAGAATAAGATGGAGGGGAGAAAGAAGAAGGAGGAGGAGGAGGAGACGAAGAAGAAGAAGAAAAGGAAGAATAAGATGGAGGGGGAAAGAAGAAGAGGAAGGAGGAGAGACGAAGAAGAAGAAGACGAGGAAGAATAAGATGGAGGGGAGAAAGAAGGAGGAGGAGGAGACGAAGAAGAAGAAGACGAGGAAGAATAAGATGGAGGGGAGAAAGAAGGAGGAGGAGGAGACGAAGAAGAAGAAGACGAGGAAGAGTCGTGAGTTGGTGTGTAAAGTAAGTCAAGAGTCCCGGTCCCGCCAAGTGGCATATAGGGAATATGGTGTTAGTGACCATACATTTTACAGACCTTCAGCACATGATTTTTGGGGTAATGTGGTCGGTATTACGCCCGTACCGCTCTACTTTCCCAGAAAAAATCCGGTACCCATTTAAGGCTAGGTGAACCCGGAAGCCGTCGGTTGGGATCGAACCCTAACTCTTGTCCTTTATAGTCCAGTTCACTAACCACTGAACTATCGCGACTCCCTGAATTGGTGTGTACATTTGTAATATTGTGTGGTAAGGTTTTCGCTTCCATTTTGAGCGCTATAATTCAATCATTGTATAGCAAGTGTGTACTTGTGTTATTTCTGGAGTTCTCTTTTCATCAGTATTCCTACACCTCTGCTTTTCGGTATTGATCTAGCAATAAAATGTTTCTTCTTGTATGTATCCATATTCCTTCAATCTTAATTGTAATATGTCTAAAATATATATGCCCGTTCTTTTTGTTTCTTGAATCAGACTATCACGTTTTCATTTTTGAGAGATAGATAGAGAGAGAGAGAGAGAGAGAGAGAGAGAGAGAGAGAGAGAGAGAGAGAGAGAGTACTAAGGTTGCATTGACACATTTGTATATCTTTCTTTCTTGTTTTTGGTGATTACAAGTTGGAATACACCTTCCAATGATTTGATTTCGAACACATACGTCATTACGTTCAGTCCTACTATCAGAAGATAGATATCTCTTTTCTGTTTGCATTTATATCCGGTTCCACTCCAGAGAGTCTCATGAACATTGAATCTCTTGTTTCATTAGAATTGCTTTTCGTGGTTTTCTCTGGAGTGAGACCTTTTTATGCCCTGAACATGCCTTTAGCGGGGCACACATTTCGCTGCTTTTACTTTCACAGACATCGTCATCTCTGATTCCTCCACATCAACCACTGCCTCAGACTTTGTGCAACAAGATGTGACTTTACAAAGAAGGTTTCTCCAGCTTCGCTCAAGTCATTTAGCCATCAGTCAGGTCTGGTTCAGTTTACACAGCGTCTGCACACCCACACGTATGTGCTTCCTTTTAACGCAGAACGTACACACATATATATGTGCCTCACACTTACAGAGCACTAAGCATATACACAGTTTCACCCACACTTCAAACAACACCTGAAGAGGTGAGGGTTCAAGCTCAGATTGTCGCCATTCCCACCCCCGCACAACCAGCCATACCAAAAATAAAAGAAAAAAGCAAGCGAGATCGTCGACAGTGCGCGCAGCACGACGTGCAGCTCATCTCGGTCACATCCTCGGTTAAAGAAGGTGCTGACGTGATTTGCTCGAGGCGGTGGGTGGTCGAAAGTGAGAAGGATTAAGGCCCACTGGCTGCGAGCATGTTTAGAGCAGCGAGTCAGCATCTGCCCCTCGTCTGTCATCGGTTCAACAAAACTAGCAGTGTCAGAGGTGTATACCCACGGGTGTCACTCGTCCTTGGGTCATTGCACAACCAATTAGTATATTTGTCCACCTTTGGATATGTCATAAATTAGCGAAATAAAGTGAAGTTATATGACTCACAAGTCGCCTGACACCGACACACAACTCAGATGAAGTGTTGTAGTCGCCTGCCATCTCACACAACTCAAGATGAAAGTGTTGTAGTCGCCTACCATCCCACACAACTCAAGATGAAAGTGTTGTAGACGCCAGCCATCTCACACAACTCAAGATGAAAGTGTTGTAGTCGCTTGCCATCTCACACAACTCAAGATGAAAGTGTTGTAGTCGCCTGCCACCTCACACAACTCAAGATGAAAGTGTTGTAGTCGCCTGCCATCTCACACAACTCAAGATGAAAGTGTTGTAGTCGCCTGCCATCTCACACAACTCAAGATGAAAGTGTTGTAGTCGCCTACCATCTCACACAACTCAAGATGAAAGTGTTGTAATCGCCTGCCATCTCACACAACTCAAGATGAAAGTGTTGTAGTCGCCTACCATCTCACACAACTCAAGATGAAAGTGTTGTAGTCGCCTACCATCTCACACAACTCAAGATGAAAGTGTTGTAGTCTCCTACCATCTCACACAACTCAAGATGAAAGTGTTGTAGTCGCCTACCATCTCACACAAATCAAGATGAAAGTGTTGTAGTCGCCTGCCATCTCACACAACTCAATATAAAAGTGTTGTAGTCGCCTACCATCTCAAACAACTCAATATGAAAGTGTTGTAGTCGCCTACCATCTCACACAACTCAAGATGAAAGTGTTGTAGTCGCCTACCATCTCACACAACTCAAGATGAAAGTGTTGTAGTACTACCATCTCACACAACTCAATATGAAAGTGTTGTAGTCGCTTACCATCTCACACAACAAAAGATGAAAGTGTTGTAATCGCCTACCATCTCACACAACTCAAGATGAAAGTGTTGTAGTACTACCATCTCACACAACTCAATATGAAAGTGTTGTAGTCGCCTACCATCTCACACAACTCAATATGAAAGTGTTGTAGTCGCCTACCATCTCACACAACTCAATATGAAAGTGTTGTAGTCCTGCCATCTCACACAACTCAAGATGAACGTGTTGTAGTCGCCTGCCATCTCACACAACTCAAGATGAAAGTGTTGTAGTCCTGCCATCTCACACAACTCAAGATGAAAGTGTTGTAATCGCCTGCCATCTCACACAACTCAAGATGAAAGTGTTGTAGTCGTCTACCATCTCACACAACTCAATATGAAAGTGTTGTAGTCGCCTGCCATCTCACACAACTCAAGATGAAAGTGTTGTAGTCGCCTAGCATCTCACAAAACTCAAGATGAAAGTGTTGTAGTCCTACCATCTCACACAACTCAATATGAAAGTGTTGTAGTCGCCTACCATCTCACATAACTCAAGATGAAAGTGTTATAGTCCTGCCATCTCACACAACTCAAGATGAAAGTGTTGTAGTCGCCTGCCATCTCACACAACTCAAGATGAAAGTGTTGTAGTCGCCTACCATCTCACACAACTCAAGATGAAAGTGTTGCAGTCGCCTACTATCTCACACAACTCAAGATGAAAGTGTTGTAGTCGCCTACCATCTCACACAACTCAAGATGAAAGTGTTGTAGTCGCCTACCATCTCACACAACTCAATATGAAGATGTTGTAGTCCTGCCATCTCACACAACTCAAGATGAAAGTGTTGTAGTCGCCTACCATCTCACACAACTCAAGATGAAAGTGTTGTAGTCGCCTACCATCCCACACAAATCAAGATGAAAGTGTTGTAGTCGCCTACCATCTCACACAACTCAAGATGAAAGTGTTGTAGTCGCCTACCATCTCACACAACTCAAGATGAAAGTGTTGTAGTCCTACCATCTCACACAAATCAAGATGAAAGTGTTGTAGTCGCCTACCATTTCACACAACTCAACATGAAAGTGTTGTAGTCATACCATCTCACACAACTCAATATGAAAGTGTTGTAGTCGCCTACCATCTCACACAAATCAAGATGAAAGTGTTGTAGTCGCCTGCCATCTCACACAACTCAATATAAAAGTGTTGTAGTCCTGCTATCTCACACAACTCAAGGTGAAAGTGTTGTAAGCGAATACTATCTCACACAACTCAATATGAAAGTGTTATAGTACTACCATCTCACACAAATCAAGATGAAAGTGTTGTAGTCGCCTACCATCTCACACAACTCAATATGAAAGTGTTGTAATCGCCTACCATCTCACACAACTCAAAATGAAAGTGTTGTAGCCGCCTACCATCTCAAACAACTTAATATGAAAGTGTTGTAGTCGCCTACCATCTCACACAACTCAAGATGAAAGTGTTGTAGTCGCCTACCATCTCACACAACTCAAAATGAAAGTGTTGTAGTCCTGCCATCTCACACAACTCAATATGAAAGTGTTGTAGTACTACCATCTCACATAACTCAAGATGAAAGTGTTGTAGTCGCCTATCATCTCACACAACTCAAGATGAAAGTGTTGTAGTCGCCTACCATCTCACACAAATCAAGATGAAAGTGTTGTAGTCGCCTGCCATCTCACACAACTCAATATGAAAGTGTTGTAGTCCTGCCATCTCACACAACTCAAGGTGAAAGTGTTGTAAGCGAATACTATCTCACACAACTCAAGATGAACGTGTTGTAGTCCTACCATCTCACACAACTCAATATGAAAGTGTTGTAGTCGCCTACCATCTCACACAACTCAAGATTAAAGTGTTGTAGTCGCCTACCATCTCACACAAATCAAGATGAAAGTGTTGTAGTCGCCTGCCATCTCACACAACTCAAGATTAAAGTGTTGTAATCGCCATGGTTAAAGTGTTGTCATGGATCAGTTTACAAATGTTCTGGTGCTGCTAGTGACAGGACAGCCAAAGTGTTTATCATCTTGTACATGGTCTCAATCGGTCTTCATATACGTGCACAGTCACCAGCGTTCGACTTAAGGAATGTTCAACAATGCGCTGAAGACGCAATTTTTGGACCTCGACAGATTTTTCAAACTTCACGCAAAATTAGATGCTGTCACGCTGATCGAGGTTGTCCCGCCGTATTCATCGTAGAGAAGCATGTACACAAAGTTAGAAAATAGGATGTCACGTGACACACAAACTCCGGGCACTTCGCTGTACATACCTTCGTGTCTGTGTATGATAGTTACATCACAGTAATTACAATCCGGGAACTTTCCTATAGCTTCTCGCAGTCCAATTGCTTCTAAATAATAAATAGAAGAAATATGAGAGAGGGCAGACACTATCATTAAGACATGTATCCAATTTCTGAGATACAGGACATTCAGCAAGACTGGAGAATGAAGGTCGCAATCCCAGTGCAGTCAGCACGAAGTGTTCAAGTCATATATTTTTTCTTTTAAGATAGAAACAAGAATCAAGCCCGTGAACATCGTATTTAGAGAGTGGGTTCTAACATGTGGCCAACTACTCTCGACAACAAACAGCAGGAAAAGTTGAAACAGTAGATTTCCAGTCTCCCCTTCCCCGTCCCCACCCCCACTTTCTCCAAATAAGTGTGTGCCAAAGAGGGGGAAAGATACAGTAAATGACAAGAGAAGGAAAGTTCGGCCTAGACACAGCCCCCACAACAAGGCCAATAGCGAGAAATAAAGAGGTTGTTAAACACACCTACTCGTGATTCCGACCAGTCTAGATGTTTAGAAACATTCATCGCTTAAAGGAGATGATAAACAAACAAGATGTAAACACATTGCAAAGTAACTTATGAGAACGAAAAAGAAAAGATAGGAAATAAACAAACCCACACATTCTTATCACTGTTGTATAAAAGTATAAAAAGTAAAGTACCCCCGTCACGCCAAGTGGCGTATAGGGAATATGGTGTTAGTGACCATAAATTTTACAGACCCTCGGCACATGATTTTTGGGTATAGTGGACGGTATTACGCCCGTGCCGCTTCACTTTCCCAGAAAAAATCCGGTACCCATTAAAGGCTGGGTGAACCCGGAATCCGTCGGTTGGGACGAGGGTTACCCCTTGTCCTTTATAGTCCAGTTCACTAACCACTGAGCTATCGCGGCTCCATCACTGTTGTATGCAATATTATTATTTATTTCAAAACACAGCCCGCCTCAACGAATCTCTGTCTCTAGCCAGATCTCCTGGAAGAATCTGTCTCTAGCCAGATCTCCTGAAAGAATCTGTCTCTAGCCAGATCTCCTGAAAGAATCTATCTCTAGCCAGATCTCCTGAAAGAATCTATCTCTAGCCAGATCTCCTGAAAGAATCTATCTCAAGCCAGATCTCCTGAAAGAATCTGTCTCTAGCCAGATCTCCTGAAAGAATCTATCTCTAGCCAGATCTCCTGAAAGAATCTATCTCTAGCCAGATCTCCTGAAAGAATCTGTCTCTAACCAGATCTCCTGAAAGAATCTGTCTCTAGCCAGATCTCCTGAAAGAATCTATCTCTAGCCAGATCTCCTGAAAGAATCTGTCTCTAGCCAGATCTCCTGAAAGAATCTATCTCTAACCAGATCTCCTGAAAGAATCTGTCTCTAGCCAGATCTCCCACTTCTTCTGTTGTCCCTTTGGCGCATTGAAACCACCTTCTGGTTTGTGACTGTCTCGTCTTCCATTAACCATGTCTTCCATCCCTGAATCTTCCAGCCCACTGTGGCTTTATATATTTTAATGTCCACTTTAAGATGCTATTTGTAAGTCAATTCTTTCTAATGTTTATGTCTTCATTCCTCTTTTTCATTTCCCAAGGGATACTAAGGAATTTTGTTGTGGCATTTTCGAATGAAACCACGAGATTGTGTTTGTTCTTTAATAATTGTCGAAAAGTTTGTGTTTTGTTGACTTTTCAAATTTGTCGAATGCGTGTAGACTGATGTTATTTTGGTTTTCTTCTCGTGTAATAATTGCAGAAATGTATCACGTCGGCGCGGGATGACACACCTAACTATCGTAAGTTAGCTACTAGACAAATGTAGCTAGCGTAGAAGGATTCACATTTTACTTCTTCTTTCTTTGGTGACAGTCCAGCAGATGAATCGGTTTAGGTAAGTCTTGTAGGGCAACATCATCATTCATCGTCATTGAGTGCCGTCTCCGTATCGAATATTGGCTACTATGGAGCGTCATTCCACTCTTGTCTATTGCTTTGATGGTGCAGATTGTCATAGGCTGACTTGTCCATCTTTTGATGTTACTCGTCCATGTTAGTCTTTGTCTGCCTCTTTTACCTTGCATTTTCCCTTCCAATATTACTTTTATTAGGCTGTTGTGCCTTTTAACATGCCCCAAAAATTGGATTTGTCTTGTTCTAATTGTGTTTAGTAGTTCTCTTTTCATGTTTAGTTGTTTTAAAACTTCCTCGTTTGTTTTCTTTTATTTCCATCCAATTCTACCTATTCTTCTATAAATCCACATTTCAAAGGCTTCAATTTTCTCTTCTGGTTTCTTGTCAAATGTCCATGTTTCTGCACGATACAGGAATATTGAGAAGATGTAACATTTTGCTATTCCTAGTTTTAGCCCTGGTGTTATTTGTTTTGATGTTAGTATATTTTTCATGGCATTAAAATTACTTTTTGCCATACCTATTCTTTTGTTTATTTCAGTTGTACATTTTCCATCACTGGTTATGGTATATGAAGGGCAACAACAAAGTCCCAACACTTCACATGGTTCATAAACTTAACAACCAAGTCTGTCTAATCCATCGATACAATCTTCCACTATCCTCTGCTATGTTGTCCCAATCTGCCACTTGTTCGCTGTCCTCACTGCATGTCAAATCTTGAAATTGTTTATAGATCTCTTATGAACAAGCAACGTATCCTGCTGCAACTTCTGGTCACTGGGTTTGCCTTCTCTCCGTAGCACCTCTTGAATAATTCTTAGTTAACGATTCATTCCAATGTTTCTATTTAATTTCTTTTATTTGCATCGCGAATTGCAAAGTGTTTTAAGTAAAGGTAAAGGTAAAGTAAAGTACCCCCGTCACGCCAAGTGGCGTATAGGGAAATATGGTGTTAGTGACCCTATATTTTACAGACCCTCAGCACATGATTTTTGGGGTAATGTGGTCGGTATTACGCCCGTGCTGTTTTACTTTCCCAGAAAAAAAAATCCGGTACCCATTTAAAGCTGGGTGAACCCGGAAGCCGTCGGTTGGGATCGAACCCTACCCCTTGTCCTTTGTAGTCCAGTTCACTAACCACTGAGCTATCGCGGCTCGTCGGTGCTAGGTGGCTGACAGTTATTATATTATTTCATAATGACAGTTTATCTACTAAACGACTAAAGTTGGTGTTGGGTGTGAATGAGCGGGAACGTTTGAATAAGTTTGAGAACCATTGCTCCAGTAAGGAGTGACATGTTTTGAAAATGTGCAACATATTTCATTAAGTAAACGGGAAAAGGGAGAAGGGGGGAACAGTCGACAGCTTAGTCGTTGATTAGTCTAGCACTGTTTTGCCTCTCTCTAACACAAACTACCTGTTGTATACTAGATATCATTTTAGGCAAAGGAAATTACCTGTTCAAACTTCTCGATACACCTGAGATGTTAGGTGTCTCTTTAACACAAACTACCTGTTGTGTACTAGATATCATTTTAGGCAAAGGAAATTACCTGTTTAAACTTCTCGATACACCTGAGATGTTAGGTGTCTCTTAGGAACTTCTTTCTTCCTTATCTCTTTCTTACGTCCGCTTTTTTCTTCCTCAGCAATCAGTTTTTGCTATATATCTAGAGTCAGGACATTTAGACCAGCATGGGCCACGAACAACACGGTAAGTTTGGGATCATCACCGGTTCTCCTTAGCTTGTCATGTCCGCGTTTACGAGGGCAGTAAGTGGACATCGATGCATTTTGTTGTACTTTACAGCATAAGCTACAATATTTGCGGCTTTCGACCCAATACATCTGACTTCAGTACTTTATTTTGGATATCAGATAGCCTTCCCTCTCCGTCCCAACTTGTTTGGCCACACTGGTTAAACCAGACACGGTCAACTATAAGTCGCTGATAACTACATCCCATGTCATGTATTTTATCGCACGGCTCGTGATGACTTCAGTCAGACCTGCTCGAAGATGCACGTCTTTCCTTCTGACAACTTCCCGTTAAAACTCCAGACCAGGGGCATTCAACTCGGACAGATCAATAAGAGACCGAGTGGTCTCCATGTATGACCTTGACATCTCAACAGGAAAGTCACTAATTCGAATCCCGCTACAAGCGGTAGACATTTTCCTCTTTGAATCCGTGGTTTCCTCGAGGTTTTACTCTCCCCTGGTCTTTAAATGCTCACATTCGATGCCTAGCTCTCTTGGATAACAGCGGGGGAAAAACAGGAGGCCCCGTGTGCATTCTGCGCACGTTAAAAATTCTTTGGCAGTTAAAAGTCGAAAAGAGTGGCCAAAAATGACCGCTGTCTGACAAAAATGGTTCAATTAGAAATTAAATCATATCGAAGACGGATGCGTCGGTCCGAAAAGCGCAGATATCGTTGCTTGTTGTAGACTAACGATACAACACATCCACGCAAACCTAACTGGTGAACACACAAAAAAAAAAGAAAAGAAAATAAAATATGAACATGAACGATCGTGGCTTTCATGTTGCCAGTTTTACACGCTTCCAGGATTTAACTACAACTCAAAACATATCGTACAGTGTAACACATGAAAAGGGGGGGGGGGTGGTAGCCTGGATACTGATATTACAATGATGAATGTCACCAAGTGAAGACTGGAGGGTATAGTAAAGGATACACAAGACAAGGGATTTTGTGTCTGGAAATATTTGATGTTTCATATATTTGTTTCAAAAAAAGGGGAAAGAGTGGAGGAAATAGAACATAATTAGGTCCCATGAAAGCACGCGGGCTGAAAGCAAGTAACAGCTCATAACTGATTACTTATGTCAGGATTAGCGAACTAGTATTGATCAAGATCCTACTCTAAATCATGTGTTTGGCCTGAACACAGGACAAACAGTCTGACCAACAGAGTCATGTTGCAAGAGTTAGAGAAATGGCATCCCACAATGACACAGTCTGACCAACAGAGTCATGTTGCAAGGAGAAATGGCACCCCACAATGCGACAGTCTGACCAACAGAGTCATGTTGCAAGAGTTAGAGAAATGGCATCCCACAATACCACAGTCTGACCAACATAGTCATGTTGCAAGAGTTAGAGAAATGGCATCCCACAATGCCACAGTCTGACCAACATAGTCATGTTGCAAGAGTTAGAGAAATGGCATCCCACAATGCCACAGTCCCTTGTGTTGTAAAGCATAACACAGCGCTTCTACGCCCATTTAACGTCTTTTTTAAAAACAGGCGATGATTGGAGTTGTCAGGTTTATAGACTTCGGTAGACGATGATTGGAGTTGTCAGGTTTATAGACTTCGGTAGACGATGATTGGAGTTGTCAGGTTTATAGACTTCGGTAGACGATGATTGGAGTTGTCAGGTTTATAGACTTCGGTAGACGATGATTGGAGTTGTCAGGTTTATAGACTTCGGTAGACGATGACTGGAGTTGTCAGGTTTATAGATTTCGGTAGACGATGATTGGAGTTGTCAGGTTTATAGACTTCGGCAGGCGATGATTGGAGTTGTCAGGTTTATAGACTTCGGCAGACGATGATTGGAGTTGTCAGGTTTATAGACTTCGGTAGACGATGATTGGAGTTGTCAGGTTTATAGATTTCGGCAGGCGATGATTGGAGTTGTCAGGTTTATAGACTTCGGCAGGCGATGATTGGAGTTGTCAGGTTTATAGACTTCGGCAGGCGATGATTGGAGTTGTCAGGTTTATAGACTTCGGTAGACGATGATTGGAGTTGCCAGGTTTATAGACTTCGGCAGGCGATGATTGGAGTTGTCAGGTTTATAGACTTCGGTAGACGATGATTGGAGTTGTCAGGTTTATAGACTTCGGTAGACGATGATTGGAGTTTTCAGGTTTATAGACTTCGGTAGACGATGATTGGAGTTGTCAGGTTTATAGATTTCGGTAGACGATGATTGGAGTTGTCAGGTTTATAGACTTCGGTAGACGATGATTCGAGTTGTCAGGTTTATAGACTTCGGCAGACGATGATTGGAGTTGTCAGGTTTATAGACTTCGGTAGACGATGACTGGAGTTGTCAGGTTTATAGACTTCGGCAGGCGATGATTGGAGTTGTCAGGTTTATAGACTTCGGTAGACGATGATTGGAGTTGTCAGGTTTATAGATTTCGGTAGGCGATGATTGGAGTTGTCAGGTTTATAGACTTCGGTAGACGATGACTGGAGTTGTCAGGTTTATAGACTTCGGTAGACGATGATTGGAGTTGTCAGGTTTATAGACTTCGGTAGACGGATGACTGGAGTTGTCAGGTTTATAGACTTCGGCAGGCGATGATTGGAGTTGTCAGGTTTATAGACTTCGGTAGACGATGACTGGAGTTGTCAGGTTTATAGACTTCGGTAGACGATGACTGGAGTTGTCAGGTTTATAGACTTCGGTAGAAGAAGAGAAAGAGGACAAACAGGAAGATAAAGAAGAAGAGGAAGGAGAAAGAAGAAGAGGAAGGAGAGGAAGGAGAAAGAAGAAGAGGAAGGAGAAAGAAGAAGAGGAAGGAGAAAGAAGAAGAGGAAGGAGAAAGAAGAAGAGGAAGGAGAAAGAAGAAGAGGAAGGAGAAAGAAGAAGAGGAAGGAGAAAGAAGAAGAGGAAGGAGAAAGAAGAAGAGGAAGGAGAAAGAAGAAGAAGAGGAAGGAGAAAGAAGATGAGGAAGGAGAAAGAAGAAGAGGAAGGAGAAAGAAGAAGAGGAAGGAGAAAGAAGAAGAGGAAGGAGAAAGAAGAAGAGGAAGGAGAAAGAAGAAGAGGTAGAGAAACTTGAAGAGGAAGAGAACGAAGAGAGAGAGAAAGAAGAAGATGAGGAGTAAGAGAAAGAAGATGAAATAAGGAAGAAGTTGAAGAAGAGGCAGAGAAAGAAGAAAATGAGAGAACGGAAAAGAAAGAGAGAACGGATAAGCGAGAGAGAAAGAAGAAGAGTATGGTTGAAGAAAATGAAGAGAAATAAGAAGAATGTTATTAAGATCGCCATAATAGAACATAACGTTGTGAAGGGTGCCCCGTTCTCTTTTCTGAAATCAAACAAGAAAATCTCAGCACAGTGCACAAACACCGTGGTACCGGTGCGTGGTTTCAGGGAGTTAGTAAACATTTGAAACTGATTATCATACTGAGTAGGACTTCAGTCAAGAACACAAATAAGACAAAGACCAGTCAGGCGACCTGTCCTCACCACTTACCTTTTACAGACTGGTGGGCCTACTTGCGCGAGATTGTGGCACTTGACAAATTGATAAATGGCCAGATTACCTGCTCAGTTGGCGGATCAGCAAGCGGGGGTGGCAGTTTGGTTGATGTAAACACGGTTAACAGCCCGGATAAGCCCACAGGAGGGCTTATATCTTTAATCTCACGATCTGCTCTTCTAGCATCCACTTTCTAGCGCGCATCTTCTGATTATCTGGCCTATCATGTCTTCACATGTCGCATATAGAGCTGATTATCGCATCCCGCCTTGAGCAAATGTTGTGTTGCCTGGTGTGCTGCTTCCGTAAGACAACCCAGCAGCGCTTCGATTCGTCGTCTCCGTGATCAGGGGTTTCCGTGCTGCATGAAAAGAAGGTCATTCTGTACATTTGATTAGACCTGGGATCGTGTGTGAAACATTCAGATTAAGAGGGGTACGTACGTAAATAAACAGTGCTGCTGCTAAGTTGCCGGGATCGTCTTATTCTTCTGCTGTGTACACCTCCAGATATCTGTATTTTAAGCTTGAAGAAATCATTCGTCATCTCAGTGCTAGTGACACCATCATGTCCCAGTGTGCTACTGGTCATGAACTACAAGTCTTCTCTGTTCATCATATTGTCAAGAAAAAAGTAAAGAGCCACGTCACGCCAAGTGACGTATAAGGAATATGGTGTTAGTGACCATCATTTTTATAGACCTTCGGCACATGATTTTTGGGGATAATGTTGGTATTACGCCCATGCCGCTTTACTTTCTGAGAGGAAAAAAAAAACGCGGTACCCATTTCAAGCTGGGTGAACCAGGTAATAAAATGTACTATCAACCCTTACGTATGCGTCTGAAAGCTGGAAAACAACAAGAGACATAGAAACAAAGTTGAATGCATTCGAAAATAAATGTCTAAGGAACATACTTGGTATAGTGTGGAACGAATTCAAAACAAACGAGGAAATTAGAGAAATCGCCAATCAACCATTAATATCTTCAGTAATAAAGAAAAGACGGTGGTCATATGTTGGACATGTTATGAGAAGAGATAATAACCGAATAGCAAAGCAAGCCCTCATGTGGGAAACAACAGGAAAGAGAAAAAGAGGAAGACCCAGAGAGACACTGAGAAGAACATTGATGAGAGAGGCAAGAGCAGCAGGAGTCGGCTCCCTCAATGAGATAGAACTACTTGCACAGAACAGAGACAAATGGCGAGATTTGATAAAAGATCTTTAAAAGAATTGAAAACTGCTAGAACAAAAAATTTAGGTAAGAGAAGGAGTATCTTGGTCTACGCCCTATGGGCCGGCTGCGGCTCGAAAGGTCAATAGATAGAACCCGGAAACCGTCGATCAGGATCGAACTCGCACTTGTCCTTTGTAGTCCAGTTCACTAACCACTGAGCTATCGCTGCTCCCTGTCCATCATATGTTCGGTATAATTGTAACAGATGTTCAGCAGTCATCGGTGCCACACTGACATTCATCAGAGGTTCCTATCCTGAGTGTGTTGACCAGTAGGCCAATCTGTTGTGGCCTGTTGATAGTCTCACAATTTGTACTTCTTCTTTTCTGTCGAGCTGGTTGTAGTTATAATTGCTCTGGTAGCCTTAATGGCCTGCATTCCATTTGTTGAAGTATTTGTTGCTGACAAACCTCTTTGATTCCTCATAAGATGTACTTGTGTCTGGCTGCTGTCATCTGTCACCTTCCTTTACCAACCTGTCTGATCATAGCTTTTAGAAATCTTGCTGGATGGGAAGAATTTAAAGTCAAACCAAATATGTTCTTGTTGTTGTTGTTCTTGTTTTTGCTGTTGTTGTTCTTGTTGTTGTTATTGTTGTTCTTGTTGTTGTTATTGTTGTTGTTATTGTTGTTCTTGTTCTTGTTCTTCTTCTTGTTCTTGTTGTTTGGTGTTAATGGTGTGGTAACAGTTCTACGGAAATAATTGACGGAAAAAAGACAAATTTGACGTTGTGGCTTGAGGTTACAATAACACACTAACACAATGTGTGTGCATTCCATGCCGTGTTACGGACTTCATGCATATGGGTCAAGGTTCTCCTAGGATTTTTACGAGAATCTCGAGGGGATATCGAAGCACTTAGAGATTATATCGGTGTGCAATGATGATGATCCTAACCACAACAGGAGGTTTACGATGGAAGTGTAGTGACTGCGATCAATGACAAGTTATGATGACTAGAAATTAAAACGTGTAGATTTACCACTCTTCAATGTGCAGATGTTGATGTGAAATTCAATTCTGGCAAAAATTCCTTCCCACGAGTACCACTTTTGGTTTGACCAGTGCTGCCCGTCTATGGTGATTGCTCTATCTTTTGCTAGCAGTTTGTCCGGCTAATTTCTTAATAAATAGGCCAACACTGTAACATTTTGAGCTACCTGCGCAAGGAAATGACGTCAGTATTGACGCTTATCTGAGACCCAAACTTGTGATCTTTGCAACATTTCTTCTTTAGTCGTAGTTCACTTGATCGTTTCTGAGCTCGCCCTACAATAGCTGCGTCGAGATGCATTCATCAAGCATGAATGTAACGTGTTCAGTTCAACAAACGTTCACCGGGTCGATGCTAATTCAAACATTCACAGGGTCGATGCTCATTATCACTCTCATCATTATCCTGACATTGCAGAGATATCTCATAATTCTGAAACTTTTCATGATAATGTAAAGATATCTCACTAGTGTATTTATTATTTGAAATATACAGGGATATTTAATATTTCTGATCATTATTTTGGTACGGCAGGGATATCTCAACACAGAGCATGAACTCCGTGACATTGGCAAGGACCCACCGATAATTTCAGATTCCTTGTTAATTATCTTCCGGGTTCACCCAGCCTTAAATGGGTACCGGATTTTTTTCTGAGAAAGTTAAGCGGCACGGGCGTAATACCGACCCCAAAAATCATGTGCAGAAGGTCTGTAAAATTTATGGTCACTAACACCATATCCCCTATACCCCACTTGGCGTGACGGGGGTACTTTACTTTTTTTTTTACTTTCATAAACTACACCAAAGCTTTCGATAGAATACACCATAACCAACTTATAGACTGCCTAAATGATATAAATCTAGACGACACAGACATACGACTAATATGTAATTTGTACTGGGAGCAAACAGCAATAATAAAATATAACAAGGAGAACTCTACACCCATGGACATAAAAAGAGGAGTAAGACAAGGATGCATCCTATCACCAAGCTTGTTCAATCTATACACTGAGCAAATCTGTAAAAATATCTCAGAGATGCCAGGCCTAAACATTAATGGAAAGATAATCAATAACCTAAGATATGCTGATGATACTGTTCTACTAGCAGAAAATCCTAAAGACCTACAACAATTGCTTAATGTGATAAACACAACAAGCAAAAAATATGGACTAGATATGAATATCAAAAAGATTAAAACTATGATCATAAACAAAGAAAATTCTCAAGACCTACAATTAAATATCACAGTTGAGTGAATACATCTGGAGACAGTCCAGAGCTACAACTACCTGGGACATACTATAACCAACGATGGAAAATGTAAAATAGAAATAAACAAAAGAATAGGTATGGGAAAAAAGTAAGTTTAATGCCATGAAAAATATACTAACAACAAAACAAATATCATCAGGGCTGAAACTAAGAATGGCAAAATGTTACATCTTCTCAATATTCCTGTATCGTGCAGAAACATGGACATTAGACAAGAAAACAGAACAGAAAATTGAAGCCTTTGAAATGTGGATTTATAGAAGAATAGGTAGAATTAGATGGAAACAAAAGATAACAAACGATGAAGTTTTAAAACTGAAAATAAAAAGAGAACTACTAAATTAAGACAAATGAAATTTTTGGGGCATGTTAAAAAAGACACAACAGCCTACAAAAAGTAACATTGGAAGGGAAAATACAAGGCAAAAGAGGCAAACCAAGACTAACATGGACGAGTAACATCAAAAGATGTTGGTTGGGATCGAACCCTACCCCTTGTCCTTTGCAGTCTAGTTCACTAACCACTGAAATATCAATAGTTGACTAATTAATTGAACTAGAAGTATCCCGACAGCCTTGGTGGCTGAGTGGTTAGTGTCCTCACTTCCTTATCAGAAGGATCCGGGAATGATCACCCGAAGTGACAGATTTTTCTTTGGAAGCTACAAAGCTCTGGGGTTCACCCAGTCTCTAAAAATGTGTACCATAATTTTTTTCAAGGAAGTAAAGGCGGCTTGGCGCAGTACCGATCAGATCACTCACAAATACGTTTTGGTCCTTTAAAACAAATTGGCCACTAATAGCACATTTCCCATAGTCTAGCAATGTAGGGAAGGAAGTCTTTGTTTGATACATTTGTTGTGTGGTGATACAAGCTGAAACTATCCCACATAACACGCGTTTTGTGTCTAATGTAGCAGGCTGACTTCATTCTCACCAAGAACTGCACAATTTCTAAGAGTAAATCGCTACTAAAACGGCCACTTTGAGTTTAAAGCAAACAACTGTGCAGAAGAGCACTTTATTCTGCGCGATCTGGCGTGTCCCCTTAAATGGGAGAGTTACATCAACGGTTAGATCAAATAGTCGTCTATGAGAGGGTACTACTCACAAACTGTGCTGGCAACATGAACTTCGATGCGAAGTCACAGATGTCCATGACAATGATGTGGTCACTTCACTTCTTCATCAATAACCGTCGGTGTCGTTGGGGTAACACTAAATGACCTTCTCCACCTATCTTCAGTCTTTATTCGGATCTCCGCAAAGTTCGAGACCTCACCATACTTTGATGTTATCTTCCCATCTCTATCTTCTTCTTCTTCCTTTCACAGTTCCCGTCAGAATGGTCTTGCCTACTTCTTCCTTTCACAGTTCCCGTCAGAATGTTCTTTGCCTACTTCTTCCTTTCACAGTTCCCGTCAGAATGTTCTTTGCCTACTTCTTCCTTTCACAGTTCCCGTCAGAATGGTCTTTGCCAGGATAGACGATCCAGATACGTGCTTAAACCCTTTCCATATACTTTTCTTCACAAAAGTGAAAATGTCACATACTCCAATTTCCTGCACAATTTTGCGAAAAAAAAACTTTAATTTGTGACCCGATCTAAGTAAGAGATGCCCAAAATCTCACGATATTTCATCTCCATAGCTTATCTATCTATCTTTCGTTCGTCTGAAGTATTGTCTATATATGCAATGTCGTTTCCTGTATAAATTTTACTGTTTTTTTTTTTTAATTCTTGCAGTGGCCCATATAGTTTTGTCTGTAGTGTTTTATCTATGGGTCAATGGATTTTCCTGTCTTCTATATTCAGTACAGTCTTGGAGTATGTGTTCAGCAGTCTGGGACGTCTGTGCACATGTAGTTGATGTGCCGATCTTGAATTTTGTATACATGTGACTATGGAGTCGATTGTGTCCTGTTCTGAGGCGTATAATGATAACTTGTTCATATCTATTCATATTATGAAAGGCATAATGAATTGGGGCTTGTGGTCCTCTGATTGATTTGATTATCTGTTTCTTATGATGGTATGTAACCGGTGCATCTGGTTGTGTGCCTGTCCATAGCTTGCATTTTCTAACTAGTTCTAAACGTTTAACCGCCCTTGACCACTAACCGATAAAGCACGCGATGACCGAACATATCCCATCTATAATATATCAACATCTATTTCTTGACTCTTAGACTGAGTGATAAACGGGCTGTTGGATTATTTTCATGGAAAAAATATGGACGTTGTTCTCAGAACTGGGGGTGGAGAGAGAGAGAGAGAGAGAGAGAGAGAGAGAGAGAGAGAGAGAGAGAGAAGTTGAATGCGCAGAATGACATCTCATTATTGGTCCATTTCTATCGGCAGAATCTATTTTTATCTGGAAACAAAAACATAGTTGCCGACATTGGCGAGGTTAGCCATCATCCACTTACGAATGATGGAATTTTAATATCTCCATCGTTTGGGGTCAATATTTGACGTTCTCTAATCTATTATTTGTATAATTGTGGTTCAGCCATTACAGCAGTTCACAGCTACATTACTTGCCAGTGTCAGCCAGTGATCTGTTTCGGTGACGGCTACTTAGAGTAGAGAACACCACTTCCGGCAATAATCTAGCGCGGACCGCCATGTTGGGTTGATGAACAAGGAGATCGCGTAAACAGTTTGGGGGCCGCCAACGGGGGCTAGTGTCAGGAAAGACGTGTCACAGTTATCACTATTTACTGCCCGACCGACCACGCTATCGCGGGGAAGTACGCACTTCTCACACAAGAAACTCTTTCAGGGGGGCGAGTTCGGAGAAAGGTAGAGAAGGGTGCCCCGAACAAGCTGAGAGAGAGAGCCTCGCTGTGCCTTATGTTTACTGTCTGACTGCCTTCTCTGAGTGGGGAATGAGCAGAGCCTGTAGTGAGCTGAAGTTTAATTAATGTGGAGTTAAATGTAAGTAATTAGAACTTAAGAATGTGGTAGTGTTGTAAATGTGGCTAAAATGCGCTCAAGATATTTTAAGTTTTGAAGCAGAAATAGGAAAGTCGAGACCCAAATTGAGAAAACGTGTAACAAAACGCAAATCAAATAATGGAACTCTACGATGCACCTGAATCACTGAAACAGACAACAGCCTTCATAGGAGAGTTCGGAATCCAAGCCTGAATGAACCATGATCTAAAAAGAAGAAGAAGAAAAAGAAAAAAAGAGTATATATAACTCAGTATTTCTACCAAAGAGAACTATGAAACACAATAAGAACAAAACAAATGAAATGTTGGGGGCATGTTAAAAGACACAACCGCCTAATAAAAGTAATATTGGAAGGGAAAATACAAGGTACAAGAGGCAGTGGCAGACCAAGGCTAAAATGGACAAGTAACATCAAAAGATGGACAAGTCAACCTATGACAATCTGCACCATCAAAGCAAGAGACAGAGTGGAATGGCGCTCCATGGTAGCTAAACTTCGATGCGGAGACGGCACTCAATGATGATGATTTCTACCAACGCTACCAGTGCCAAACATAGACGTTAAACAGGGAAGGATAAAATAAAAAAAATCACAACCACTTGAATGAGATGTGGTGGCAGAAAATCTAATGTGACAATACAAGAAAAGATGAAGAAATGATGACACAGTGGAAGCAACGCCAGCTCTTAGCTTCATCCAGAGACAACAAATGGTATGGGCATGTAATGCGGTTACCGGAAGACTCCACAAGAAGCATTAGCATCCAGGGAAACAAGAGAAGAATGTAGAGGAAGATCTACGAGGTGAACAAAGGAAATATTTCACGTGACATCGGGTGTAAGTTGAACCGAAGATCACAGTCAAAAACACTCGTTTCCGTCGACGCTGAAGCGAAATGCAGAGGAAAGAGAACAGAGAAGACAACCCTCTAGTTATTGTCAGCAACAAACCATTTATGTATTGGCTGTGGTGTTGTCTTTGAGGGAGTTTCGGGGCGCAAACATTTTCTGATAAAAAATCATTAATTTTTTTGTAAAACTATCAAGTGGGGGAATGGGCGCTGTACTTGTTTTGATGGGAAATTGGCAACCCCGCTACGTCACTAGCTGTAAAAGATAAAAGGTAATCCAACAGCATTACTGTTGTTGTGGTAGTCCAAGACATCCACTACTCTCGTTCACACCTTCTAGAAGGCAGGTACTCTCCACCATTCCCCCCCCCCCCATCTGTAATTAAAAAACCAGGTACCCACTTATTTCGAGCTGACAACAGAAAGACGTGTCTCAACCACTGGTGCTCTCCATCCTCAACAGAAAGACGTGTCTCAACCACTGGTGCTCTCCGTCCTCAACAGAATGACGTGTCTCAACCACAGGCGTTCTCCGTCCTCAACAGAATGACGTGTCTCAACCACTGGTGCTCTCCATCCTCAACAGAAAGACGTGTCTCAACCACAGGTGCCCTCCGTCCTCAACAGAAAGACGTGTCTTAACCACTGGTGCTCTCCGCCCTCAACAGAAAGACGTGTCTCAACCACTGGTGCTCTCCGTCCTCAACAGAAAGACATGTCTCAACCCCTGGTGCTCTCCATCCTCAACAGAAATACAAGAACCCTTGTCACGCCTCGAGCTGGTTGCGCTCATATAACAATCAGCACATTTGACTGTAATGTGGTCAGCACTATAACAGATCGTCTTTCTCTTTCCCAGAATAAAATCTCGGCTTATTTAAAGCCAGGTGAACCTCTGATACGACGACCGGATACGACCGGATAAAACATCTGCTAGACATGGCATCTCCTGTGTTACTGGGGCCTCATTATGAGGGAAGTAAAAAATAGTGACACTATGACCTTCCAGGCATGTCGTAAGAGGCGACTAAGGAGTTTGATCGATGGCTTGACAAGCTGTCATTGTAAAAAGAATTGTTATGAAAACAGAGCCATACGTTTTGGAAGCAGTGATCTCTGCAATGTGTGCCATTTTGGCACGCAAGGTTTCTGTTTTTTTAGATTGTGGTTCTGCCCTATGTGCCGTCTTCGGCTCGAAAGGACGACAGACGGACGGACGGACAGAGATAGACAGATTAGATAGATAGATAGATAGATAGATAGATAGATAGATAGATAGATAGATAGATAGATAGATAGATAGATAGATAGATAGATAGATAGATAGATAGATAGATAGATAGATAGATAGATAGATAGATAGATAGATAGATAGATAGATAGATAGATAGATAGATAGATAGATAGATAGGGTAGGTGGTAGGTAGGTAGGTAGATAGATAGATAGATAGATAGATAGATAGACATGGCATAGTGATCGATGCTGAAACAAGATTGATGTCCAATAACCTTAGGGGCATTGTTGCAAACATAAAAATAACTGGACAAGAACTAGAAACAGTTGAGAAATTGAAATACTTAGAAATAAATTGTCAGAGATGAGGGGTAAAAACATGTAATATCGGCTATAATAGCTCAAACTACACTCGCCCTTGCAAGGCTAAAACATATATGGAAAGATAAGAACATCATTCTTGGTTCTAAAATCGGGCTGCTGCGCACCCTTGTCACGTCCGTCAGTTTTTCTATACGCTAGCGAAGTATGGACAATTACAGCAGAGCTACAGGAGAAGCTGCAAAGAGTTCTTAAATGTTATGTAAAGGCAGTCTTAACATATGGATGTGAATCATGGACAATAGGACAACAGACAAGAAAATCACTGGAGTCTGTAGAAATGTGTTTTTACAGAAGAATGTTGAGAATACCATGGACAGCTAAGAAAAGTAATGAAAATGTTCCGAAAGAAGCCAAAGCAAAACGAGAGCTAATTTCCTATATTAGGAAGAAATAATCATCATTTTTTGGCCATGTAATGAGAAGAGAACAACTGGAATATATTGTTACAACTGGAAAAATTGAGGGACGAAGAGATAGAGAGAAGCAAAGAGAAAAAATGCCAGACAGCTTAAGAGAATGGCTTGGCAGAATGTCAACAGAAATTATAAATAACTGTCGGGATCGAAAGTTGTGGAGAGACATTATCACCTACGCCAGCAGGCCCAGTACTTGTTAATGATGATAATGACAGGAGAAGTTATAGAGGCGAAATGTTATCGCAAGATTTTGGAGATCTCTTACTTAGATCATATAACAAAAGGAGTAAGAGGAACCAAGAAATCCATCGGTCAGGAGAACTCGATCTTGTGTCCTCAGTAACGATAATTCTATCGCAGCTTCGACTACGTTAAGTGAGAAAGATCGCCCTGTCTTTCTCTTTATTTTCATGCACTAAACACACGCCTATTGCTATGTCTGACCACATTCATCGGTTTTATGGTTCAACTTTCAAGAAATCGAACGCTTTTTGACATTCCGACGTCCACCTACATTTATTGAATTTTCTTGTGAATACTTGTAAATGGTTCGGCAGTGGCTGCAAAGTTAGGAACGAACCTACGGTAGTAGCTACACACACATATATATAAAATGCTCCAAACTTTTCTTAAAGAATATTTCAAATAAAGTTGACGTAAAATATCCAGAGACTGTCAGTGAACCATAGCTGGCCTGCTCATCGGTGAACAAGAACTATCCGGTTTGCCATGTCTCTTGTAATAGACTAATTAGTATGGCCAAGCAAGTGTATGGTCGAGAGGGAAGGCATCTTGCACTAAAAAATGTCATGCTAAAGTCGGATGTGTTCATTCTTTCATTTGTATTTCAGCGTCGAGGGGAGATATTTGTGTGTGTGTGTGTGTTTATTTTCTGTTGTCCATGACTAATACACATACACCCTCACTAATACACATACACCCTCACTAATACACACACACCCTCACTAATACACACACACCCTCACTAATACACACACACCCTCACTAATACACACACACCCTCACTAATACACACACACCCTCACTAATACACACACACCCTCACTAATACACATACACCCTCACTAATACACACACACCCTCACTAATACACACACACCCTCACTAATACACACACACCCTCACTAATACACACACACCCTCACTAATACACACACACCCTCACTAATACACATACACCCTCACTAATACACATACACCCTCACTAATACACATACACCCTCACTAATACACACACACCCTCACTAATACACATACACCCTCACTAATACACATACACCCTCACTAATACACATACACCCTCACTAATACACATACACCCTCACTAATACACACACACCCTCACTAATATTCACCTCTGCTGCTGTTGTGTTTATCCATCTTTTTCGTGGTCGCCCTTGTTCTCGCAACGTTTATTTAAGATTCGTTGTCTTGTGTGTGTGTGTGTGTGTGTTTTTTTTGTGTGTGTGTTTTTTTGGTCTTTCTGTCTTATCACACAGCCAAAATATTTTATCTCTCGAATTATTTCTAGTTTTTTTCCCCCCCAATTTTTCATTTCTGATCTTATCTCCCAGACTATTTCATGTTATTCGTCTAACACATTTCATCTCGGAAGTACTTATTTTTTCCTATAGTTTTTGGGTGCAGGTTTGTACGGTCGATGGCCCAAATTTATCTGTAAACCACAACACAACGCATCTACGTTTACTCAAAACGGACGGCGGAGAAAAGTAATTGTCGTGTGATTGCAGAATGCAAGCTTTCAACAACCAAAGATGGTGTCAATCAGCGCTAACGCCAAGCCAACCATGGGGACTTTCACATAACCTTCCAGCCATTAAATTTGTCTCAACTTACAGCGAACAAGTGCTAAATATCACACTAAGTAAGGACACTATTTTTCAGGGTTAAATTGTCATTAAAAACAAATCATGAAGTCTTAAAACAACTAAAAATGAAAAGAGAACTACTAAACACAGTTAAAACAAGACAAATTAGATTTTTGGGCAATGTTAAAAGACATGCGAGCCTGCTAAAAGTCATCCTGGAAGGGGAAAATATAAGGTAAAAGAGGCAGGTGTAGACCAAGACTAACATGGACGAGTAACATCAAAAGATGGACAAGCCAGCTACGACAACCTGCACCATCAAAGCAAGAGACAGAGCGGAGTGGCGCTCCATGGTAGCCAACCTTCGATACGTAGACGGCACTCAATAATGATGATGAAATTATCAACTCTTAATTGTAATTACCATAATACCACTATAATAATTATGATACCTATCATAATAATAACTTATTGTAATTTTTTACAATCGCCCATGTCTCCGCGCCCATTAGTCAGAGGCGTCCCAAAATATAAACACGTTGGACAGGATTTGTGTATATAGCACTAGCACTTTTGTGGAAAAAGGACTGGTTGTATTGGGTCGGGGGAGGGGAGGGAGAGAAAAAGACCGCAGGCTTTGATTCATGCAGCTAAACAGTGGACATGCAACAGAAACATCTAAGGTCAACATAACAGTGGACATGCAATAGAAACATCTAAGGTCAACATAACAGTGGACATGCAATAGAAACATCTAAGGTCAACATAACAGTGGACATGCAACAGAAACATCTAAGGTCAACATAACAGTAGACATGCAACAGAAACATCTAAGGTCAACATAACAGTGGACATGCAACAGAAACATCTAAGGTCAACATAACAGTGGACATGCAACAGAAACATCTAAGGTCAACATAACAGTGGACATGCAACAGAAACATCTAAGGTCAACATAACTGTGGGCATGCAATAGAAACATCTAAGGTCAACGTAACAGTGGGCATGCAACAGAAACATCTAAGGTCAACATAACAGTGGGCATGCAATAGAAACATCTAAGGTCAACGTAACAATGGACATGCAACAGAAACATCTAAGGTCAACATAACAGTGGGCATGCAATAGAAACATCTAAGGTCAACGTAACAGTGGGCATGCAACAGAAACATCTAAGGTCAACATAACAGTGGGCATGCAATAGAAACATCTAAGGTCAACATAACAGTGGACATGCAACAGAAACATCTAAGGTCAACATAACAGTGGGCATGCAATAGAAACATCTAAGGTCAACGTAACAATGGACATGCAATAGAAACATCTAAGGTCAACATAACAGTGGGCATGCAATAGAAACATCTAAGGTCAACGTAACAATGGACATGCAATAGAAACATCTAAGGTCAACATAACAGCGGACATGCAATAGAAACATCTAAGGTCAACATAACTGTGGACATTCAATAGAAACATCTAAGGTCAACATAACTGTGGACATGCAATAGAAACATCTAAAGTCAACATAACAGTGGACAAGCACCAGAAACATCTAAGGTCAACATAACAGTGGGCATGCAATAGAAACATCTAAGGTCAACATAACTGTGGACATGCAATAGAAACATCCCAGGTCAACATAACAGTGGACATGCAATAGAAACATCCAAGGTCAACATAACTGTGGACATGCAATAGAAACATCTAAGGTCAACATAACAGTGGACATGCAATAGAAACATCACAGGTCAACATAACTGTGGACATGCAATAGAAACATCCCAGGTCAACATAACAGTGGGCATGCATTAGAAACATCCCAGGTCAACATAACAGTGGACATGCAACAGAAACATCTAAGGTCAACATAACTGTGGACATGCAATAGAAACATCCCAGGTCAACATAACAGTGGGCATGCATTAGAAACATCCCAGGTCAACATAACAGTGGACATGCAACAGAAACATCTAAGGTCAACATAACTGTGGACATGCAACAGAAACATCTACGGTCAACATAACAGTTGACATGCAATAGAAACAGCTAAGGTCAACATAACAGTGGACATGCAATAGAAACAGCTAAGGTCAACATAACAGTGGACATGCAATAGAAACAGCTAAGGCCAACATAACAGTGGGCATGCAATAGAAACATCAGAGGTCAACATAACTGTGGGCATGCAATAGAAACATCTACGGTCACCATAACAGTGGGCATGCAATAGAAACATCTAAGGTCAACATAACAGTGGGCATGCAATAGAAACATCTAAAGTCAACATAACTGTGGGCATGCAACTGAAACATCTACGGTCAACATAACTGTGAGCATGCAATAGAAACATCTAAGGTCAACATAACAGTGGGCATGCAACAGAAACATCTAAGGTCAACATAACTGTGGGCATGCAACAGAAACATCTAAGGTCAACATAACTGTGGGCATGCAATAGAAACATCTAAGGTCAACATAACAGTGGGCCTGCAATAGAAACATCTAAGGTCAACATAACTGTGGACATGCAACAGAAACATCTACGGTCAACATAACAGTGGACATGCAACAGAAACATCTAAGGTCAACATAACAGTAGACATGCAATAGAAACATCTAAGGTCAACATAACTGTGGGCATGCAATAGAAACAGCTAAGGTCATCATAACAGTGGATATGCAATAGAAACAGCTAAGGCCAACATAACAGTGGGCATGCAATAGAAACATCTAAGGTCAACATAACTGTGGGCATGCAAAAGAAACATCCCAGGTCACCATAACAGTGGGCATGCAACAGAAACATCTAAGGTCAACATAACAGTGGACACGCAATAGAAACATCTAAGGTTAACATAACTGTGGGCATGCAATAGAAACATCTAAGGTCAACATAACAGTGGGCATGCAATAGAAACATCTAAAGTCAACATAACTGTGGGCATGCAACTGAAACATCTACGGTCAACATAACAGTGAGCATGCAATAGAAACATCTAAGGTCAACATAACAGTGGACATGCAACAGAAACATCTAAGGTCAACATAACTGTGGGCATGCAATAGAAACATCCCAGGTCAACATAACAGTGGGAATGCAATAGAAACATCTAAGGTCAACATAACTGCGGGCATGCAATAGAAACATCTAAGGTCAACATAACAGTGGGCATGCAATATAAACATCTAAGGTCAACATAACTGTGGGCTTGCAAAAGAAACATCTAAGGTCAACATACCTGTGGACATGCAATAGAAACATTTAAGGTCAACATAACTGTGGACATGCAACAGAAACATCTACGGTCAACATAACAGTGGACATGCAACAGAAACATCTAAGGTCAACATAACAGTAGACATGCAATAGAAACATCTAAGGTCAACATAACTGTGGGCATGCAATAGAAACATCTAAGGTCAACATAACTGTGGACATGCAATAGAAACATCTAAGGTCAACATAACAGTGGGCATGCAACAGAAACATCTAAGGTCAACATAACTGTGGGCATGCAATAGAAACATCTAAGGTCAACATAACTGTGGACATGCAATAGAAACATCTAAGGTCAACATAACAGTGGGCATGCAATAGAAACAGCTACGGTCAACATAACAGTGGACATGCAATAGAAACATCTAAGGTCAACATAACAGTGGACATGCAATAGAAACAGCTAAGGTCAACATAACAGTGGACATGCAATAGAAACATCCCAGGTCAACATAATAGTGGGCATGCAATAGAAACATCCGAGGTCAACATAACTGTGGACATGCAACAGAAACATCCCAGGTCAACATAACAGTGGACATGCAATAGAAACAGCTACGGTCAACATAACAGTGGACATGCAATAGAAACAGCTAAGGTCAACATAACAGTGGGCATGCAATAGAAACATCTAAAGTCAACATAACTGTGGGCATGCAACTGAAACATCTACGGTCAACATAACTGTGAGCATGCAATAGAAACATCTAAGGTCAACATAACAGTGGGCATGCAACAGAAACATCTAAGGTCAACATAACTGTGGGCATGCAATAGAAACATCCCAGGTCAACATAACAGTGGGCCTGCAATAGAAACATCTAAGGTCAACATAACTGTGGGCATGCAATAGAAACATCTAAGGTCAACATAACTGTGGACATGCAACAGAAACATCTACGGTCAACATAACAGTGGACATGCAACAGAAACATCTAAGGTCAACATAACAGTAGACATGCAATAGAAACATCTAAGGTCAACATAACTGTGGGCATGCAATAGAAACAGCTAAGGTCATCATAACAGTGGATATGCAATAGAAACAGCTAAGGCCAACATAACAGTGGGCATGCAATAGAAACATCTAAGGTCAACATAACTGTGGGCATGCAAAAGAAACATCCCAGGTCACCATAACAGTGGGCATGCAACAGAAACATCTAAGGTCAACATAACAGTGGACACGCATAGAAACATCTAAGGTTAACATAACTGTGGGCATGCAATAGAAACATCTAAGGTCAACATAACAGTGGGCATGCAATAGAAACATCTAAAGTCAACATAACTGTGGGCATGCAACTGAAACATCTACGGTCAACATAACAGTGAGCATGCAATAGAAACATCTAAGGTCAACATAACAGTGGGCATGCAACAGAAACATCTAAGGTCAACATAACTGTGGGCATGCAATAGAAACATCCCAGGTCAACATAACAGTGGGCATGCAATAGAAACATCTAAGGTCAACATAACTGTGGGCATGCAATAGAAACATCTAAGGTCAACATAACAGTGGGCATGCAATATAAACATCTAAGGTCAACATAACTGTGGGCTTGCAAAAGAAACATCTAAGGTCAACATAACTGTGGACATGCAATAGAAACATTTAAGGTCAACATAACTGTGGACATGCAACAGAAACATCTACGGTCAACATAACAGTGGACATGCAACAGAAACATCTAAGGTCAACATAACAGTAGACATGCAATAGAAACATCTAAGGTCAACATAACTGTGGGCATGCAATAGAAACATCTAAGGTCAACATAACTGTGGACATGCAATAGAAACATCTAAGGTCAACATAACAGTGGGCATGCAACAGAAACATCTAAGGTCAACATAACTGTGGGCATGCAATAGAAACATCTAAGGTCAACATAACTGTGGACATGCAATAGAAACATCTAAGGTCAACATAACAGTGGGCATGCAATAGAAACAGCTACGGTCAACATAACAGTGGACATGCAATAGAAACATCTAAGGTCAACATAACAGTGGACATGCAATAGAAACAGCTAAGGTCAACATAACAGTGGACATGCAATAGAAACATCCCAGGTCAACATAATAGTGGGCATGCAATAGAAACATCCGAGGTCAACATAACTGTGGACATGCAACAGAAACATCCCAGGTCAACATAACAGTGGACATGCAATATAAACAGCTACGGTCAACATAACAGTGGACATGCAATAGAAACAGCTAAGGTCAACATAACAGTGGACATGCAATAGAAACAGCTACGGTCAACATAACAGTGGACATGCAATAGAAACAGCTTAGGCCAACATAACAGTGGACATGCAATAGAAACATCTAAGGTCAACATAACTGTGGGCATGCAAAAGAAACATCCCAGGTCACCATAACAGTGGGCATGCAACAGAAACATCTAAGGTCAACATAACAGTGGACACGCAATAGAAACATCTAAGGTTAACATAACTGTGGGCATGCAATAGAAACATCTAAGGTCAACATAACAGTGGGTATGCAATAGAAACATCTAAGGTCAACATAACTGTGGGCATGCAACTGAAACATCTACGGTCAACATAACTGTGAGCTTGCAATAGAAACATCTAAGGTCAACATAACAGTGGACATGCAACTGAAACATCTACGGTCAACATAACTGTAGGCATGCAATAGAAACATCTACGGTCAACATAACAGTGGGCATGCAATAGAAAAATCTGAGGTCAACATAACTGTGGGCATGCAATAGAAACATCCCAGGTCAACAAAACCCCAAAAAGTTACAGGTATCTGCTGATATGGTTATGCAGACCTCATGTTTTGACCATGAAGGGCTTCTACTGGCAGGCTTTAAAGAGCCTGGTGTGACCATCAATGCAGCAGACAGACAACCTGCGTACAGCCGTCAAGAATAAGAGAACTGGCATGCTTTCTTCTTCTGTTGTACAACAATGGTCTCCACATGTCACGAACACTGTGCAGGAAGCGTTAGCTAGGAAACGGCAGGAGGTTCTATAACACCCAGTCTACAGGCCGTCTCTTTCACCACGTGACTTTCATTTGTTCGAGAAATTAAAAGAAATCTCTAAACGAAGGAATACGATGCTGACGGCATGACCCCGGTGACAGAATGGTTCAGTGAGCAACCAAAGTTATTTATCTCTACCTAAATAGCGGGATGGCGTTAGCTCAATGGTTAGTGTCAACTGCACTAAAAAGGACAAGAGGCTTCTTAAATGGGTTCTGGATTTTTTTTCTGGGAAAGTAAAGCGGCACGGGCGTAATACCGACCACATTAACCCAAAAAAATCATGTACCGAAGGTTTACAAAAATTATGGTCACTAACACCATATTCCCTATACGCCACTTGGCGTGGCGGAGCTCTTTACTTTTTTTTAAGTAGCGGGATGCGTGTCTAGATGCCCTTGGCGACATTTTTTCTGTCTTTCCCGAGTACTTGCTTCATAACAATTGATTTATTTAATTTTGACATACCATCTTTCCGGGGCCTCATTATGAGGGAGGTAAAGAATAGTGACACTGTGGCCTTCCAGGCATGTCGTAAGAGGCGACTAAGGAGGTTGATCGATGGCTTGACAAGCTGACATTGTAAAAAGTATTCTTATGGAAACAGCGCCATAGATTTTAGAGCAGAGATCTCTGCAATATGTGCCATTTTGGCACGCAAGGTTTCTGTTTTTGATATTGTGGTTCTGCCCTATGTGCTGTCTTCAGCTCGAAAGGACAATAGATAGATAGATCTGACGTACCTTACTTGTTTGTAATAAAGTCACTGGGTTTGAACACGTCTTGTATAAGAAAAGTGGCAGAGTTCATGAGAACGGAAAGAGTTGAAGAGAATAAAAATAGTAGGACCACATAGACCGAGAAGATAAAATGAAAACAGTAGGACCACATAGACCGAGAAGATTAAATGAAAACAGTAGGACCACATAGACCGAGAAGATAAAATGAAAACAGTAGGACCACATAGACCGAGAAGATAAAATGAAAACAGTAGGACCACATAGACCGAGAAGATAAAATGAAAACAGTAGGACCACATAGACCGAGAAGATAAAATGAAAACAGTAGATACGAGAGTGTACATGAGAAACAGAAGAAGGCAAAGTGTGGAAGGGAAAAAGTAGTAGTGGTTGAATGTTTGTATATCTTGCCGGTGCTACATAGCACACGCACTATTCTAAGATCATCCTGTGTACTCAGGTAAGAGATTGATGTGCTAGCGGGCACTGTCTTAGCATACCGATGATAGTACTACACACGAGGACTTGGAAGTACGGGGTACTGGAAAATGCTGAAGTGTGGAGGTGTGGATAAGATGTTACAGCATGTGACTGTGTTATTCACGTTTGCGGTACAAATGTCTGTATTAACCAGTGTTGTTACGTATGGACATAGAAAGAGCCCTCATAAACCTGTAGTATATGGTGTTAGTACCCACATCTTAGTCTTCTACCTTTCATCTCCCTGTGGAGCATAAGTCTTCAAAAAACACTTTCCGAGCCATTCTGTTTCTTGCCATTCTTTTAAGATCATTCCATGTCTTCCCCATCATCTTCATCTCTGCTTCTGTCTGTTTTCTCCAAGAATATGCTCGTCTTCCTCTTTGCTTTTTACCTTGGGGATTACAAAAAAGGGCCTGTTGTGTAATACTCTCAGTTGGCTTCCGCAGTGTGTCCTATCCAGCGCCATTGTCTTCGCTGTATCTCTTTACCCACTGATATTTATTTGACTGGTACTTTTCCATAATTCTGTTAGTGATTTTGTCCTGCCAGTTCCATCCTTTTATTCTGCGTAAGCATCCATTAATGAAGGTCTGTATCTTCATGATTGTCATTTTTGTTGTTCTCAATGTTTCACAGCCATACAATAGGACTGACTTAACAGTGGAGTTGACAATTTTTTATTTTTGTATTTAACCTAATTTCTTTGGATTTCCATATGTTTCCTAGTGCAACAAATGCTCCTCTTGCTTTTGTATCCTTATTGTGATATCTTTCTCTGTTCCTCCTTCTTTATATATATTACTGCCCCCCTCCTATATATGTAAGATTGTACATCTAGTAGAAGTATTTCTCCTAGTTTTATTTGGTTATTGCCAACTGTATTAATTCTCATAATTTTGGCTTTATCTCTATTTATTTTCAATCCCAGCTGTTGTGATCTCTCATCAGGTATGCTCATTTTATCCTGCATCTGTTGATGGCTGTGTGATAGGAGAGCTATATCATCAGCAAAGTCTAAATCATCAAGTTGTTTGGTCAGTGTCCACTGGTTTCCATTTCTGTTGTTTTGAGTTATTTTCATAATTCAATCTATGGCCAGTAGAAAGAGAAATGTAGATAGAAGGCATCCCTGCCATACCCTGTTCTTATTTCAAATGCTTCTGTCAGCTGCCCTTCCTGCACAACACAACATTTCATTCCTTCATATATTGTTCTTATCAGGTTAATAAACTTTATGGGGATTATGTAATGACTCAGCAATTTCCAAAGCATTCCTCTGTCTTTTTCATTATCTATGAACTCAAAATAAAATGGAGATTGTAGTTCTAAGTTTTATACAACTATTATACTTAAGGTAGTTATTTGATAAGTGCATGATCTGTATTTCCTAACATCTTAGTGTCCATCTGCTTATTTTTCTAGCAGTAAGTCAGCATTATACAAGTACTGTCTCCCTACACCCCCAGAAAAGTTAGGTACATATTGATGACAGGTTGAACCTAGAAGGTACTGACTGGAATCGACCACAATTTATTGCTCTCAGTGGACCAGCTCATTAACCACCACCCAGATATGTTCTCTCAGTGGACCAGCTCATTAACAACCACCCCAATGTGTTCTCTCAGTGGACCAGCTCATTAACAACCACCCCAATGTGTTCTCTCAGTGGACCAGCTCATTAACAACCACCCAGATATGTTCTCTCAGTCGACCAGCTCATTAACAACCACCCAGATATGTTCTCTCAGTCGACCAGCTCATTAACCACCACCCAGATATGTTCTCTCAGTCGACCAGCTCATTAACAACCACCCAGATATGTTCTCTCAGTGGACCAGCGCATTAACCACCACCCAGATATGTTCTCTCAGTCGACCAGCTCATTAACAACCACCCCAATGTGTTCTCTCAGTGGACCAGGTCACTAACAACCACCCAGATGTGTTCTCTCAGTGGAACAGCTCATTAACCACCACCCAGATGTGTTCTCTCAGTGGACCAGCTCAATAACCACCACCCAGATGTGTTCTCTCAGTGAACCAGCTCATTAACCACCACCCAGATGTGTTCTCTCAGTGGACCAGCTCATTAATAATCACCCAGATGTGTTCTCTCAGTGGACCAGCTCACTAACAACCACCCAGATGTGTTCTCTCAGTGGAAAAGCTCACTAACAACCACCCAGATGTGTTCTCTCAGTGGACCAGCTCATTAACCACCACCCAGATGTGTTCTCTCAGTGGACCAGCTCACTAACAACCACCCAGATGTGTTCTCTCAGTGGACCAGCTCACTAACAACCACCCAGATGTGTTCTCTCAGTGCACCAGATCATTAACCACCACCCAGATATGTTCTCTCAGTCGACCAGCTCATTAACAACCACCCAGATATGTTCTCTCAGTGGACCAGCTCATTAACCACCACCCAGATATGTTCTCTCAGTCGACCAGCTCATTAACAACCACCCCAATGTGTTCTCTCAGTGGACCAGGTCACTAACAACCACCCAGATGTGTTCTCTCAGTGGAACAGCTCATTAACCACCACCCAGATGTGTTCTCTCAGTGGACCAGCTCATTAACCACCACCCCAATGTGTTCTCTCAGTGAACCAGCTCATTAACCACCACCCCAATGTGTTCTCTCAGTGGACCAGCTCATTAATAACCACCCAGATGTGTTCTCTCAGTGGAACAGCTCACTAACAACCACCCAGATGTGTTCTCTCAGTGGACCAGCTCACTAACAACCACCCAGATGTGCTCTCTCAGTGGACCAGCTCACTAACAACCACCCAGATGTGTTCTCTCAGTGGACCAGCTCACTAACAACCACCCAGATGTGTTCTCTCAGTGGACCAGCTCACTAACCACCACCCAGATATGTTCTCTCAGTCGACCAGCTCATTAACCACAACCCCAATGTGTTCTCTCAGTGGACCAGCTCATTAATAACCACCCAGATGTGTTCTCTCAGTGGACTAGGTCACTAACAACCACCCAGATGTGTTCTCTCAGTGGAACAGCTCACTAACCACCACCCAGATGTGTTCTCCCAGTGAACCAGCTCATTAAACACCACCCCAATGTGTTCTCTCAGTGGACCAGCTCATTAATAACCACCCAGATGTGTTCTCTCAGTGGACCAGCTCATTAATAACCACCCAGATGTGTTCTCTCAGTGTACCAGCTCACTAACAACCACCCAGATGTGTTCTCTCAGTGCACCAGCTCACTAACAACCACCCAGATGTGTTCTCTCAGTGCACCAGCTCACTAACAACCACCCAGATGTGTTTTCTCAGTGGACCAGCTCACTAACAACCACCCAGATATGTTCTCTCAGTGGACCAGCTCACTAACAACCACCCAGATATGTTCTCTCAGTGAACCAGCTCACTAACAACCACACAGATATGTTCTCTCAGTGGACCAGCTCACTAACAACCACCCAGATGTGTTCTCTCAGTGGACCAGCTCACTAACAACCACCCAGATATATTCTCTCAGTGGACCAGCTCACTAACAACCACCCAGATATGTTCTCTCAGTGCACCAGCTCACTAACAACCACTCAGATGTGTTCTCTCAGTGGACCAGCTCACTAACAACCACCCATATGTGTTCTCTCAGTGGACCAGGTCACTAACAACCACCCAGATGTGTTCTCTCAGTGGACCAGGTCACTAACAACCACCCAGATATGTTCTGTCAGTGGACCAGCTCACTAACAACCACCCAGATATGTTCTCTCAGTGGACCAGCTCATTAACAACCACCCAGATGTGTTCTCTCAGTGGACCAGGTCACTAACAACCACCCAGATATGTTCTCTCAGTGGACCAGCTCATTAACAACCACCCAGATGTGTTCTCTCAGTGGACCAGGTCACTAACAACCACCCAGATATGTTCTCTCAGTGGACCAGCTCATTAACAACCACCCAGATGTGTTCTCTCAGTGGACAAACTCATTAACCACCACCCAGATATGTTCTCTCAGTGAATCAGCTCATTAACAACTACCCAGATGTGTTCTCTCAGTGAACAAGCTCATTAACCACCACCCAGATATGTTCTCTCAGTGGACCAGCTCACTAACAACCACCCAGATATGTTCTCTCAGTGGACCAGCTCACTAAAAACCACCCAGATGTGTTCTCTCAGTGGACCAGCTCATTAACCACCACCCAGATGTGTTCTCTCAGTGAACCAGCTCATTAACCACCACCCCAATGTGTTCTCTCAGTGGACCAGCTCATTAACCACCAACCAAATGTTTTCTCTCAGTGGACCAGCTCATTAACCACCACTCAGATATGTTCTCTCAGTGGACCAGCTCATTAACCACCACCCCGATGTGTTCTCTCAGTGGACCAGCTCATTAACCACCACCCAAATGTATTCTCTCAGTGGACCAGCTCATTAACCACCACCCAAATGTATTCTCTCAGTGGACCAGCTCATTAACCACCACTCAGATATGTTCTCTCACAGATAGTTCTCTCAGTGGACCAGCTCACTAATAACCACTCAGATGTGTTCTCTCAGTGAACCAACTCATTATCCACCACCCAGTAGGTGGGTAGTCCAGAGGTAGAACATCAGCATCTGGATAAGAAGGTCAGAGGTTTGAATCCTAACACAGGCAGAAGAAATGTTTCTCTTTGAATATGTGGCTTCTTCATGGCTGGCTAGTGAGATCCAGAGTCTAGCCCTCTCAGATAAAGGTCAAAGTTGGTGGCCACATGTGCACTCTGCACACAATAATTGGGTGTTGAAAAAAGATGGCCATCTCCCAAGTAAAAAAATATTTATTTAGAAATCTATCCATACTGAATACATGTCGGTTCAAAAGAAACAGATATTGTGGCTCTGCTGTGAACTACAAACACAACACACCCACGCCCTCTTAGTGGGTGAAAAGCTAAGAAGAAAAAAGAAAATAAACTTCAACATAAAAACTATGTTTTATAATCATTTGCTGATAGGATTAGGCATTCAATCTCTCTTGAGATCTGTGTCTAGGAAAGCCGAATTCTGCTGTTGCATGTGCTCGATGATTTCTCTTCATCAAAGGACATTAAATCAGCAGAAATTTGTTGCTGTGTTGTTGTTTACAGAAAGCTATGATATTTTGTGCCTTTCAGCCCAGCACATCTGACTTCAGCAACTCATTCAGGTACACCGGTTGTCTTCTCTTTACAATCTGTCCAAGTTTGACCTGACTGGTTAGTCTTTTTTTTTCAGGCCCACCACTGGGAGGTGTATTAGGATCTTAATCAGTTATGATTCATTTGATTCTGATGCACGCTTCCAGCCCAGGATCTTTGCTAGCTAGAGTATGTCCAACATGGTGACAACATAAACAATTTCAAAGATCCCACCCCACCCCCACCCCCACATACATACCTCCCTATTACATACTCCATCATAATTCTGCCACATTGGCCCGCAGACAAAAGACAACACTATCAAGAGTTGACATTAAATATATAAAAGTCACATTTTATTGTGAGCCAACATGGAAACGATGACAATGGCCAGCCAACTCTCACAATGAATGTGTCATTGTTACCACAAGCTGACCTTCCTTTTCCAACATGCCCATTATACGAGAACAATTAAGCATACATAAACTGACATCTTTTATTAATAAAAATAAACAAAGACAAGACACACATAGATGACTTTACACTGTCCCCAAATGAAGCATGAAACTACAAAGAAATGTGTCAGTCACTGAGTGATGTCTATGTACAACACAAGACAGCTGAAGATGTGGTGGTTTGGATTGGTAAGCCTGGAGGGTATTTGTGGTAAGGACAGAGGTAATGGACTGACTATGACATTCTAATCAGCAATTTCACATCACACACGTCAGCATTCCATTTACTGTCTTGTATATGCTACTAGTTGTCAAAACTGCACATCTATGTTGTCTCATGATTTCCAGACATTTAACTGCCAGTCTTACACATATACCAGTCATAACATTTATTATGGTCAACTTCACAAACATACAAGTCATAGCATTTATTATTGTCAGCTTTACACACATACCAGTCATAGCATTTATTATGGCCAGCTTTACACACATACCAGTCATAGCATTTATTATTGTCAGTTTCACACACATACATTTATTATTTACTAGTTGTCAAAACTGCACATCTATGTTGTCTCATGATTTCCAGACATTTAACTGCCAGTCTTACACATATACCAGTCATAACATTTATTATGGTCAACTTCACAAACATACCAGTCATAGCATTTATTATGGCCAGCTTTACACACATACCAGTCATAGCATTTATTATTGTCAGCTTTACACACATACCAGTCATAGCATTTATTATTGTCAGTTTCACACACATACATTTATTATTTACTAGTTGTCAAAACTGCACATCTATGTTGTCTCATGATTTCCAGACATTTAACTGCCAGTCTTACACATATACCAGTCATAACATTTATTATGGTCAACTTCACAAACATACAAGTCATAGCATTTATTATTGTCAGCTTTACACACATACCAGTCATAGCATTTATTATGGCCAGCTTTACACACATACCAGTCATAGCATTTATTATTGCCAGCTTTACACACATACCAGTCATAACATTTATTATGGTCAACTTCACAAACATACAAGTCATAGCATTTATTATTGTCAGCTTTACACACATACCAGTCATAGCATTTATTATGGCCAGCTTTACACACATACCAGTCATAGCATTTATTATGGCCAGCTTTACACACATACCAGTCATAGCATTTATTATTGTCAGCTTTACACACATACCAGTCATAGCATTTATTATTGTCAGTTTCACACACATACCATAGCATTTATTATGGCCAGCTTTACACACATACCAGTCATAGCATTTATTATGGTCAGCTTTACACACATACACATTTGTTTACAGTCTCACACATACCACTGATAACATCAATATATTTTAGTCTCTGATAACCTTCATTACTGATGTCACTTTCTGATAGACCCTTGCCCTCTGTTCATTCTGGTACAGCAACACCACTAAAGGCACGCACATCACAGGGCAACACTGAACTAAAGAGACACACAGAAAATTTGCTGCCAGAAGATATAGGACACTCCCAACATGACCAATCCTGATAATGTTTGTACTATATGTGGACAGGTGTTTTTTAATAACCACCTCCACACACTTAAGTGTGTCACATAGAAATGAGGCTGTTATCATTACTGCTTATGGTGGACAGTGTAGTGTCACAGATGTTATTACTGTCAGTGTCACGATACATACCAGGTACACATCAGTGATATAGACATATCAATAGACACATCAATGATATCTGTCAGTAACAAATATACTTGAAGTGATATTTCAATCTGTTAGGCCCACAAACATATCCTTGATGGCACCTGTAACTGTCGGCATCATTTACATACCGGCGATTATAACTTAACAATCTGTGAAACACACATATCAGTGACAACCAAATGTAACTATCATTCTCACACACACTCCAGTGACCACAACCACACCAGTGTCAGCTACACACACACATATATCACCAACAGCAACTATAACCGCCATTCCCACAAAAATACCAGTACCAGCACTGGTAACTCTCAGTCCAGTATACACACCAATAACAACACTTTAAACTGTCAGTCTCTCGCACACATATATCAGTAAGTAACACATTTATAACTATCAGTCCCTCACAAACACATATCAGTAAGTAACAGCACTTATAACTATCAGTCCCTCACAAACACATATCAGTAAGTAACAGCACTTATAACTATCAGTCCCTCACAAACACATATCAGTAAGTAACAGCACTTATAACTATCAGTCCCTCACAAACACATATCAGTAAGTAAAAGCACTTATAACTATCAGCAACAGTGCATAACTGTTAGCCCCACACACATACCAGCACATACACAAAACACATACCAGTAACAGCACTTATAACTGTCAGTCCCACACACACAATTACCAGTAACAGCACTTATAACTGTCAGTCCCACACATAAACATACCAGTAACAGCACTTATAACTATCAGTCACACACACACATACCAGTAACAGCACTTATAACTGTCAGTCCCTCACAAACACATATCAGTAAGTAACACACTTATAACTATCAGTCCCTCACAAACACATATCAGTAAGTAACAGCACTAATAAATATCAGTAACAGTGCATAACTGTCAGCCCCACACACATACCAGCACATATAACACATACACAAAAACACATACCAGTAACAGCACAATTAACTGTCAGTCCCACACACATACCAGTAACAGCACTTATAACTGTCAGTCCCACACACACATACCAGTAACAGCACAATTAACTGTCAGTCCCACACACACACATACCAGTAACAGCACTTATAACTGTCAGTCCCACACACACACATACCAGTAACAGCACTTATAACTGTCAGTCCCACACACACATACCAGTAACAGCACTTATAACTGTCAGTCCCACACACAAAAACACATACCAGTAACAACACTTATTTCTGTCAGTCCCACACAAAAACACATACCAGTAACAGCACTTATTTCTGTCAGTCCCACACAAAAACACATACCAGTAACAGCACTTATAACTGTCAGTCCCACACACACAAAAACACATACCAGTAACAGCACTTATAACTGTCAGTCCCACACACAAAAACACATACCAGTAACAGCACTTATTTCTGTCAGTCCCACACACAAAAACACATACCAGTAACAGCACTTATTTCTGTCAGTCCCGCACAAAAACACATACCAGTAACAGCACTTATTTCTGTCGGTCCCACACAAAAACAAGTGACAACAATCACATTTTCATCCAGATAATTATAAAAGCAAATTAGTTCATGTCATGTGACCCCCAAAAATCATTTCTGACCATTCACCAATAGCACGTACTGAAAATGAAGTCACCTGGCTCAGGTCACATCCTACGATACAAATCTGTAGCTGGTTGCTCAACGTCCTCTCCCTAGTTCTTGTAGAAATATTTGGTCTGGTTGAGGGCTTTGGTAGCAAGGTCATTATCGGTGATTCGCTCCCAGTCCTTCTGTGTCTGCCCCACAACGAAGCCCAGGTTTCTACGCCGACTCTGGTTTTTTTTCTCTTCCAGGTCTGCCCAGCGAACCTACCATGGATAAGAGATGTGAGGTTCAGGACTTAGTCAAGACATGCAGGTGAGGTTCAGGACATAGACAAGAGATGTGAGTAAGGTACAGGACATAGACAAGAGATGTAGGTGAGGTTCAGGACATAGACAAGAGATGTGAGTAAGGTTCAGGACAGTCAAAACATACGGGTGAGGTTCAGGACATAGTCAAGACATGCAGGTGAGGTCCAAGACATAGACAAGAGATGTGAGTGAGGTTCAGGCCTTAGACAAGAGATGTGAGTGAGGTTCAGGACATAGACAAGAGATGTGAGTGAGGTTCAGGACATAGACAAGAGATGTGAGTGAGGTTCAGGAAATAGGCAAGAGATGTGAGTGAGGTTCAGGACATAAAAAAGAGATGGATTTGGGTTATGTATAATACATGAGTACAAAGTGTGAATGAGACATAGAATAAATTATATGACTTTAATATATAATTATTAAATGTAGACACTTCAAGAAATAAGCTGAGATGCTCAATTAGCTAAGTTGCAAATAAACCACTGTAAAAGAATGTTGAATGGAAGTGTTAGCACCATTATCTACTCTGTTTCAAGAGCTTAAAGATATGGGAACTACACCCATTAACTCACCCTTTTCTTGCCAGGCAGAGACTCCCTGGAGAAGTAGTCTTCATCCATCTGATCCAGTTGAAGGTAATCATTGAGACTCTGGTGCTCTGCTATGTGCTTTTTGCTCACTCTGATACCATCCAACTTGTCTGTAAGAGAAGTTGCCAAGGAAGAAATAAATAAGAGTCATAAATTTACACCTGACATCTAGGACATATCACAAAAGGTAACCTATTTTTCGTTCACCACAAAATTTAATCATCCTCATTGTAACTGAACTATCACTTTAACCACTCACTAGCTTTCAGCCAAACTTCCACTATACCCATAATCTGGGTTGTAAAGAGCAACCGGTTCACAGCTTAAAGTGATTAAGTAAAACTTGTTTAGCCTTAAACCAGAGGAGTGCAACTTTCCATAGACTGCAAAGTAGAAAGGTACAGAGAGCTAGAAATTATCACCCATTGAAGTCCTTAAATTACTTTCTTTGCATGTACAAGCTACTATAATGTAACAATCACAAGAAATGTGAGCAAGGGGAAGGAGCATGGAACCCAACATGTAGTGTGTGTTCTAAACATCAAATATCTTGAAAAACAAGCTCCAAGGCCAACATGTCATCTCATACTGTGGTGCTTGGGTTGTTGTAATGCTAATACATCCTCTATTAAGTTAAATAAATCACTGGAGTCTGTAGAAATGTGGTTTTACAGAAGAATGTTGAGAGTACCATGGACAGCTAAGAAGAGTAATGAAAATGTTCTGAAAGAGGTCAAAGCAAAAATAGAGCTAATTTCCAATATTAGGAAGAAACATTCATCATTTTTTGGTCATGTAATGAGAAGAGAACAACTGGAATATATTGTAACAACTGGAAAAATTGAGGGACGAAGAGATAGAGGGAAGCAAAGAGAAAAAATAACAGACAGCTTAAGAGAATGGCTTGACAGAAGGTCAACAACAGAAATGATAAATAGCTGCCGAGATTGAAAGTTGTGGAGAGACATGATCACCTTCACCAGTAGGCCCGGTACTTGATGATGATGATAATTAAGTTAAAGAATTTGTCAATATCCCTTTAAAAAAAAACTATTGTGCTACTATCTAACACATCTGTTGACTGTGCTAAGGAAATCCCCCAAAATGCCACAAATTTCAATGTAGGCTCTTTAGAGCTTATTTTACATCTTTCACCATGTGCACTTTCTGACAGTTCTGTGTGAAAAAACCAACTTGCTCATAACTATAACCAGACAAAGAGGCTTGAAACACTATTTTACAAATAATTCACACTGTTATTGTGCATATGTTTTCTATTTCAGTACAGGAGCCAATGTGTATGGTAAATTATAATCAATTCCATGGACAGACAAAATAGTTTGGTGGGTTGCTACAGGCAGTGGGCTGCCCACCTATCTTAAATCACTCATCTATCTTCAGAATAGCTTTATTATTTCATAAACAATCAGTCTACCCACAGACTTCATACTTTCTGGTACTTCACCAAATGAATACTAAATAAATTAATAGTCACCATCCACCATTCAAAGGATGTTAAGTGGGTGTAGATGCATTGTGTTATAGTTTGCAGAAAGGCTGTGATATTTATGCCTTTCGACCCAAAACACTCATTTTCAGCACTGCATTTTTTAGTACCGAGTTACCTTCCCTCTTCGATTGGCCAGACTGGGTAGTCTGTTTCCAAAAGCACCATTGAGAGGTGCAGCAGAGTCTTGATCACCTCTGTTGTTCGTCGATCCTAGAGCATACAGTCAGCTATGAGTTGGTGACCGCACTCAGCTTAGCCACTGGATGGGCATCTTCGTCCCGTACCTACTATTCTGACTTCCACCACCCCATAAACCATCCACTTAGACACTTGATCTTGTGTTTTAGCATTCACATGTTAAGTGGACATGGATGTGTTGTGTTACTGAAAGCTACAATATTTGCAACTTTCAACCAAACACATCCACCTTCATCATGGGTAGACTACTTAACAATACTGCCTGGGCAGTGGTCCATTTGGCCCACTCTTTTAGAGTGTTTAAACACCAAGGGTTCTTTAACATGCACACTGGACATATTTGTCTCCACTCTCTGAGAGGATTAATCAGATCTCAGTACCCAGAGAGGGAGCCGCAATAGCTCAGTGGTTAGTGAACTGGACTACAAAGGACAAGGGTAGGGTTCGATCCCAACCAACGGCTTCCGGGTTCACCCAGCCTTAAATGGGTACTGGATTTTTTTCTGGGAAAGTAAAGCAGCACGGGCGTAATACTGACCACATTACTCCAAAAATCATGTGCTGAAGGTCTGTAAAATATAAAGTCACTAACAACATATTTCCCTATATGCCACTTGGCGTGACGGGGGTGCTTTACTTTTTTTTTTTACAGTACCCTGCGACCAGGGATAGGTCAAGCCACAGAGAAACCACAGATTTGAAGAAAAAAATTGTCCACCATCTGAGGATTCAAACCTGGGTTCCTCTAGTCCAGAAGGCAACATCTAACCCCTATCCAACCCAGTCTCTTCCCCCCCCCCTCATATTGTAACCAGTTACTGACTGATTTCCATTACTCAATAAACAAGTGACTCTGATCAATTTCCACTATCCCATAAAACATCCATTCACAGATGATTTCCAACACTTAACTCACAAACTGATTTCATCTATCCCATAAATCATCAGTCTACCCATGGATTAATTTTCGGTCATTTGATAAATTACTCACAGACTATTCCATAAACCACCCACAGAAAAATGCCCATTATTTCATAAACTACCCACAGACTATAACCCACTATGTAATAAACCACTCACTGAAAAATATCTATAATTTCATAAACTACCCACAGACTATTACCTACTACAGTCGAACCTGGTCTTAGGACCACCTGTTTAAAGCGTTTCCCTGGTTATAGGACCGGGTCTACAATTTCCCCGAGTTTTTTACTAAATGCTAACACTGATTACGGCGCTCACCGTATGACGCGACCAGAGACCAGGCTAATTAACCGCCGCCAATGTTATTTATCTCGTTTACGACACGCGGGTAATCCGAGATAACGATACACTGACCAGCCAGTCCTTCTCCGTCTCGCTGGGAGCCATAAACGATCGACACAGGTGTCTACATGTGTCGAAGTTTTCCCGTATTTAGTGAGTCCCAGATTACAGTGGGACGTGTTACGTTTATCAGTCAATACTGGTGTGAGAAACACGGCAGACACAGATCTATGATTCGTGAAGTGACATCACTTCGCGGTGCCGTCTAGACCAGAGTAGACCATTGCGTGGCCCGTATAAATTACAGGAATTAACTAAAGAATTAGTCATTGCCCGCTTAGAGTGTATTCACGTACATGTACAGTATCTCAGTGAATTATTTTTGTGGATTTTAAAAGTGTTACACACAATATAGGAAATGGCCAGTGTCAAAAGCGCACCTATTCAATAACAAACGGGAGATCTGACATACTAGACGTTATCATGGACTTGAGAGAAAAATTGAACTTATCGTTTATTTCATCTGTCAAACAACAGACTACCATATTGGATTTTTTTTCAAGTCAAAAGTGATACATGTACAGTATAAGTGGAATCTGTGTATGTGTGTTTTATTTTTGTGTGTTTAACTATCGTGTTTTATGAAAAGTGTCCAACCAGTGGCTATTGTAGACCGACATGTGCACTATGTTCTACTCATGGATTACGCTGATTTGCAGGTTAGTTTTCATAGTGCTTAGGATAAAATTTTTTTTATCGCTCTATTTATTATGTGAAACCTGTGAGGCAGGACCACCTGTCCTATGGGACCAGTTTTTGAAAGTCCCGTGAATGGTCGCCTTAGACAGGTTCGACTGTATTACATAAACCACCCACAAACTATTACCTACTATTACATAAACCACCCACAAACTATTACCCACTATTACATAAACCAACCACAGACTATTACCCACTATTTCATAAACCACCCACAGACTATTACCTACTATTACATAAACCACCCACAAACTATTACCCGCTATTTCATAAACCACCCACAAACTATTACCCACTATTACATAAACCACCCACAGACTATTACCCACTATTTCATAAACCACCCACAAACTATTACCCACTATTACATAAACCACCCACAGATTATTACCCGCTATTTCATAAACCACCCACAAACTATTACCCACTATTACATAAACCACCCACAGATTATTACCCACTATTACATAAACCACCCACAAACTATTACCCACTATTACATAAACCACCCACAAACTATTACCCACTATTTCATAAACCACCCACAGACTACTTCCTATCATTTCTATAATCAGCTAATATACTAACTTCAGCCTGCCTATTTAATAGCAGCACCAACATAAAAAATTACACCACCTCTCCCCCAAAAAACAACACACACACACACAAATAATAAATAAAATAAAAAACATAGCAGTGTAGAAGTCACAGTTCAAACAGATAAGGCTCACCAAGTGTTTCTTCTGAGGTGTCCAGCTCCCATTTGGACTTTCTGTAGACCTGGCAGACAAAGAGAGAGATACATCAGTCAAAGGCTATATTATATCAACATTCCTGTATGTTGCAGAAACATGGACATTAGACATGAAAATAGAACAGAAAATTGAAGCCTTTGAAGTGTGAGTTTATAGAAGAGTAGGAAGAATTGGATGGAAAGAAAAGAAAACAAATGATGAAGTCTTAAACCAACTAAAAATGAAAAGAGAACAACTAAACACAATTCAAATAAGACAAGTTAGATTTTTGGGGCATGGTAAAAGACACAGGAGACTACTAAAAGTAATCTTGGAAGGGAAAATACAAGGTAAAAGAGGCAAAGGCAGACCAAAACTAACATGGACGAATAACATCAAAAGATATATAAGTCAGGCTATGACAACCTGCACTATCAAAGCGAGAGACAGAGCGGAATAGTGCTCCATGGTAGCCAACCTTTGACGTGGAGAAAGCACTCAATGATGATGATATACATAACACCATTATCACAAACATATAATATGCATATACCATTATCACATTTATATATCTTCCAAAATATAATTATTGCACTTACACACATCTTAAAACTTAAAAACATATTACAACACTTAAATTTAGTTTTTTATCACAAAATCATTTTGCAACATATGATAATAATACAACATACAAGATTCATAATTTGATAGTTAAATCATAAATCAGATGAATTAGAATATAACAAATAAACAACAGAAGCACACATAAAAAAACAGTTATGCCCAACCTCTTTCAGATCAGATTCTTCATCCTCCTCTTCTGCATCTTTGTCTGCTGCCTCATCATCTGCCTGAGTATCCTCCATTACTACCTGTTGAGAAAAAAAAACATACAAATAATAAGTAAGTAAAAAAGTAAAGAGCCCCATCACGCCAAGTAGCACGTAGGGAATATGGTGTTAGTGACCATAATATTTATAGACCTTTGGCACATGATTTTTGGGGTAATGTGGTCAGTATTACACCAGTGCCGCTTTACTTTCCCCCCCAAAAAATGTAAAAACACTTTGTTGTGATTTGCAAGTTGTAACAGGATGTGTAGTTATTTGCGGGTCATCAACATTGCACTCCGAACATGTCCATAAGTGCTCAATTCCCCTCCACAGCAAATCTCACAGTGGCCAGCGACTGACAACCCCAGTTGTGTGTTAGCTAATAAGTCTTCTTATATGCATGCCCACTAAGTTTCCTGTTTCTGGCTGTGCCCATCTTAACTCCCGTCTCTTTCACCTGAAGGAGTGACGTGGACTCATTGTTGTCAAAGTCCTGTGTCCTTCCTACATCTAAAAGGGTATTGATGATTTCCGCCTGATCCACTGGTTGACAGTCTCCAATGACAGCGAAACTAGCCAACATGTTCACTCTTTTATTTCCCCGTACTCCTTCTCTGTGTTTAATTTAACCAAAATGTCTCCCATTAATGTTACTTTAACATTTTATAGAAATTAAGTATGCTAGAAACTTCAGAAAGTTTAATGATATTTGTAGCATTGAAGTTTGATATAATGAAATTCAATATTAAAAATAGCAGGTAAGACTAAAATTTTAATATTTTTTTTTTACAAAATAAATAAATAATAAATTGCCTCTTTAAATTCTCTGTATTAAGATATTAGATATCAACACGTAAACATGACAGATGAAAATTTCCTATATACAGATATTAGATATCAACACGTAAACATGACAGATGAAAATTTCCTATATACAGATATTAGATATCAACACGTAAACATGACAGATGAAAATTTCCTATATACAGATATTATATATCAAAACGCAACAAATTAGAATAGTTTGGTAGGAAGTCAACAACAGAAATAATAACAGGGACAGAACATTGTGGTAAGACTTGTTCAATGCCAGCAGTATCTGTGTTATAGGCTAACGCCGAGATGGCTTGTTCAATGCAGAATTAACAACTAGTGGTCAACATAATAATAATTTTATTTACATGACAACACTGTACAACATCTGCTATAATTCGCAGTCTACCACATGCACAAAACCATCCCGTAGTAGCATGTCTGAATCCGTTGGTGACCGATGGGAGAGAGAGCGCCTTTCTCTTCTCCCAACTATTTGTACTACCTTACCATCCACTATCCCAGAATCCTCTGCCCCAATCATTTATCATCTACCCCTTTGTTTACCACTCATACTTAACTTTTCACCCCTTAACCTTGAACCTAGCTAAGTCTGTTTCTAGCATACGGTCCACGCTCAGTGGACTTCATGTTTCCCACTGACTGCACGCCTTTTTGGCATCACCTTACCTCTAACCTTGGCGACATACCCTTACCTCTTAACTATCGTCTATTTCTCCCATACCTCATCTCTCCCCCTGAATGCACTCCACTCTTGCCTACCTGGCCATTCCCTATATTACACATTTCTGAATGCACTCCACTCTTGCCTACCCGACCATTCCCTATATTACACATTTCTGAATGCACTCCACTCTTGCCTACCCGGCCATTCCCTATATTACACATTTCTGAATGCACTCCACTCTTGCCTACCCGGCCATTCCCTATATTACACATTTCTGAATGCACTCCACTCTTGCCTACCCGGCCATTCCCTATATTACACATTTCTGAATGCACTCCACTCTTGCCTACCCGACCATTCCCTATATTACACATTTGTCTAATCTACTATTCCAATTCAACTCTTGACCAATTACTATTACATTTCCTCCCATAGCCTTTAGTTTTTTTTTCTTTTAACTGGTACCTGTTAACAGTAGAAAAAACTCTTAACTTAACGTAATAGTAACAGTTATCACCTCAGACAATTGTCCCCTCAAAATTCAATCATCCCTCTTGGTGTCTAGTCCCAACACTAGGATATCTGTACCTAGGCTACCCACAGTATCTTACCTCTAACACAATGGTGCCTCCATTCTGATAATATGATGTCTGCACCTAGATAACCCAACATGTCTATCACACCTGTCTAATCAATCTTGTCTCATTACACCCATGTTTAATTACAATTATCTCATCACATACATGTCTCATCACACGCATGTTTAATTACAATTATCTCATCACATACATATCTCATCACACGTATGCCTCATCACACCTGTTTAATTACTATTATCTCATCACATACATTTTTAATTTCACATGTTTCATCTCATACATGTCTCATTACCCACATGTTTAGTTTCACATATCTCATCTCATACATGTTTAGAGACTACAATGACCCCATTTAGTCAATTCCTACTGGACATCATTTATTAATGGGTTTTTATTCTTCCTTATTCAAATAGCCCTTACTATTCCGTACTCCCTTCCACTACTACTACCTACTTCTCTTCTCATATTACTCAGCACTGTCTGATGACAATTCATATGGTCTCTTAGTGACCCGCTTCCTCATTTCCCCATCAGTCTCATAATGATCTGATGACTGTGGCATCTCCGTTTCGTCCTCACTTGATGTGGCTAATTCACTTCCGTACTCATACTCTGCCGCTGGTTGTCCTTGCCCTATCCATTTTCGTTCCGGACTTGTGTCTTGGTTGTGGGGTGAGCCTTCCCTCACTTTCCCCACTCCTAATCTATCAGTTCCTGACTCTCCAGTCTGCTCTTCGGTTTGTATAGCTGTTTCTCCCCTATTTTCTTGCTCCATCCTTGCTTCTCTATCCACTAAACGTTGTCTTCGTTCTGGGATAGGTACATCACTTTCATTTGATGAATGGGTTCTTACCTTTTGTAGTCTTCTTTTATTCCGTTCCTCTCTCTTCTTACTGGCTGATCGCGTGTTCTGAAACGGAGCTTGCAGCTCAGTTTCGTCTGATGACTCTGGTAAAGTGGAATCTTCAATAACTAACTGTTCCGTTTCGCTTCTTGAATACAATTGACGACTCATTCCTCCCTTTCGTCCTATAGACTCACTATCACTTGGAGTAGACAATATATAATTTGCCCTGGGAACAGTATATGTAGTTTGACGTGGTTCCCTAAGTGTATTTTTTTCACCGACCGTTTCATTCAATATTTCCGTATCTGCTTTCAAGGATTTAACATGAGTTCTAATGACTTTATTACCTAGTTGGTGTTTTATTACATAACTAGATGGTCCTGTTTTCTTGAATACCCGGTATCCTTCCTCCCAACGGGGTTCTAGTTTTGAACTTGTATGCGGTTTCCTATGTAACACTTTCTCCCCCACCTCAAAAGTAGGTGTTTGCTTTACCTTTGACTGTTTGTCTCTTCTATCTTCCGAACTTTTTAGATTGGCCCAGACTGCGTGTTGTGCTTGATGCATTTGTAGTAATATCCTCTCCATAGTATTTCCTTCGCGGTTTGAGCAATTTATCTAAAGGTAACATCGGGTCTCTCCCAAATAACAGAAAAATGGGGAGTATTTCGTGCTTTCATTTTTATTCACTCTTATTGCCGCTAGCACGTGGTTCAGTATCATATCCCAATCCTTACCTCCATCGCTGGTGGTCTTAGCAAGAACATCATTTAACGTTCTATGTTGTCTTTCGTTTATGCCGTTCAATTCTGGGTGGTATATTGACGTGGTGATATGCTTAATATTCAATTTCCTCATGGCCTGCTCAAATTGGTTACTAGTGAATTCTCCCCCATTGTCTGTGAGTATTATTTGCGGACAGCTATACCTTGGTATGAATTCATTCATTAGTACATCCAATACTGTCTCACTGGTTTTGTCTGCCATGGGAAAGCTTTCTGGCCACCTATTATAACTGTCTGTAAAATGTACTATATACTTGTTCCCTGAGTGTGTTCTTGGGTAAGGACCTGTAATATCTATGCTGACTTTCTGCATGGGAAAGTATTGCTTGTCCATCTTTTGTAGTGGACATTTTTCAAGCTGCGTATTCCTCAACTTGCATGTTTTACACCTTTTCACATAATTTGCTACATCTTGAAACATTCTCGGCCAATAATACTTTGTCCCTATTGCATCCAGTACTTTATCTCTTCCTACATGCCCGTTATTATTATGGTATTCCTCTATTACCTGTCTTCTACAACCTGTAGGTATATAAACTTGGCAGCTATAACCTGTCTTTTTATTGGCTATATAACACAGAATGCCTTCATTATCAATATAAAATTGCTTCCCTTTTCTTGTATTCCTGTTTTCTGTTACCTCTTGATTATTTTCCTTACTTCTGGGTCCTTCTCTTGCTCCCCTTAATCATCGACCTTTGTAACTCTATTCCACCGTCAATGTCTCTTTCACTCTGTTCTCCTAATGTTTGTTCCTGACTACTTAGACTGCACTTTTGATTAGTATTTATTATGTTTACCTGTAGATTTCTGTCATCTATCTCTATTTCTTCTTCCTCCTCTTCCTTGTAGGGAATCCTAGATAAGAGATCCGCACATGTATTTTCTGTTCCTGGTATGTATTCTTATGTATGTATTCTAGCTTTGTCAGCACTACTCGGGACTTCTAAGATCCAATCTTTAAGGTCCACTTCATTTAGCCCACTCTTTACGAAATCGTTGCTGATATTGAAGTGTCATATCTTTATGTTGTAATGTGAATGTACGTTGCTGATAATTAAAGCCACATGTATAATATGGAATTACCAAAAATTGTAACTCTTATAGCGGTAGGGCGTTGAACCTACACAATTTGAAATAAATATGGACTTAATATTCATGTAGAAACAAACACGTTGCTGAACACTCACACTGACTCTAAACAAATCCTCAGTTTGAAATATGAAACTTGCTAATTAATGGTGACATACTTGACTTAACACTATGACTATAAATCTTCAGTTCTCCTACAATTTACTTCCAAAGTAGAAAAGTTTCAGTTTCAAACCGAAAGTCTCTACTACAATACTCTACTAAATTTTCTATTGGTCATATCGAAAGTGATATAATGACGTAGTACGTACATAATTTAACTTGTCACATAAGCGCTACAGACGCTCTTAGTTTGTGTTTTGACCACGATAAGGCTAATTTTAGTCGATTATCGTGATTTAAAAAAATCTGCGATTTCCCACTGTCATTCAAAGTAAATCCGATAGAAATTCCGCCAGGCGGATTCATTATTTTTTGGCCGCTGGACGCTGCTCCAAATCCGTAAGACCTAGCGGAAAATCCGCTAGGTTGGCAACCCTGCTCACTGATTCTAAATTGTTTGTCGCTCTCATCAACTTGTATTTCTTTCTTATTTGTCATTATGCAGATTCTTTAATTACACTCACCTCGGCTCCCGTGTCAATTAACGTTCTGAATCTCTGCTTATCTACTTTAACTATAGAGGAGCTTGGGTCTCCCTTATATCCCTTGTCAGGCCAATTCACATACCTCTTACTCTCTGAGACCTGTATCTGAGAGCGAGACACTAGTTTTCCCATTTAGATCCCCTTACTTCCATTCTATGTCTATATGGTGATCTATGATCTCTCAGACTATTTCCACCGTATCCTTGTCTGCAATTTCTAATAATATGCCCAAGTTTTCCACACCCGAAACATCTTTTGTTTTCTATAAATCCTTCTATTCTGTGTTGTGGCCTAACTCTTCTATCCCATCTGTGTCTAGCATGATCTACTTCCATTGGTACATGTTTGAAATCTCTTCCCCTTCCATCCTCAGTAGTCTCTTGATCTACCTCCATTGGCCTATGTTTGAAATCTCTTCCTTGACCTATACTCCTAGTTCCCTCATGTCTTGTACCCCTATCCCAGTTTGTGGTTTCCTCTGCACATCTTAAATGGTTTTCTTCTTTAATTGCTAACTCAAGTGCTTCATTGATTGTTTTAAGTTCCTTCCTAAGCCAGTACAATCTTAAAGCTTTATTATCCAACCCCTCAACAAAGATGGCAGTGATTTGCAGTTGTATTGCTTCATTCCCTACTCCAGTTCGTGTAAATGCTTTTTCTGCTAAGCTAATCACTCTTTCTCCATATGCACATACGGCCTCCCCTTTTTTTTGCTTTATCCTGTGTAGCTTTGCAAATACATCTTGTGCACTTCTTTCTTCTCCATACCTCGAGGTTAGTATTTGTTTCGTATCTTCCCACGTTTCATCTGGTACTGCATCTAATCTTCTTTTTAAGAACGCCGGCACTTCATTTGAACAGCTTTGAAATGCTATATCCCTCTTATCTTTGTTCAAATAGCTACCTTTTCTATTCTTTCTATCCACTCCCTAAACTTAGATGGTTCCCCCTTGAACATGGCAACACTGCTGTTCACATTCTGATGGTTTATTGCCAACTTTAGTTCCCCCATCGTTTCTGTTACCAATCTCAGTGTTTCGTTAGTCATATCTAACGTAGTTGCCATCCTTTTATTATTCCACCCTTAATTAATTAATTTTTCACTTTTCTGCTTTTCAATTCTCTTTTCTTCCACACAACAATTCTCAATTTAGTACACAATATAATAAATTTTAACAACTAACTTACAATGTCATTAACCTGTGGAGAAAAAACATGTAGCATCTTATCCACAACTGTCTCATTACTATTAATTTATTTCTTATTCATTGCTTCTAATCAATACACATTTTATTACCTATGGTTTCTGAAATTCTCCTCCTCTTAGAATTCTTACTTATTCTTTACTATCTTTTATCACACTGGACCTTAACTGCTATCACACTCTGTCTTTATATAAAATGTCATTAACTCACTGTTTTTTTTCATTCTGTAGTTCATTTCTGGACGATCACTTGCTTTTCGTCTGCGTTGTTCGTGATGTTGATTGCTCTTTTATCTGCATTGTTTGCTTTGACACCCACACTGAGCCACTTTGTCTTATAGCTGAAATTCTTGATTATTGTGATCCACAAGCAGTCACGGACAGTACTTTTATTTGACAATCAAAGTTCTTGATTCTTGTGACAACAACAGCAATCAAAGTTCTTGATTATTGTGATCCACAAGCAGTCACGGACAGTACTTTTATTTGACAATCAAAGTTCTTGATTCTTGTGACAATAATGGTCATGGACAGCACTTTTATTTGATAACCCAGTTTCTTGTTGATTATATTGTAACAACAGCGGTCACTCCACCAAATTTGGTATATAATGTTATAGGCTAACGTCGCGATGGCTTGTTCAATGCAGAATTAACAACTAGTGGTCAACATAATAATAATTTTATTTACATGACAACACTGTACAACATCTGCTATAATTCGCAGTCTTCCACATGCACAAAACCATCCCGTAGTAGCATGTCTGAATCCGTTGGTGACCGATGGGAGAGAGAGCTCCTTTCTCTTCTCCCAACTATTTGTACTACCCTACCATCCACTATCCCAGAATCCTCTGCCCCAATCATTTATCATCTACTCCTTTGTTTACCACTCATACTTAACTTTTCACCCCTTAACCTTGAACCTAGCTAAGTCTGTTTCTAGCATACGGTCCACGCTCAGTGGACTTCATGTTTCCCACTGACTGCACGCCTTTTTGGCATCACCTTACCTCTAACCTTGGCGACATACCCTTACCTCTTAACTATCGTCTATTTCTCCCATACCTCATCTCTCTCCCTGAATGCACTCCTCTTGCCTACCCGGCCATTCCCTATATTACACATTTCTGAATGCACTCCACTCTTGCCTACCCGGCCATTCCCTATATTACACATTTCTGAATGCACTCCACTCTTGCCTACCCGGCCATTCCCTATATTACACATTTCTGAATGCACTCCACTCTTGCCTACCCGACAATTCCCTATATTACACATTTCTGAATGCACTCCACTCTTGCCTACCCGACCATTCCCTATATTACACATTTCTGAATGCACTCCACTCTTGCCTACCCGACCATTCCCTATATTACACATTTCTGAATGCACTCCACTCTTGCCTACCCGGCCATTCCCTATATTACACATTTCTGAATGCACTCCACACTTGCCTACCCGACAATTCCCTATATTACACATTTCTGAATGCACTCCACTCTTGCCTACCCGACCATTCCCTATATTACACATTTCTGAATGCACTCCACTCTTGCCTACCCGACCATTCCCTATATTACACATTTCTGAATGCACTCCACTCTTGCCTACCCGACCATTCCCTATATTACACATTTGTCTAATCTACTATTCCAATTCAACTCTTGATCAATTACGATTACATCTGTGCTTGAAGATATTGATTAAATCCAGTAAAACAGGACACACAAATAAAGCTGCAACATTCATGTGTTCTGTTGGTACTGCAGGCTACAACTGCTTCCATATGTTTGTGATGTTTCAAGGATGAGAAAATGTTGCTGGTGCTAACATAAACGCTAGTCAATGAACAAAGATAGACCATCTAAATCATCACTCTTAGAACTAAATGAACTACTGAATGTATAGAAACAGATATCTAAATCATCACTCTTAGAACTAAATGAACTGCTGTACAATTTTACAGGCAAGTCAATGCTCAGTTTGGTCTAGAAGATCAGCCAGAAATGAACTTGTTAGTCATGCTCCATGTTGGCTTAACCTAAAATGAGTCTCTGAAAAGTGGATCACAAACAACACATATAGTATATCACGTATACTAGCACAGACCAGCAGCATATGGCCTGTACAAACCTCAGGTATGGAGTCCTCCTGCAGCAACCACCTCAAGTCCAACCGGATGTAGTGACTTGGGAGAGGTTCCCAGCTGCTCTTGACCTGCAAATAAAGTTTATCAAAGACATACATGTATGTGTCTGGACAAATACTATTCTGTAGTGGGACACAGAGCACTAAAACTGCAATAAAGTTAAAGGTAATCATATAGCAACTGCAGATAGGTAAAGAAATGTTAGTGACTTCATTGTACTAAGCCTCAGCTTCATGAGGTGCAGTGGTTAGTTCCCCTCCTTGATGTTTTTCCCTTCCCACGAACATCTCTGGGACTTATTTAAAGAGGCTGAGTGGACCCCAAGAGCCCTTTAGGTAGGAAAAAATGTTTGCCTCAACCCCAAACTTTCAGGCAGGTGGGTGAGTGTACTAGCCATCTGCTGATTATTTTTTTTATAGTAAACTGTCTTGGAATGTCTCACAAAAGTCTCTCGTGTACATTGTTGAGAGCATTTTCTTGGACTAGCAACTGGACTCTGAACAGTCAGCAACTCTTAGATGATTGCAGAGGTCAGGACCCATACACGAGAGCTGACCCACACCCAAAATTCCAGTGATGCCCTTGGAAACAGACCGCCCAGTTTGAACAAGCAAGTAGAGATCTAAAGAAGAAAGACAACCCAGTGCCTGAAAAGTGCCACTTCTTGGAGTGTTGGGCTGAAGAAGGAGCTATTTTGAGGCTGCAAACTCTAGCAACACAAAGAAACTACACCCACTTGACATCCGTATAATCCTGGATTACAATACCATCATCAAAATTACTGCTTCAAAACACAAATTCTTCCAAATTTGACATTTTGCCATGGTCAAACATTATCACTGGGTACCTTCCAAATGACTACTTCTGGTGACACCTGAGTGTTGGATTTTGTTTCTACTGATGTAGGTTTTTTAAATCTAAAGATCTCTGGTGCCTAATTTATGAGGTTGGGTTAAACCCCACAGTTTTGTCAGTTACAAAATATATTCAGTACATGTAAGAATTGAACCCGAATCTTTCTAATCAATAACAAGTGCATTAACCTGCTCAGTCTCAGTTTGCCCATATGAATTAATTATCAATATTTACACATAACGACTGTGAATTGGCTCAGAAATGTTTTATCAACAACATTAAGTCAGGAACAGACCAACTACCATAATGATTCACCTTTTCAATGTCCCATTCTGTCCAGTGATGAATGTTGCGCTGTATACATGTGGGGACATCAGCATTCAGCTCTCCAACATATACCTGGGGAGACAGAGTAGTCGATTACATTTGGTACATAAAGACACAGACAAAACACTGATATACTGCCAGAAATAGACAACAACTAGCAAATAGCTGACAAAAGTCTGACAGATAATCTGGTACAAATAGAGAACCAGATACAGATAAAACACCTCACAAAGATAACTAAGTCAGTCAGAAGTATTCATTCAACCACACACAAACAACCCAGATTTGATAACCAGACAGTCCAACACAGACAATCATATACAGAAAGATAGATAATTAGTCTTCTTCTTCCTTTCAACTCCTGTGTAGCATATATCTTCAATAAGATATGAGTGAATCTATCCAAGCTATCCTGTTTGGTGTCATTTACTATAAATTGAACCATATCTTCCCTATTTTCTTTATCTGTTTCCACCTGTTTTCATCAAATATTGAGTTATTTGCGGATCATCATCATTGCACTCCGAAAATGTCCATAGGTGCTCACATCCCCTCCTCAGCAATTCCCTCAGTGTCCAGCGACTGACGACTCCAGTTCTATGTTGGTTGATAAGTCTTCTTACACAGCCACTAAGTTTCTCATTTCTGGCTGTGCCCATCTTAACTCCCATTCCTATCATCCAAAGAAGTGATGTGGATCTGTGTTTGTCGAAGTCCTGTGCTCTTCCCACATCTCGGAGGGCATTGATGATGTCCACCCGATCCATTGGTTGCCCGTCCTCAACGACAGCGCAACTAGCCAACCCGTCCACTCTTTCATTTTCCCACACTCCCGCATGTCCAGGGACATAGACAAAGGTGACCTTACGTATTTTGGATTTCTGCAACGACTCTACCCATTGCATGCGTACAGAGCCCGCTTCCATTTTTTTTATCATGCTCATCGAATCACTCAGTATACATGCGTGGGTGTAGTCTTGTGACTCTAAACATTTGAATGCCTTGGTCACTGCCATCGCCTCCATTGTCATGCTACTCGTGGTCATGACGTATGCACCACTGTCTTCCTTAACTATTCTGCCTGTCGAGCGTGCTGTAAATGCCCATGCACTTCTTTGGTGTCATCTTACAGATCCGTCTGTATAGATTCTTCAAATATATTTTGACTTTCCCCTTTGTATCCTCACAGGGCGATTTCTTAAAAGGGCTTGTCATGTAAATACTCTTTGTCCCACTGGTACTTGTAATGGTACTTTCCCATAGATCTATGATAGTAATTTCATCATGTCATTGACTTTTACTCTATCCACGTATTGATGAGTTTGTGGTTCATTCATTTAGAGAAAGTAGGACAGTTCTATCACTAAATACTGTAAACTCTTTAGTTAACAATTCAGGCAAAATATCAGTTAGAAAATCTGGCAACACCATTGCTGTGAAATTAAAATTCGCCATCAAAATAGGAAAATTCTGTTAGTGGTAAAAAGGACTTCCACTTCCGGTGTTTCACAAGATGGTGGTATTATTTTTGCCGGTTGGCGAAGGATTATATTTTTAGTTTTGTATTCATTATAAGTGATATATAGCATATTTTCACTGATGAATTATTGCAGGATGGTGGTACACTTTTTGCAGGTTTGGCTTAAAAGTGTAATTTTCATGCTGTGTGATTCTTGATGAGGATTTTCCAGTGGATCATGCCAAGCTCAAGGTGTATTCACGTGCTGAAGAGCTGTATGACTACGGTTAACTAGTCTTTAACGTGAAAATGGGTTTTGAGCTGTGTGACCGAGTGAGTGCACGTGGGTCTAGACTATCCTTGGCAGATCGTCAACATTCAGAATCGAAATCAGCAGCAAATAGGACGACGAAACAGATAAGGCCTAAACGGCAACATGAAAGAAGGAAAATAAAAAAAAGGGAAATATGCCAGAATGTGTAAGAAACGGTCGAATCGCGCGAGACTAGGCCTAAAGTATGTGAGCGTTACATACTGGAACTGTGCTTCAATAAATCAACGACAGCCCATCATTCATAAGCTAGTGTGTGACGCCAATATAATAATTTTGCAAGAAACACTTCTTGGTGACAGTTAGTGCCCCTGGATTTCACTGTTTTTATAAAAGACAATCCTTGGACAGGCCACCGTTGTGAGAAACAACATGATGGCAGCTGAGGTTGATATGTCTACATGGGACAGTGAAGATTTTGCAGCTACATGCAGTTAGGGTGCAGACTCCTTTCGTGATTGTAAGTGTGACTGACCAAAGGGATGAGACAGATGGAAAATTGCCGCTACAATGCAAAACAAATTCGATCGCATCTCTTCCTGGTGTGGAGTATCAGGTGCCTTGATTAATACTAATAATGCATCAGTTGCATAGTTCTCCTTTAACAATCATATCGTTAACATGGAAACACTGGTGGTACGAATAGGAGCTGATGAGGTGACCAGGAACAGGCTGATGATGTACTTTGGAGTTAAGTTTGATCACAGCCTGTGTTTTCAGGACCACGTCAACCATGTGATAACAGAATCTCTCAAAGGATTAGCCACCATGAAGGTTATGACAGCTGCAAACTTCGAGCAGAGACTACATAGCATTCTATTCCAGCAACTGGTCTTCACACCAATCTAATATGAGGCAAATTGACAGGCGGGAGAAAATTTAGAATGAAGCTATTCGCATATCTTGGGGTGAACGAGGGAAACTACCTGTGTAGCAATGAGGTATCTTCTTGATTTTCCAACCATGGATGATAGGACCAACGATCTGGTCGGCACGAGCATACCTGAAGAAATGTCCAGATAAAGAACATCCATTGCATCATGAGCTCAACACAGGGAAAGGTGACAGGCTAAAAAGCGGCAAATCATGGCTGGGCAGAGCAGAAGATGTTATCAAACAGGTCTGAAGGCTTACTAATATCAACGCTGGCCAGGAGTGGATACTGGCATGTCACTGAGGGGGACATTCTCATGTGTTGTCACACTCGACAGGAAATGTAGGGAGCAGAACTCAGACATGGTCAATGCAGAGGTCAATGGTCTCATCTAGGATAACACCGATGAGAAAGACGCTGTCATCTATACAGAACGGATCAGTAATACAACACCAAAGAAGTGCACGGGCATTTATGGCACGCTCAGCAGGCAAAATAGTCAAAGAAGACAGTGGTACATACATTATGACCACGAGTAGCATGACGATGGAGGTGATGGCAGTGACCAGAGCATTCACCTGGTTAATCACAAGACTACCCCCATGCCTGCATACTAAGTGATTCAATGAGCGTGATAAAAAAGTGGAGGCAGGCTCTGTAAGAGGGCAATAGGTAGAGTCATTGCAGAAGTAAAAAATATATAGTCACCTTTGTCTACATCGCTGGACATGTTGGAATACGGAGAAATGAAAGAGTGGACAGGTTGGCTTGCTGTGCTGTTGTTGAAGATGGACAACTAATAGATCGGATAGACGTCATCAATGCCCTATAAGGTATGGGAAGGGCACAGGACTTTGACAACTGTGAGTTCACGTCACTTCTTCAGATGAAAGAGATGGGAGTTAAGATGGGCACAGCCAGAAATGAGAAACCTAGTGAGAGTATAAAAAGACTTAGCAACCAACACAGAACTGGAGTCATCAGTCGCTAGACACTGTGGGACTTGCTAAGGAGGGAATCTGAGCACCTATGGATATATTCAGAGTGCAATGATGATCAACCGCAAATAACTCAGTTGACAATAAGAGCAAAAAAACAACAAAAGTGTAAAGTGTGTCTAGTTCCAACTTAAAGTCATGTGAACTGTCAGCAAAACATCAATCAAGCCCTTGAAGCCACAGGGTAGGCAACAAACATCAGATAAATACAAGCATAGGATCATTAATGTCACACAGACGGGCAGGGATAAAACAGCACTTGTAATCATCGGTCTGGATAACAGCTCTAGAATTTGCGAACTATTGAATTCACATTCACGATACCCTATGATGGTTAATGCAATGATTTGTAGCAAACATTTTTTTTAATTTTCCAAATTACATGGGATTTTTGAAACTGTAAAGTTAACACTTTGACTAAATAGTAGTGATATGATATCAATAGTCCCAATCTAGGTTTAATTTAATTCAGTACAGAACATTCAGTGATTGTATACACATGGTTGATACCTGAAACCCCTTTGACTTGGCATAACTCCAGAACTCAGAGAAGTGTACCACCTTCTCATTGGTTGCGTCCACAATGATAAAAGGGAAGAAACCATCATCCACTGTCTTCTTGAATGACTTGAGTAAGCTTTGTCTATATGTCTCTTCCAGAGCTTGTTCATACTCATACTCCAGAACCTGCAGACAAAGTAATCCACATACAAACACAGCTTCTGTGACATCAGGAAACAACCATTGTTATGTCACATACCATATATAACCATCTGATGATATACATATTTCTTACTGTCATTATGTTTTATAATGTCAAGTACTATGTATAATCAGCAGATGTCATTACTACATTGCATATGTCACACACTAGGTATCTATCTATCTATTGACCTTTTGAGCCGAAGCCAGCCCATAGGGCAAAGACCCCGATACTCTTTCTCTTATCTAAATTTTTGTTCTAGCAGTTTTCAATTCTTTTAAAGATATTTTATCAAATCTCGCCATTTGTCTCTGTTCTGTGCAAGCTGCTCTATCTCATTGAGGGAGCTGATTCCTGCTGCTTTTGCCTCTCTCAGCAATGTTCTTCTCAGTGTCTCTCTGGGTCTTCCTCTTTTTCTCTTACCTGTTGTTTCCCACATGAGGCTTGCTTTGCTATTCGGTTATTACCTCTTCTCAGCACATGTCCAACATATGACCATCGTCATTTCTTTATTACTGAAGATAGTGGTTGATTGGCGATTTCTCTAATTTCCTCGTTTGTTTTGAATTCGCTTCACGCTAAACCAAGTATTTTCCTTAGACATTTATTTTAAAATGCGTTCAACTATAGGTATACAACTACTAATATTCAACCCTAGCCGAGTGATTAGTGCTGGTCAGAAGAGTTTAGGTTTAATTCCCAAATGGCACATTTTTTCTGACCAACAATGCAGTGGGGTTCACCCAGCCTCTAAATATGGGTTCAAAGAGATTTTTCTGAGAGGTGACCTGGTGTGATACTGACCACATCACCCAAAAATGTGCTGTTGTTATTTGAATAGTAAGGCCACTAACACCATATTCGGCCATACACAACTCAAGCCATAGAGGGAACTTTTTTTTTATCTACCTTAGTTGACTAGTTAGTTCCTCTTGGGCTAAAAATGGTACTTGGGACCGAAATAAAAAAAAAAAGCTCTTTATGTTCAATGATTTGTTGCAGTTCCCTCCACTGTAATCAAATTTTGCAGAGAACCTGCAGTGTATCTCACAAAAAGTTCCATTTTCAGCAAGCCTTTGAAAGCAAAGGAGCCAGTCTCATTGTCAGTGCTTCTCTTAATTATGTTGTTCTCTGTGTTTCTCTATGCAGACCTCTTTTTATTCTTTTGTCTGTTGTTTTCCATTCAAGGACTTGCTTTGAAATTCTCATGTTATCTCTTCTCATCACATGTCCAACATACTGATCTTATTGATTATAGAGCTTCTTCTTCTTCTTTCCTTATTCTATTGCCATTGGCGTCGAGGGGAGATACAATCTGCGATTCTTTGCTTTTCTGTTGGCTTCTTCTGGTGTTATCCCTCCTAGTGACTCTAGTATTCCCTTTATCCATCTCTTTCTCGGTCTTCCTCTTAATCTGGCGTTTTCATAGCATTTGTTTATGGTTCTTTGAGTCATTGTTAGTTCTTTTTGTCTTGTTATGTGGCCGAACCAATTTATCTGTTGTTTCTTATGTATTCGATGGCTAGTTCAATTTCAAGTTTCTTCAAGTTTGATTACAGATGAAATTGTTAATTTATTACAATTTCTCTTCCTCAGACAATTGTTTTCAAAAGCAATGATATTTTCTTACAACTTACCTACATTGAGCAAAACGCTTCCCTTACAAATATCACATACACTCCACCACCCCCACTCTACTTTAATATATTTAAAACATCTAAACACTACTTCTAGAACTACCAAAATAACATGACATAACACCCTGTCCACAAGTCACTGTTTGCGTACGTGTCATCTTCTGGTCAGGTGTGACTACACTGACTGCTAGAACTTGGTCTTACCCGTTTCTTGACTTTTCTGCCAGTGTCTGGCTCAGTAACGTCTCTCTCCACCTCCACCATGAAGTAGTCGTCCAGGCACAGCATTCGTGGGGCAGCACCACCACAGCTAATCTCCTTCTCCTGCAAGCATACATTTTACATCAGTGGACTCACAATTTAGGTAATAACCACAACATTCTGATAACTTGCACTATCTCATTCTGACCACAGCATAAGCATAATCCTGTTACCACAACATTCAGTCTACTCTCTGATCACAGCATCATTTATATCAGTCTACTCTCTGATCACAGCATCATTTATATCAGTCTACTCTCTGATCACAGCATCATTTATATCAGTCTACTCTCTGATCACAGCATCATTTATATCAGTCTACTCTCTGATCACAGCATCATTTATATCAGTCTACTCTCTGATCACAGCATCATTTATATCAGTCTACTCTGTGACCACAGAATTATTTACATCTATCCACTACCTGACCATTATACACAACCATTTTTTTTTTTAATCAAAGTTCCAGCTCAAAAAACCCAGTTTATGGTCACTGTGCACTTTACAATAGCACACTCTATGATTGACAGAAGCTGATGTACAAAATTGCCAGCCTCTCTAGATCTCTCTCAATGCTAAAGGCAATCAATACTATGTCACACCTGTTCAGGATACGTTCTTTAGTTGAAATTACCAAGTCATATTGATGCAAATTAAAACTTAAAATGATGCAAATTAAGCCCATCTCCTGATAAAAATTCAGATGTTTCTAACTTACATTTAGGATTGCTATCTACGCAGCTTTCATTATCTTTTCCCGCCTGTCCGCTATAAAAATAGTTATGCTTTTTGTAACACTGCAGACATTGTCTGTTGTTTCAGTTTAACTTGCAAATTTCCTAATATAACAATTGCCATCCCAATAGTGACTGTCGCTTTTGCCGGCTCCGTGAGCTACAAAAATATAGTTCAACTTCCAGGGCAAATTTCACAAAATTGAAACTGTCAAGAAAATTATTACTTTCACTTTTACTTACAGAAATTATAAAATTTATATTATTGTATAAACAAAATATAGATGCTCACTGTTCATATGAGAGATTACGTGCTGTAAATTAAGCGGATCATAAAATATTATTAAATCACTTATGGACACCAGCATGGAGAGCACAAAAACACTGACTGATTCCAGTTACGAATATAGCAAAAATGAAGCGGTAAAAAAAAATTATATGACTTTCACTTTTACTCACAGAAATTATGAAATTGTATTTCTGTGTAAACAAATAAAGGTGTTCAATGTTAATAAAAGAGATTAAATATCAAGAATTAGGTGGGTCATAATATATAGAAATGGTGTAATTTTTCTTAGAGTGGTGGACTAGACAAACATTCAGGTCAGACTTTGCGGGGGGGAGGGAGAGGAGGATTTCTGTTTTTGACATTGCAACTGCATAAAACTAAGGTAGATGTTTTCAAGAGCAAATGTTCTGGAGTGGTGTGCAAGTACCCAGTTTAAAGTCATGTCGTTTCAACAGTGAGATAAAGAACAGACAAGAAAATATAAATGAAGACATTACTTATAGGCTACAGTGTGAAGTAAGAAAACCAGAAAAGGAGCACTAACTCTAAGAAGTTTGCTGGCATAGGTTTTTCCACTTCCTGGCAATCCTCGAATAATGGTTACTATTTGAGCTGGGCGGGTTTCTCTATTTGGAGGGCACAGAAGGTCTTCCACCTGAAAGAAGAAGTGACACAAGTTACAGTGACATACTTTATCATCAAAAGTGTAGAACATTAGTTCTCAGCCAAATCAGAATAAAAAAATACCAAATCATGACCTTTGGAACCACTGGAGTGAATGTAATATCTCAAGTAATTACCTGTAGGTTGGTTATCAAACTGCCAGATAGGAGGTTTCTTATTCTGTGATAAAAAAAAAAACATATCCCACATGAGATGTAGGTAAACATAAACTAAAACAAGGTCACCATCATCATGTCACATGTCCTTTGTAGAAAGTTGCATTCATCACAGCCCATCTGAAAGAATCTCTGTCTCTAGCCAGATCTCTCACTTCTGTTCTCATGTTCAAAGTCTCCATGGTGTCTTGAGAAAACCTTCTTCTTGGTCTGCCCCTGATGCACTGAGCAGGAACTTCCTCTTCCCTGCCTTTCGGCGTCGAGGGGAGATATAATTTGCAGTTTTTTGCTCTTCTGTTCGCCTCTGCTATGTTTCCTAGTACTTCTAATATTCCATCAATCCATCCTTTTTTAAGGTCAGCCCTTGGATTTGGTGTTCTCACAACATTTATTGAAGGCTTGTTGTGTTGTGTTTTGATCTTTCTGCCTTGTCATGTGGCTAAACCATTTTATCTGTTGTTTCTTTACATATTCCATGACGGGGGTTATTTCTAGCTTTTTTCTCAGTTCTTCATTTCTGATCTTATCTCTCAGGCTGTTTCCTGTCATTCGTCTAACATATTTCATCTCAGTCCAGGAACTACGCCTTCCATTATTGTTCTTTCCAGTCCACTGTGTCTTTTGACATAGCCATAGTATTTTAATTTCACCTGTAGAATGGTGTTTATAAGCCAGTTCTTTTTAATGTTTAAATCGTTTAATATATCTTCATTGCACTTTTTGTGTATCCAATGCATCTGAAGGATTTTTCTGTAGCATTTTGTTTAGAATTAATCTTTTTTTTTCCCATTCTGTTTGTGAGAATGTCCATGATTCATAACCATATGTTGCTATCGGGAAGATACATGTCCTCAGTAATTTTAATTTTACTGCCTTGTGGGTATTGTGCCACATCTTCTTCGTAGCATTCAATTTTTGTGCTGGTATTGCTAATCTTCTTTTGATCTTTTTCTGGCAGTCTCCATTGTTAGTTACTACAGATCCCAGGATATTCATAGATTGTTACAATTTCAAGTTCTTGACTGCTGATAATGATTTTGGGTTGGTTTTTTGTTTTATCAATGGACATTATGTTACTTATCTGTATGTCTAGACAGAGGTTTTGTTCTACACTGTGTTTTTTAACACAATTGTCTTTTTAACTCTGCACTGTTTGAGAGGAGGACTGTTCTTGGTGTGTTTGAGTTCTGGAATTATGTTGCCATTTATTGTGAAATGGTTGAACTTCACAAATCTGTCATTGTTTCTGACATTTCTCATGATGTTCTCAGCATAGATGTTGAACAGGGATGGAAGAGAGGATGCAACCCTCCTCACCACTTGTTGTACTTCAAACCAAATGAATGTTTTGCCCACTGTTCTGATATCTGCTTTCTGTTCGTGATATAGTGATTTGATAAGTTGTATTAGGTGTGTTGGAAAGCCTATATCTTTCATGATGTTCCAGTTTCTGATGTAGTAAACAGTCAAAGGCCTTGATGTAATATATGAAACATGTATCCAGGTCGGTGTTGTATTCCCACTATATTTCTCATGTCAAAGATGTGGTCCCGAGTGCCTCTACTGTGTCTGAAACCTGCTTGAACTATTTGAAGTTCTTGTTCTAACTTTCTTGCTATCCTATTCAAGATGATCCACAAGAGTATTTTGCTGGCATTGCTTATTAGGGCAATAGTTCTGTAAAACAATGTAGGATGGAGATGTTAGGTAAACATGAAGAACAAAAATAATCCAACTAATGTAGGATGGAGATGTTAGGTAAACATGAACAAAAATAATCCAACTAATGTAGGATGGAGATGTTAGGTAAATATGAACAAAAATAATCCAACTAATGTAGGATGGAGATGTTAGGTAAACATGAACAAAAATAATCCAACTAATGTAGGATGGAGATGTTAGGTAAACATGAACAAAAATAATTCAACTAATGTAGGATGGAGATGTTAGGTAAACATGAACAAAAATAATCCAACCAATGTAGGATGGAGATGTTAGGTAAACATGAACAAAAATTACCCAACTAATGTAGGATGGAGATGTTAGGTAAACATGAACAAAAATAATCCAACTAATGTAGGATGGAGATGTTAGGTAAACATGAAGAAAAATAATCCAACTAATGTAGGATGGAGATGTTAGGTGAACATGAACAAAAATAATCCAACTAATGTAGGATGGAGATGTTAGGTAAACATGAAGAAAAATAACCCAACTAATGTAGGATGGAGATGTTAGGTGAACATGAACAAAAATAATCCAACTAATTTAGGATGGAGATAGTAAACAAGAACAAAAATAATCCAACTAATGTAGGATGGAGATGTTAGGTAAACATGAACAAAAATAATCCAACTAATGTAGGATGGAGATGTTAGGTAAACATGAACAAAAATAATCCAACTAATGTAGGATGGAGATGTTAGGTGAACATGAACAAAAATAATCCAACTAATGTAGGATGGAGATGTTAGGTGAACATGAACAAAAATAATCCAACTAATTTAGGATGGAGATAGTAAACATGAACAAAAATAATCCAACTAATGTAGGATGGAGATGTTAGGTAAACATGAACAAAAATAATCCAACTAATGTAGGATGGAGATGTTAGGTAAACATGAAGAAAAATAACCCAAGTAATGTAGGATGGAGATGTTAGGTGAACATGAACAAAAATAACCCAACTAATGTAGGATGGAGATGTTAGGTGAACATGAACAAAAATAATCCAACTAATGTAGGATGGAGATGTTAGGTGAACATGAACAAAAATAATCCAACTAATTTAGGATGGAGATAGTAAACATGAACAAAAATAATCCAACTAATGTAGGATGGAGATGTAGGTAAACATGAACAAAAATAACTAAAGTAAGATGGAGATAAAGTTTAGTGTAAGGCAGCACTGTGATATAAGTATGCACAAACCAACCTTGACAATTTCAGGTTTGCTCTGGGCTGTTGTTGCTGTAGAAGGTTTCAATGGCGCGGCACTAGCAGCTGGAGGGGACAATGCTCGATTGTAGCCATCTCTGAAATATAAACCATGAAACCATGATTGGAGCAAACATAATCAAAATATGGCACATCATGAAGCTATATATGAGCTAATATCAAGGTAGGCTTATGTTTTCACAACTACACCACATTGGTATTTGTCCTGTATAATGGCAGTGAATAAAAATACTTAAAATGCTAATATTAAGAAGACCTTCACAATAACTGATTTTAAAACTGTATAAACATATAAAAGAAAATCAAGAAACATGCAACATAGTTTATATGTCTCTACATACTTTGTATTTAAACTAAAATATTTTTTTTAAACTATCTAATATGACATGTATGGTGCAATGAATCGGGAAAACGTCTTAGAGCATATTAGGGGAATAATGAGTGTTTAGTGTCACAGTATAGGAAGTGTCTAACTTAAGAGTAGGAGAATGAGTGTTTAGTGTCACAGTACAGGAAGTGTCTAACTTAAGATCAGGAGAATGAGTGTTTAGTGTCACGGTACAGGAAGTGTCTAACTTAAGAGCAGGAGAATGAGTGTTTAGTATTACATTAGGGGAACAATGTCTAACACCACAGCAGGAGAATAATGCATGTTCAGCACCACAATGGGAAAATAGAGAGTGTCTAACATAACACTAAGACAATAACTTCCATTTGGCGTAACACAGGGAGAATAAATATACTTGGGATCAGAGTCTCTAATATCACATCAAATAAATAATAATATTCACATTCAAACTAGAAGTCAGAGTGTTATATATCACATCAGATAAATAATAATATTCACACTCAAACTAGAACAGCCAGAGTGTTATATATCACATCAGATAAATAATAACATTCACACTCAAACTAGAACAGTCAGAGTGTTATATATCACATCAGATAAATAATAATATTCACACTCAAACTAGAACAGCCAGAGTGTTATACAGTCGAACCTGGTCTTAGGACCACCTGTTTAAAGCGTTTCCCTGGTTATAGGACCGGGTCCACAATTTCCCCGAGTTTTTTACTATATGCTAACACTGATTACGGTGCTCACCGTATGACGCGACCAGAGACCAGGCTAATTAACCGCCGCCAATGTTATTTATCCCGTTTACGACGACCAGCCAGTCCTTCGTCTCGCTGGGAGCTATAAACGATCGACACAGGTGTCTACAGGTGTTGATGTTTTCCCGTATTTAGTGAGTCCCAGATTACAGTGGGACGTGTTACGTTTATCAGTCAATACTGGTGCAGACACAGATCTATGATTCGTGAAGTGACATCACTTCGCGGTTCCGTCTAGACCAGAGTAGACCATTGCGTGGCCCGTATAAATTACAGGAATTAACTAAAGAATTAGTCATTGCCCGCTTAGAGTGTATTCATGTACATGTACAGTATCTCAGTGAATTATTTTTGTGGATTTTAAAAGTGTTACACACAATATAGGAAATGGCCAGTGTCAAAAGTGTAAAACCAAAAGCATTAACGCTGGAAGAACGAATATCAGTGATTCGACAAAATCAGCAAGGTAAAAGTTCGCGATTATTGGCAGAACAGTTTGGAGTGGGAAAGACACAGATTTTACGTACGTTAAAGAGAAAAGCCGAGTATATGAATGACTTTGAAAATAATGCACCAAGTATGAAAAGAAGGAATAGCAGGAAAACGGGAAATGAAGACATAAATACACTTTGTTGGAAATGGTGTCAATCAGCACTTGCACGAAAAATTCCGTTATCTGGGCCGATGATCAAAGAACGAGCTTTACAGTTTGCAAAAGAATTGGAAAACTCAGTCTTTAAAGCATCGAACGGCTGGTTAGAGGCCTTCATTAAAAGACACAATCTTGTGTTTGGTAAGCAATGTGGCGAAGTCGGTGATTCAGATATGAGTGCTGCGGCTGACTGGACTTCTAAATTATCCGAGATATGCTATGGTTACGCTGCTCAAGACATTTTTAATTTAGATGAAACCGGGTTATTTTTCAAAGCGACTACGGACAAAACATTTTTTGTCAAAGGAGAAAAATGCGCTGGGGGTAAAAAAAGCAAAGAGCGAATAACAGTGATGCTATGCACTAACATGTTGGGGGAACGAGAACCGGCTTTAGTGATTGGGAAAGCAGCTAACCTAGGATTTTTAAAAACATCAACATAAACACACTGCCAGTGATTTACAGAAACAACAAAAAGGCATGGATGACTGCAGCTATATTTGAAGATTGGCTGAAAAGTTTTGACCGTAAGATGCAGAAAAAAAAGCGCCACATTATTTTATTTGTTGACAACGCTACCTGTCATCCCAAGATCGAACTACAGAATGTTAAGCTGCAGTTTCTGCCACCCAACACAACTGCATTAGTTCAACCCCTAGACCAGGGTGTCATTCAGACATTTAAATTAAAGTTTAGACAAAAACAGCTTCTACATCTTATCACAGTCATGGAATCAAACAAGGATGCTTCCGGAACCGAACTCATGAAACAGGTCAATTTACTGGACGTAGTCTACTGGATTGCTGCAGCATGGAAAGAAGTGGACAACTCAACCATCCTTAAGTGTTTCTGTAAAGCAGGTTTTCATTGTCCTGCTGAAACACACGCATATTCTCTGACGCACATGGAATCTGCATCAAAGACCGACGTGCAAATTGTTTCTACTGCAATTTCTACTGCTTTGGATAACCTTTCAAAAGAATTGTTTGGATACCAATTGACAGACATCTCCATGATTGATTCAGGGCTCCAAACTTGCAACACAATAGAAACAAACTGGGATCTTCCTGCCACTGCAATTTTAGCTGCTGAGCATGTGAATAGTGAATCAGACAACGAACAAGATTCTACTGACATTGAGAAAACATACACTATCGCAGATGCACATAATGCTTTGGAGCTTCTGCGCACCTATTCAATAACAAACGGGAGATCTGACATACTAGACGTTATCATGGACTTGAGAGAAAAATTGAACTTATCGTTTATTTCATCTGTCAAACAACAGACTACCATATTGGATTTTTTTTCAAGTCAAAAGTGATACATGTACAGTATAAGTGGAATCTGTGTATGTGTGTTTTATTTTTGTGTGTTTAACTATCGTGTTTTATGAAAAGTGTCCAACCAGTGGCTATTGTAGACCGACATGTGCACTATGTTCTACTCATGGATTACGCTGATTTGCAGGTTAGTTTTCATAGTGCTTAGGATAAAATTTTTTTTATCGCTCTATTTATTATGTGAAACCTGTGAGGCAGGACCACCTGTCCTATGGGACCAGTTTTTGAAAGTCCCGTGAATGGTCGCCTTAGACAGGTTCGACTGTATATCACATCAGATAAATAATAATATTCACACTCAAACTAGAACAGCCAGAGTGTTATATATCACATCAGATAAATAATAATATTCACACTCAAACTAGAACAGCCACAGTGTTGAATGTCATATCACACAAGGTGAGTAAGATCAGATAATCAAAAAGAGAACCACATATTTGCTTCTAACCTGTCTAGAGCTTGTGCCCTGCCCCTGTCATCTCGACTGTAGATATCTCCTGCTGAAGAACTACCATATCGACCTTCTCTTACTGGAGCCCCATAGCAGTCCTCATCATCAGGCACTTCATCTGGATCTTGTGGGTACTCCTTGGTCCGATCTGCGTACACGTCAGTTAATCTACCCCCATACCCGTCACCCCTTCTGCCATAATAATCATCTGTGTAGTCATAGCTGCCTCGGTTCCTACTTGATTGACTTTGTTCCCTCAAAGTGGGCCGATCATCACCTTGACCCTCAAATAACTTAGCCCCATTCCCTGCTCTGTCATCTCTGATGCTAAACCGGTTCATCCTATGACCTCTGCGGAGATCATCATCTTCGTTAAACCTGTCCCTCACGGAGACTCTATCTCCTCTCAGGTCCCGATCAAAGTTGTCATCCTCATTGTCTCCTAACCAGCCCCGAAAATTGCCAGGCAAAGCTCCTCTAGCAGACTCTTCCCCAAGCTGCTCCCCACGTGGCCCATATCTGGAGGTAGCACTCAAGCTGGCTCCCCTGACATTGGTCTCTGATCTCCTCAGGCTTGTTTCTCTGTCTACAAACTCTGACATCCTGGCCTGTTCATGACCTTCCCGGCTTGCTCTAACTTCTGCTCCACCTGTTAAAAAACCAATTTATGATATTATAAGGCAAGAACATAACCACTGTCAAATATTATAAACATACAGCCTTTGGCATCTTGACAGACAAGCAATTATCATTTGTAGTTTAATAATGCATTAATAGAGTTATGCTGGATAGTGTTTTATTAAGCAGCTTCTCTCATGGCTGAATATGCCAATATTGGACCGATAGATCCAACGCAGAAGGAGCATGATGCATGTTCTGTGTCTGGCCTCATTCCTTTATCTTGTCTTATAATTTTCACACTGTCACTTCATCAAATACTCTCAAATGTTATCTATATAAAACACAATGGACTAAACAATTAAGTTCACTAGTTATATTTATGCAGGTACACTAACAATGATCATCATATCAACTTTAGCATTCACAAAAAGAGTTCAGAAGTGAAGCCTATGTGTACATACTGACCTCTCAAAACATCAGGGTATGATCTATCTGTTAGACCGACATGTGAAGGCCTTTCTCTGTCCAGTACATGAGTGCCTTCAGAAGACTGACCATGGCCATAATCGATGACCTCAGCAGGCTGGGAAACTGAGAAACAGATTGAACATCAATAGGAAACACCGCTGTCATATTGTGAACTAGCAAAAATGTTCCCTTAATTTGCATATCAAAATGTTTCCAATAATTTAATGAGAGAGCAGTTTACCATTCTTTTTGCATGCTAGAACTGTTTTGCATTTTGCATGTTTTAAATGTTTACCTTCTTACATGATAGAAATGCTTACCATTTTGCATGTTAGAAATATTAACAATTTTGCATGATTTTATTTAAAGGAAATAATATTTACAAATACATACATTCATGCATACAGTAAGAATATATATTTGTTTAGCTAAAATAAGAATATATATTTGTTTAGCTACAATAAGGATATATATTTGTTTAGCTACAATAAAGATATATATGTGTTTAGCTACAAAAAGGATATATATTTGTTTAGCTACAATAAAGATATATATGTGTTTAGCTACAAAAAGGATATATATTTGTTTAGCTACAATAAAGATATATATGTGTTTAGCTACAAAAAGGATATATATGTGTTTAGCTACAAAAAGGATATATATTTGTTTAGCTACAATAAAGATATATATTTGTTTATCTACAATAAGGATATATATTTGTTTAGCTACAATAAGGATATATATGTGTTTAGCTACAAAAAGGATGTATATTTGTTTAGCTACAATAAAGATATATATGTGTTTAGCTACAAAAAGGATATATATTTGTTTAGCTACAATAAGGATATATATGTGTATAGACAATAAGGATATATATTTGTTTAGCTACAATAAGGATATATATTTGTTTATCTACAATAAGGATATATATTTGTTTATCTACAATAAAGATATATATTTGTTTAGCTACAATAAGGATAAATGTTATTGCTGCGAGTTGGCAGATTTTTGAAAATGTTTTCAAGGGTTTGAACATAAATGTTTGTTCACAGTTCGTTAACCTTCGCTAAAGATAAAGTCGTTAATTGGATGGCTTCGTTTCAGACATTTTTAACGTTGGTAGCTAAGGACCTAACTTGTGCAAACGGATGACATTGGCAAGGATCATTTTGAATCTATGAAGTGGGCTCATTGTGTGTTTAACTCAAACGCATATGTGCTTTTTAACCAAAGACCTTTTTTTTGGGGGACTCAATGCAGATATCCCCGATGGAAGAATAAATTGTACTATTAGTCCCATAAATGATTCGCTTCCAGAGGTTTATGATGTAAACAAAGCAGTTTTGTCATTGCAAGTGAATAATGTCCACACCTATAATTGGTCAGGATTGTGTAGCAGCAGCAGCTTTGTAGCGAACACAGAAAACATCACAGGATTGTGCTGTTCTGAAACAGCATTGCCATGCTACCCTAGAATTGCCTTTAATGGGATTACTGTGACCACAAACCACTCTCCATGTGTGTGCCACATATTTACACCCCAGAAAGAAATACTTGAATATAACAACACCGTGTGCCGTCTGTGATATTAATGACCACAGACCAGGAGCCTCCAGTATGATTGATACAACTGTTGCACCAAGCACTTCATCAGCAGAGCCATATCTATGGAATGTTAATCTGACATTGTTCTTGAATGATGTCCAAGTTAATGAGACATCAGAATCGTGTGGCAGCAGCTACAAGAAGGGAGCGGAGAACATCAAGTTCTGCTGCTATAAAGGAGACTTGCCTTGCTATCCCAGAATTGCCTTAAATGGAATCACTGTAGTTGAAAACTTCTCCTCTTGTGTAAACTACACATGCACATCTAAGAGTGAATCAGTGAAGGTCACAAAATCATATTCTCTCTGTGGTTTTACTAACTACAGGTCATGTGGCTTCTGTTGGATTGAAAATGACAAATTACCACCACTGTGTGTCTATATGTTTGGAATTGGAGTCATCAATGACGGCCTAACATCATCAAGTGCTATGACGATCATCATTTTCGGGAGGACGTGAACTCCCATGGTATATGGTGGATAGGCGGCAGGAACCATTGAAGGCTATGTCTGAAAGGTGTTCTTTCTTGCAGTTTCCTCATATTCCAAGTCCGGCTTGTTGCAGGAGCTACTGAGTTAAGTGCTCTGTGCACACCGTGAGCTGTGTGTCTCATCCGTTTTGATCCTGCTTCGATATCCCGCTTGTTTACGATGAATGATGATATCGTATGACAGGGAACAGTTGGCTGTGTTCACTTTCTGCGCGGTTTCGCCTTATGTCTTTTGGCGTGTGCTGAGACTGCTACGATGGGGACTAGTTACCTTTCTTTGTTTGGGAGATGAGTTGGTAATTCGGATGATTCCACTGGCACGGGTGGTTGAGCAATTATGGATTTTAATTCGTTTGCTGTGATGCCGAGGCCTTCCATAACCAATAACCAATAACCAATAAGGATATATGTGTTAAGCTACAATAAGGATATATATTTGCTTAGCTACAATAAGGATATATATTTATTTTATTTGCACCTTGTTGAAAACCACAACAAAACACAACTATAAACATGTAAAGGCCATCAAGGGCAGATAACAAAGAGAAGTAATCATGAGGCAAACACAGAAGTTATTTATCCTTGACACAAACTACTGTTTAGTCCCGTTTCTATTTTCCCTACTAACTTGACTTACTTTTCTCTACTCTATTGTCTTTAACCATCAAGGCAAACTGGTGTGTTCAAGTTAATGTTATGTAGAGTCTACTGTTTGGTACTCATTGTGATGTCTGCTACTTCATTAATGCAATCACCCTCTGGGCCTACCGTTTCCCCTCCTTCCATTGCTTCTAAACATTAAAGTTCTCAGAGGAAATGTGTCTGGTGGTGATATGTCCAAACCATTTGATCCATTGTTTCTTAATATAATCCACCACTAACGTTACTCCAAATCTTCTCTTTATATCCATATTTATAATTATGTCCTATTTTCCCAGTCAGTCTTTTTTCCATTAAAATTTTTTTCTTGGAGACATGCAATTAGCTTGGGGTCCTGAACTCAAAAAAACAGTAAATCCTCACTAAAACAATCCTAGAGCTGGGACACAAACTGGCAAGGTCATAGGTAAACTATGAACTCACACTTGCTGTCCTTTGCCACACCACCATGTCTGTAGTCGATACTTTCAGCTGGCACCATGGACCTTCTCTCCTGGGAAGGCTCAAACATTGTTGGCCTGGCACCAAACCTGATGTGAAACAACAAGCAAAACACTTATCTTTATTAACATAAAATTTATATTATATCTTGTTGATATTTTATGATGATCAAATAATTGTATATTATACTGTGAAAAAACATAATCACTTTGAACTTTTATGCTGCTCTTGCTGATGACAACAGGGTTCTGGGTTCAGTTCCCAGATGTGAATATTTTTTTGACTGCCATGGTTTTAGGGGTTCACCAAGGCTCTGAAAATGGGAACAAGATTTTTTTTAATGAAAAAGAATAGTGGCCTGGCACAATGATACCAACCACATCACCCATAAAATGTAAATAGTCATTGAAAGATATGGCCATTATAACCATATTCTCCATATGCTTCAAGTATTTCCCTCAAAGACCGTTGTGCCTGATGGAAGCTGTTTGCCATTGCTCAGCTGTATCACAGATTTAATACATGTGTCACTAACATTAAAATAACACAGAGAACATATCACCAATGAAGAAGTGTGCACAAGAATCCAACAATCCACTGCACCAATAAAAATACTGTCACTAGTAAAAGAGCAGAAACTGACCTAGTATGGACATGTCATAGAGTCCACAAGCCTTGCCAAAACCATTCTGCAAGGCACAGTACCAGGCAAATGAAGACAGGGAGGACAAAAGAAAAGATGGGTGGATAACATGAGAGGATGGACAGGAATGTCTTTTGTTGTATCACAGAGAGCTGCTCTAAATTGCGACGATTGGAAGCAAATAGTGAAAATGTCACATTTGATGCCGCAATAGCTGACAAAGTTAGGGGATAACTGATTGATCATTTAATTTCAAATGTTAAAATCACACAATTCGGTCAGCCTCTAAGATGCTCTGTCCTTTTCAGAAAATGTTGACAAGTATGAAGATGGTTACTGCTGCTTGATGCAAACACACTAAATGAATCCGGTTTTTTAAAATTCATCCCATACTTAATTCTAAGTTCATGTCATCATCATCATCGCGTGCCTTCTCCGCAACGAAGGTTGGCTACCATGGATCGCCATTCTACTCTGTTTCTTGCTTTGATGGTGCAGGCTGACATAGATTGACTTGTCCATCTTTTGATGTTACTCGTCCATGTTAGTCTTGGTCTGCCTCTTTTTACTAAGTTCATGTGGTGGCTGTCATGTTCATGTCTGTGTAGGCAGGCAATGATGATCCTCAAACTACCAACTAATTTGCTGCATATGAGGCTCCAAGGGAAAAGTGAAGTTAGACTTTCATCAATTCTGGGAAGTTGACTAACAGAACGTCACCTTACTCATGCTGCATCAGCTGACCTAGTTTTACTAAGAACTTTAACTATCTAACTTTACCTGTCAGACATTTGTCGGTCATGTCCAAGCAATGGTCGCCCAGAGAAAGGCTCTGCATATTGATCTCTGTAGTCTCTATACATCTTCCTGTCACGAGGTGCTGGGCGGTACTGATCTCCAGGATATGGGGGCACATGCTGAAACAAAAGAAATTATGATCTCAGACTTCTCTACAGTGGATCAATGACAGCACAACATACAACCATTACTAAACTACAGCAATAAATGTCATGCAATATGCACTTATCATGTCTGCATGCATCCTTAATTCCTATAGCAGTCTTTTGAGTATTTGCAAGATAAGTTGTTCACAATCTATCTCCATCTTCCCAATTGAATTCAGATATCTGAGTTTGTTCTAAGGTTTTCCATATTCATTCATTGGTATCACCAATCTATTTTTTCCCTTCATCCTTTTCTTCATGCAATTATTTGCCATATAAAACATATGTGAAAAGGGAACGGAGAAGAGCAAGAGGCAGGCCCAGCATAAGATGGACCGACAACACCAAAGTAATGCTACATCATCATCAATTGACATCAGTTTAAATTGCCAGAAAGATGAGAACCTGAGCTTTGTATCTCTCTCGACACCTGAATGGGTACAAAAGGAAGTGAAGAAAGAATATCCTTTTCAAAAGTATTAACTATCTGAATACTATAACAATTCGTTCATAATTATCCGTTTGACGCATACAGCATATTTTGATTGGCCATAAAAAATACCATGATATATTTTTATTTCATCACAAACTTTGGTCATATTAACTATTACTAGAGTTCAGACTCTTTGGGTCAGCCTTTTCTCTGGTATTCTGTCTGATATGAGATCTATCATGAGCCTTACCTCAACAGTAGCTTTAAAGTTCAATGATAGCACATTGATATAAGGAATGTCATTCTGTTAGGTCTACAGTCAAATCTTATTCTCTTCATTCTTTCTGACTTCTGAATCACTTAGGCTATTACCAAATGTTATGCTAAAATGACAGAGGTAATGGTAACAACAAAGAAAAAGACATCACCTCAGTGCAAAATAAAGACAAGTGGAACAATATTAAAACAGGTAAATGAATTTAAATATTTGGGAACAATGTTAACCTCAGACGGAAGATGTACAAAAGAGGTGAGATGCAGAATGGCTCAGGCAAAAGCAGCTTTCCAAAAAATGAGGAAGATACTATGCAATCCATTTTTGACAATAGAAACAAGAAAAAGAGTTCTTAAATGTTATGTAGAGCCAGTTTTAACGTATGGATGCGAATCATGGACAACAGATAAGAAAATCACTGGAGTCTGTAGAAATGTGGTTTTACAGAAGAATGTTGAGAGTACCATGGACGGCTAAGAAGAGTAATGACAATACTCATATTCTTTACAATCAAACAAAGATTTGTGCGAACCCCTCATATCTGAACCGTGGTCCAAGCGTAAAAATAAAACAAAAACAATCCCAGATGTTCAAGAAATAGTCTCCAAAAATGAGCAATCAGAGACTGAAATGAGAGTCCTGTCACTCATCATGCTCCAGGAAAAATACTCCAGAGATATATGGACACAGGTTTTCACAGATGGATCCACAACTGAAGTCTCAAAGAAAGCAGTAGTAATAACCTACCTAAGTGGAAAGAAAGAAACATACTCTCTTGCAGCCAGAGAAAGGTCTACAAATTTTAGAGCACAGGCAATGGCACTCCACACATCCATACAAACTCTCAACACACAAGAGGTCCCAAGTCCAAAAATTGTCATTCTCACTGATGCAAAGTCAGTTATACAAGTAATGTCAAGCCCACAACAGGAAAACTCATCCAAGAAATAAAGAACAACATATGACCGCTTTCAGGAAAGACAGAACTAGTCCTGCAGTGTATACCAGCGCATTGTAGCATCCCTAGAAATGAGAAAGCGGATGAACTCGCAAAAGCAGGTGGAAGCCTTCAACAGTCCAACCAACCCCAAAGCCTCAAAGAAAAAAAAATAATCCTGAAGCAAGTTAGGAAAACAAAATGGAAATGTTGCATGGAAAATATGAGCCAGAACACGACAGCCTAAACAAACTCAGCAGACATGAACAGACCAAGATATTCAGACTCAGAACAGGTCATTGTGACCTCTGAGTACATCTACACAAGTAAGGACTCAGTGACGTTGTAACATGTGACTGCAGAGCTGCCAAACTCCAGAGCATACACTACAGGACTACAGCACTCTAAACACCTTAAGAACATAAATAAGGTCCATTAAAACAACTCTAAATTTTAAACAAATTTTAAACCAAAAAATAAATAAATCTGTGATTTTATTGTGGCTTTACCCCACTTGTCTCTGGGTAGTAAGATCCAATGTCAAGCTATGGGGAACCAGTGATGACCTTAAACGCACCGTCTTGTTCATGATCCAGGCTGGTCTAAATGCATAGCAATAGCTGAAGAAGTATTGCACAGTATCTCTCTCTTTTTTGGATGCTTTTGCCTGAGCTAATCTGTATTTCACCTCTGTTATACGTCTACCATCTGAAGTTAACATTGTTCCCAGGTATTTAAATGAATTATCCTGTTTTAATATTGTTTCACTTGTCTTAATTGACATTACAGTGATGTCTTTATCTTAGTCGCTACCATTACTTCTGTCTTTTTACTATTAAGGCTGAGTCCTTTATTTTTACTTTCTTTCACTATAATGTCTAACATTTCTTGTAACTCATTTTCACTTTAGCGATTAAGACTGTATCATCAGCATACCTGAGGTTATTTATATTATAACCTCCAAATTGTTTAAGTAAGGGTGGATAATACATTTGCTTTGAAAATCCTGAGCTTTGTTTTTGTGCTTGGTAATTTTTATTTCTATTTTATCAAGATTTCTGAGAGTAATTGCTGCCTTTACTATTCTGATTCTAATTTCTTTCTTTGTGTCTCCTCGTCTATTGATCTATACAGCTTCAAAGATATACAAAATGATCTAGTTCTTCCACCGCTTTTGCTTCAAGGTATATATTTTCATGTGGGCGAATTTGATTTTTCATTACTTTTGTCTTTTCTTGGTTAATCTCAAGTCCTTTTTTTCTAGTCACTGTTGACAGGACATTTGTTTTTCCTTAGATCATGTTCACACTGCTGGTGATTTAGGATTGTTGCCCACAAAATCAAGGTCCTACCAAGTGAGATCCAAATGTCCATCCAATGCTTTTGTTACCTGTACAGCACTTCTGTATTATAAAGTCGATGACAATTCCAAAAAACAAGAGAGATAAAATACATCATTGTTTGACCCTGGTATCAATCAGGAACAAATCACTTAACCTGCCTCTGTGCGAACTGCACATGAGAAGCTGATGATATGTTCTACAGATCTTTGATGACATTAATAGTTTTTGGTAGTATTCCATATTGTCCAAATATCTTCTTTCAAATGCATAAATTATGATCACTGTTAACATCTGACCTTTTATATACTATCACGCCTATCAAATATTCTAAATCTGGTTATTGGTTCTATCATCAGAAGATAACCCAGTTGTTTTGTGTATCTCTTTGTGTGTGAATACTGTTCCTCCTATAATCAAACCTTCTGTTAAACATAATTCAATTTATCTTTCTCCATTTTCTCTTCCCATCACATACCCTATAAATGTAAATTGTCTTTTCCTTATGATTCTGATACATCTTGGTTCTCCAACTCAGACATTCTTCATTAGCAATTTTTGCTACCCATGCAATTTGTAGAATTCTTCTAATAAAATACATCTCAGCTGCCTCTAATATTCTGTGTTGTCTTGCTTATTATCTATGACTCACTTCCATATAATTGAACAGGTTTGATGCATGTTCAACACATTTTATCAAATTAATTGACAATGATCTGTTACATAGGATGTTTCTCATTCACTAAAGGACTCTCATAAGCACAAAAACAGGATCACATCTTACAGTTCCTGGACTGTCAACCACCTTCAGACCTCAAATGTCTGCCTTCTCTGGACTCCTTGACTTTATTTCAAGATTCCAACATGAGACTCTGATCCTCCTCATGTGAAGTCATAAGATTTGTCATCCACAGGTATGTGTACGTGGGATGATTGATCGGCTCAAACATATATATTGTATAACACGAGACAGCCTTAGTGAATCCATAATCACTAACCAGGTGTCGGCTTAAACAATCTGACATTTTTTTGTCTGCAGATAATCTTGTTTACCCTAGCTCTGTAGTGTTCAACATTTCCCACATGTGGAAATATAATTATATGTCTAGGCTATTGTTTGACAGCATGTGTCCACCTGCTTGCTCATTATTATTATGATTGTGAGGTTGACTAAACATTTTACCAGGCCACACAATCCTATATAGTCTACGACCCAAATTGGTCTAGAAAAATATTTCATAAGCTTTCTTAACACGTGCCAAAAGATTGTCAATGGCAAAACCTATTTTGAGCCACATATATTATATATTTATTACTCCTAAGAATATTATCTTAATAAATAAACAAACTGTTTCTATTCCAGAGCAGCTATTGTTACAAAACTAAAATACAATTTTCAGTCTATTATCATTTAATTGCTTGGCCAGCAGTGATAATGAAACTATTATTTTCAAAGTTGTTGGTTCATGATCACACTATGCAGACTTTATCATTCTCTTCTAACAGGTAGATATAGCTAAGATCTATTTGCCTTCATTTAATTATTTCATACTTTAACTGACTTCTCAAAGTTATATTTACCTTAATTATTTCATATTTTAACTGACTTCTCAAAGTTCTATTTACCTTAATTATTTCATCATTTTAACTGACTTCTCAAAGTTCTATTTACCTTAATTATTTCATTATTTTAACTGACTTCTCAAAGTTCTATTTACCTTAATTATTTCATATTTTAACTGACTTCTCAAAGTTCTATTTACCTTAATTATTTCATTATTTTAACTGACTTCTCAAAGTTCAATTTACCTTAATTATTTCATCATTTTAACTGACTTCTGAAAGTTTTATTTACCTTAATTATTTCATCATTTTAACTGACTTCTCAAAGTTCTATTTACCTTAATTATTTCATATTTTAACTGACTTCTCAAAGTTCTATTTACCTTAATTATTTCATTATTTTAACTGACTTCTCAAAGTTCTTTAGCAGACTGGATTCCTATTTTGTAATCATCAGTTACATTCTATCAATGATACTTTGAAGAATCATGAATATAAAATGGGTTCCCCTCGTTATGGTACTTGTGCCCATATTTTACAGTGACCAATGCTCCATTTTTATGAACAGCGTGGTCAATATCTGCCAGGCTTGAACCATTTAAGGCTGGGTGTAACCTAGGAGGTGTCGATCTGCTTGTTCTTAGTACATCATTTCTCTAACACTAAGCTATCATTGCAACCAACAATAACTACGAACATACTTTAAAATAATGAAACTTCATCACTTTTATCTTAAAATAAAGACAATTTTTTTTTTAAAATCTACATACAGTAAAAAAAAAAAGTAACGTACCCCCGTCACGCCAAGTGGCGTATAGGGAAATATGGTGTTAGTGACCCTATATTTTACAGACCTTCAGCACATGATTTTTGGGGTAATGTGGTCGGTATTACGCCCATGCTGCTTTACTTTCCCAGAAAAAATCCGGTACCCATTTAAGGCTGGGTGAACCCGGAAGCCGTCGGTTGGGATCGAACCCTACCCCTTGTCCTTTGTAGTCCAGTTTACTAACCACTGAGCTATCGCGGCTCCCTATCTACATACAGGCCTCAGTTTAACTCATAACCCTTACTAGACACCAGTGAAAAGTAGGACACCCTGTTTGAACACACTCATTTTGAACACACCTTTTTTACATGATGACAGTCACAAACTTGTATTACAGATCTCCTATTTTTCATTGTCTGTTCTCATATATAAAAATAGTCTCTCTCTCTCTGCGATCAAGACTCAATCAGAGTATGATTCCAGACTCTCTCATGAAGTCAGCTGTCTGTTTAAGCGAATCGATTGCCCCATATAGTTTCTCTTCCAGGGAGGTGGGCGTGGACCACATTGCTCTTCTCAGGTCTGCGTACTGGGGGCAATCCTGTAGAACATGTATTGTAGTCATATTGTCGAGTGTACAGTGGCATAGGCTGGTTTTACCTTTTTTGAATTTGGTGAACATGTGATTTCTCATTCTATTGTGGCCAGTGCGTAGGCGAAGTATGATGACTTGATGCCTCCTTGATAGTTGGTGGTATCCGTCACTCTCGTTATGTTCTCGTTTCCATTTTTCATGGAACTGACCTTTGAGGATGGATTTGGCTTCATCATAACTGAGCGGATGGTTCTCTTGTGGTAATCTCCCTCCCTCTTTAGCTAATTTATCTGCGTGTTCGTTCCCGTGTATATTACATTGTGAAGGTATCCACTGAATGACTACTCTCTGGAAGTTATTGCATAGTTGGTCCAGGGTTGTTCTCAAGTCATCTAGTTCATTGTTCTTGGGGCTTTTTAGAGCTGATAGTACTGACAGTGCATCAGTCAGAATCACCAATTTATTGTGCATGTTATTTTTGTGTTGAGTAGCCAGTGTTGCAGCATCTCTGATGGCCTCAGTTTCTGCTTTAAAGTTGTTTGAAAATTTTCCAGTAGCTATTGACTTGGTGATCTCGTCCTGATTATTCAGCGTCAAGAACACACCTCCCCTCCATTTCTGGTGGCATTTGTAGCAGAGCCATCTGTGCATATGTGGGATCAAGAGTCCTGTGGGTAGGTATCGTGTATGTGTTTTTCTGCTACGTGTTTTCTTTCTGTGTCTGATTGGGTGCCTTTTTTCATGATTCCTGTTATATTTTCCTAAAGTTCTGGTATTTTATGTTTTCCATGAGGAGACATATCAGATGGGCCCAAGGGTTTCAATATTGTTTGGGAAAGTACTGGGTCTCCAGTAGTTAGTTCATTGGCAATTGCAGCGAAGTTGCTCCTCTTTAGTCGTACAATTCCGGAACCAGTTATTCTTTGGTGCATGGGGTGGCTAAGGAGCCTTCTATATTTCTCCGCTTGTTGCAATACTTTAGTAACCCGTCTGTCATCTAAGGGTTGTAAACCTGTTTCTGTTTCTAGAGTCTTGATAGGTGTAGATTTCATAGCACCAGTGATGATACGGGCAGCTTGGTTCTGTGTTCTGTTAATTTTGCTACGGTGTGATTTGGAAGCCATAGCCCAGGCTGTGACTCCATTATCTAGAACTGGTCTGACTCTTCCTACGTATAGTATTTTCAAAATATTGCTGTCTGCCCCCCAGTCCGTCCTGCCAATTTCTTCATAATATTTGTTCGTTTTCTGGCTTTTTTCCTTGCTCTGTCTATCTGATTTTTCCAAGTCATTCTGCGATTCATGGTGACGCCAAGATATGTTGGGTTTTGGTCAATAGGGAGTGTATGGTCTTTATCTTCAAGTTTGCAGAGAGTGTGTTTCTTGATAGGCTGAGAATTGTTTATGTAGTTTTTTTTTCGTTGATTGGTAAGGTGTTCGTCCATTTTTCAAGTTCACTTAGGGCATCTTGCATCCTGGGTCCAGCCACCGACATACTTTCTTCGTGAGCTCATAACGCCAGATCATCTGCGTATATTGCTGAGTGTATTCTGGGTGGAATGTCCATTACGATGTCATTTATGAAAATTAAAAAGTGTTGGGGACAAGACTCCGCCTTGTGGGACACCTTGTTCAATAGAGACCTTCTTGTTGATAGTTGACCTTGAACTTGTACTCTGGCTGTTCTATCCTGAAGGTTTTGAGAGACCCAAGTGAATAAACGACCCTGGATGCCAAGTCTAAAAAGCTTGTTCTTTAAACCCTCTCACCAAACCCTATCAAAAGCCTTCTCCATGTCGACCCACACTGCCAGTGTGTGTTTCTTTTCTTGTAGAGCATCCTCTATTTCCTGTGCAATGTAGGTGACCAGGTCTTCAGTTGATCTGTGCTGACGGAAGCCACTTTGTTGTGGTACGATTTGTTGTTTTGTCTCCAAATGCCACATAAGTCTTCTGTTAGCCAGCCTTTCCATGAGTTTACTCAGGCAGCTCAGTAGGCTAATTGGTCTATAGCTACTTGGGTCTAGTGGGTCTTTTTCACGCTTGAGGATGGGCACCATAATAGCTTCTTTCCAGATTGCCAGCTCATGACCTCTCTTCCAGCTAGCATTTATTATCCTTAGAAGCTGGCTCTTGGCATTCTGTCCCAGGTTTAGGAGCATTTCGTTGGAGATTCCATCTTTACCAGGGAACTTTTGAGCTCCAATCTTTTGAGGGCAACATCTAATTCAGTTGGGGTAAAGATGGTCGTCTGATGCTCTTCTGGTGCTAAGGGCATGTGTTTTGCGTCTTGGTTTTCCCGTCTTGCAGCTTTCTGCTTGTCTATTGGAATGTTTATTCTACTGATGTTTCTGTAAGTCTCTATCAGTAGATTTGCTGCCCTGTGAGGATGTTGTGATTGTGTGTTAATGATATTGGAGGTCGGCAGTTGTTTTCGTTGCTCAGAGCTTTCGCAAGTTTCCATAGTTTATTACCATTTTTGTCTAGATTAAGGCTCTCTGTCTTGCTGATATCATAACCTCACGTCTGTATTTGGGCGAGGCTGCTTTGTAGGCAATGTTGCTCTCTGTGCTGTGTGATGTTTCAGCTAGTTCTCTGGCAGAGTCCAGTTCCTCTTCTAGTCTTTGTATTTCCTTGCTCCAGTATGGCTTGTAGTTTCTTCTTGCTCCTCTAGGAATGGATTCTTTAGCTCTCAGAATTCCATTTGTTAACCGCTCTATCATATTATTGACCTTCTTTTCGTGGGTGTTGATAGGCGCAGTATATGCATCAGTGAGCCTTGCAAACTTTGCCCAATCTGCTCTCTTATAGTTCCAGCGGGAAAGAGGTATTTGCAACTCCTGTTTGTGAGCAAGAGCCACTGAAAGTTTGACTAGTCTATGGTATAAGAATTCCACCCTTGTGACCTTCCCTGTCTTGTCTAATTGTTTGGTAGCCCCTGATCATAAATCTGTGCTGAGGATTAAGATGAGTTTCCTGGATGCAGGCAACGTCTATCTCCTCCTCTACTAGTCTGATTGTTAGAGCTTGTTTTTTGTGGTATATGCCCTCCGCATTCCAGTGTATTATATTCAGCTGTTTCTTGAAGCCTTTCCGGTCAACAGTAGTTTCTATCATAATTAGAGTCTGTTAGATCCAATCTGATTGATTACTTGTTAAAACATTGCACTGTGTTCTGCACCAGTGGCACAGTGCATCCGATTTCAGCCAGCATTTTATTCATGTTTGCTTTCCTTAGCCTTTGACTGTCCCCAATCTTCCTGCAAGGCAGCAGATTATCTTTTCTGTAGGGGGATTCTGCCCTTAGATGGTCAGCCCTCCCAAGTTTACGAGCACCATCTGCCCAAGCTTGATGTAATAATTAGTGGGTGATTAGACCATCACCATCACACATCAAACAGCAGACTATAAGACCCTCCTATCACAAACTTCCGGAAGTCTCACCAATGCTGACAAGTCATGTACGAAACCCCACTCCATCTTTCATTGATTAGAGTACTATCGTTCTAGGGCTATGCAACTAACTTGATGACGTAACTCACACAACAATGGCTACACTCACAATATCCCAGTTACTATAGTAAAAGCAGCCAACAGCACACGAAAAGCTGATGCACAATTTCCCAAGTGAAAACTGCTACTGACTAGACTGAGCAGAGCTTAGCAAGGAGTTGTACAATGCAAGAACTTGGCGTCATACAATTACATCGACGGTTTTGGGACATCACACGATGTGTTGACGTAATTCGCATATATCGCTAGGCAGGGGAAGGTCGTACTCACAAACTTTTGACTTGACAATGAAGAACAATGAGGTGAGTACAACCTGTTATCATCGGCGAACTTTGCTAACTGGATCAGTTGATTAGCTCAGACGCAGAAAATTACACCATAGAACCGAAGCTAATCAGTTCCCTGATGCAACTTCTGCAGCGGTCCAGCGAACGTGACCTCATTCCACCATGTTTGGAAACGGAGGTCCCTAAAAATATTCAAGAATGATGGATTTCTTTTTTGTGTTTACAGTAAAATAAGATATCTGTATAAATAAAATAAAAAGAGGCCGTCCCAGAGAGACACTGAGAAGAACATTGATCAGAGAGGCAAGAGCAGCAGGAATCGGCTCCCTCAATGAGATAAGAGTTGCTTGCACAGAAAAGAGATAAATAGCGAGATTTAAAAAAATATTGGGATTGAAAACTGCTAAAATAAAAATTTAGATAAGAGAAAGAGTATTGGGTATATGCCCTATGGGCCGGCTACGGCTCGAAAGGTTGGTCGATAGATAGATAAATATAAAATAGCGTGCAAAATAAACAAAAATAAGAGAACAAAATAAAACAAGACAGAAAAAAGAAAGAAATTTACTTACTGGTCTGTTGGTGATAATCTATCAGAATTTGTAAACACAGCACCAACATATAATATTCCTTGAATAATATATCAGTATTATCACTATTCAGGTGAATTTCATCACAATTAAATCACAAATTAACACTTGTATGATCATTTATAGAAGTGGTGGTCATTTTGTTTGTAATTCAAAAGAATTTAAAATGCACAAAACATCAGTGTTTCTATCCTAATTTGCACCAGATTAAAAGCATTGCAAAATGGCTGCAATGTGACAAAGGAGAGTTCCCTGCACAAACTCATACTGAAAAGTATTCAATTTTAAATAGCCAAAAAATAATTATCTATCTATCTATTGTCCTTTCGAGCTGAAGACGGCACATAGGGCAGAACCACAATCTCAAAAACGGAAACCTTGCGTGCCAAAATGGCACATATTGTTGAGATCACTGCTCTAAAATCTATGGCACTGTTTCCATAACAATACTTTTTACAATAACAGCTTGTCAAGCCATTGATCAACCTCCTTAGTCGCCTCTTACGACATGCCTGGAAGGTCACAGTGTCACTATTCTTTACCTCCCTCATAATGAGGCCCCGGTAACACAGAGGCATGTATAAATAACGGAAAAATGTCATCAATGCCAACCCATTTTGGAACACACCAATCCAAATGAGTTGGACCCACATCTACTAAGGGTTAATGAAATGATAATTTTTGTGAGTTAAAGTGAGTGTTACATCAAAGAATTAAGTAAAGCTTTGGCAATTATGCATATATTATTATTATTTATTTGTAACATTTAATGAAAAGAGATGTAACAAACACTTGAGGCAATAAACAAAAAAGTAAGACACATTTCAGCCAACCCAGGATGGAGATAAATTACCAATTCTTGGTCACAAACCTGGACATAGGTCATTATCTATCTATCTATCTATCTATTGACCTTTCGAGCCATAGCCGGCCCATAGGGCGTAGACCAAGATACACCTTCTCCTATCTGAATTTTTGTTCTAGCAGTTTTCTTTTAAAGATATTTTATCAAATCTCGCCATTTGTCTCTGTTCTGCGCAAGCAGCTCTATCTCATTGAGGGAGCCGAATCCTGCTGCTCTTGCCTCTCTCATCAATGTTCTTCTCAGTGTCTCCCTGGGTCTTCCTCTTTTTCTCTTACCTGTTGTTTCCCATATGAGGGCTTGCTTTGCTATTTGGTTATTATCCCTTCTCATCACATGTCCAACATATGGCCATCGTCTTTTCTTTATTACTGAAGATATCAGTGGTTGATTGGCGATTTCTCTAATTTCTTCGTTTGTTTTGAATTCGTTCCACGCTATACCAAGTATTTTCCTTAGACATTTATTTTCGAATGCGTTCAACTTTGTTTCTATATCTCTTGTTGTTTTCCAGCTTTCACATGCATACGTAAGGGTTGATAGTACATTTGATTTGAATAGCCTAAGTTTTGTGTTTGTGCTGATGAGTTTTGATTTCCACAACTTTTCAAGGCTTCTGAAAGACATTGCTCTGCTTTAGCTATTCTGATTCTAATTTCTTTACTTGTATCCCCTTCTCGATCAATGTGACTTCCAAGATAGATAAAGTGAATAGGTCATTATGTTGGATTTAAAAACAATGCATCTATCTTCTTCTTCTTCTGTGGCGATCATGGCTCATTCAGACTAGGATTCCGAACTCTCTTATGAAGGCAGCTATCTGTTTAAGTAATTCGGTTGCCCCGTATAGTTTCTCTTCCAGGGAGGTGGTTGTGGACCACATTGTCCTTCTCAGGTCTGTGTACTGGGGACAATCCTGTAGAACATGTTTTGTTGTCATGTTATCCAGTGTACAGTGGCATAGGCTGGTAGTTCCTATTTTGAGTTTGGTGAACATGTGGTTTCTCATTCTGTTGTGGCCAGTGCATGCATCTATCTAATTCCTGCAAGCAGGCAAGTCTCTTTCATTCTCTAAACTTCAGATTAAAATAACTGTTTTGGATAATCTTACATTTTTTTGTTTCATTTTCATACTATAGCAGTGTTTGTACCAATAAAAAAAATTAAAGTAAAGGCCCATTTCCCCCTTCCCCCTGCATGACATAATACTCATCAAAGATAGACAAAATACATGTTTATTTATTCCATGACTACAGCACTGGGTGGTCTTGACCTCTGGGTAAGAATGTTCTGGGGTTAATTCCTGCCTCAGGCAGTAGAAACATTTTTAACAAAAAATAAATAAATCTGTGGTTTCATTGTGGCTTTACCCTCAACATGTCTCTGGGCAGTAAGATCCAATGTCTAGACTTCTTGGATCATGGCAAAAATAAAAATAAAAATAGGAGGACCCATGTAAATCTTGCACATATTAAAGAACCCTTGGCAGTTGGAGATTGTAAAGAGCAGACCAAAAATAACTGCTACTTTGGCAAAATTAATAGGAAAAAATCCACCCAAAACATTAAAACTCCCGGCACTAAAAAAGAGTACATCTGAAACTGAAAAATATCTGCCTGCATGGCAAGGGACACCTGAGCATATGGCTGGCAATGTGAAAGATAGAAAAAAGTGATAATATTCACACAAAATGAAGCCCCTGTGTACTTTGTGAGAGATGTAAAGCTGGTGAACACAAACAAACAACACCCCATGTCTCACCCCGCTGTTCTCTTCCCTTTCATCGTCAAGTGACAGTCTTCCCTTCTTTATTTCTGGCTCATCCTCATCTGGCATCCTCTTGTTCCTAGCTCTGTCAACAAACTGGCCACTTCCTGGAGCTGCTTCACAATTCTGAGTTGAGAAATAACAAGACTTCTCTACATCAGTTTGCAATGTTCATGTCATGAGCTAAAACAGATTCAACCATCAGGAAAGAATATTTGTGCCATGTGGCAAGTCAGATTGCACAAAAAATCTACATTAGCAATATTTGTGCAATGTGGCAAGTCAGATTACACAAAGAATCTACATTACACAGCAATATTTGTGCAAGTGACAAGTCAGATTACACAAAGAATCTATATTAGGTAGCAATATTTGTGCAAGTGGCAAGTCAGATTACACAAAGAATCTACATTAGATAGCAATAGTTATGTCATGAGACAAGTCATATTACACAAAGAATCAACATTAGATAGCAACAGTTATGTCATAAGACAAGTCAGATTACACAAAGAATCTACATTAGATAGCAACAGTTATGTCATAAGACAAGTCAGATTACACAAAGAATCTACATTAGATAGCAATATTTGTGCCATGTGGCAAGTCAGATTACACAAAGAATCTACATTAGGTAGCAATATTTGTGCCATGTGGCAAGTCAGATTACACAAAGAATCTACATTAGATAGCAACAGTTATGTCATAAGACAAGTCAGATTACACAAAGAATCTACATTAGATAGCAATAGTTATGTCATGAGACAAGTCAGATTACACAATGAATCAACATTAGATAGCAATAGTTATGTCACAAGAAAAGTCAGATTACACAGACTCTAAACTCCAGACCATATCCTACAGGGCTGCAGCACTCTCAACACCTTGAAACACAAATATGACACACAGAAACAACACGGCATAACAATTTATAGGGGAACCTGTGAAGACCACAAACTTGGTTTGTTCGTCTAAATGTCTAGACCCAATAACTAACTTATCACTGGAGAAGAATAACATAATCAAGACAGATAATACAAACTCTCACAAGACTAGGCAGGAAGGTTACTAATGTCTTGAGCCACCTCAGAAAAATAGAAAAGAAAAAAAGAAAGGGGGGGGGGGGGATAGTCACAGCTTTATGGTAAAAGAAAACAATACACAGACACAACCAACATTGTGAATGAAGGCCTTTCACATTGACTGGTCCATACACACACTCTCTAATACCCACTCTAGTCCGATGGTCTAAGACTTTAACAACTTGTGACCCAAAAAAAATCTAATGAGCTCATTTCTTGAAGTTTTCCAGGAGGATTTACTAAGAAACTGAGAATAAAGGTTGCGTGTCCAGTGAAATCAATCAAGCAATCTAGTAGGTCAGATCCCCTCCACCCATGTAGAAAAAAGCCTTGAACCAAACAGGAATTAGACTAAATGCTAAAGGTCCGAAAGGAAAATGACAGAGTCCAATCCATTCAGATAGTCAACTACTCCCTGGGTAGCTTACCAACTTGTAGCACTATTTCCTCACAAACCATCCAATTAATAATCCACACATAAAAATCCTCTGTGCAATGCTGACTTCTCTTGTAAAAATATATTTTGCTGCCATAGACTTTATTAATAAATTAACCACCAATGTGATGTGAGTGCAAACAACATTGCCCATTTATATATACATAAAATGTCATGATTTCGTAACAGTGGACATCAAAAATAGGATTGTTCTAAATAAAATTTACAATTTAAAAAAAATTACTTCCTTACCTGAAATTGAACTAAATGTTATATATATTGTGACAATCGGTCAGCTTTAGATTATAATAGTTTTGTAAGAAAGATGATTTCAAAATAAAAATTCTTGGAATTTGACAGTTTGCCATGATAACAATTTGTTCCTGCCTCATACCTTCCTAATTATTCCAGCCGATGGCACCTGACAAGACACTGCTGACAGATTTTTTTTTTTTTCCCCAAACAATCCTGGTTGACCTGTGGTTCAATGCGTCAATAGACATAGTGCTATGCATTGAATTCTTGGATAGACATTGGGCATAAGGAGGGGAAAAAATTTATCGCATCTGATTCCCACAGCTCTACGTAGGTAAATGGAAATATTTGTAGTAAAAGTTCATTGAAAATATTATTTTTCCAAATTACAAAGTGCGTATTTCAAGTATAAGTTTTACAGACTATCATAACAATTTATCTCACAGATAGGTATCGTAATTTAGGATTAATGATCATATTCTATTCTATAAACAAAATTGTTACAAAAAATAAAGTGTCTCATGGCCTTTAATTGCCTGTACACCATTGTCATAACTCAGTCCACAGTGCTTGCAAATACAAATGTGTTAAGTGAGAGAATTATTTGTAACTTATGGTACCAACCTACCTGTTGGTTGAGTGGACGGTCATGTGTGATTACATTGCTCCCTCGTTGATTCTCCAACATGCTTCCTGGTCTATCTGAGTCAAAATCCTGTCTCCCCCTCATGCTGCCTGTGATGTTATCTCGTAAGTTCATGTCTCTTGGAATCTGAAAGTCTTCACTCTCGTTAAACAAGGTCCCATCGCGAGTACCTCCTCCACCAGGTCCTCCCCTACCTTGCTGCATGAAACGCTGACCATCACTGAATGAACTATTGTTTATGCCACCCTGCCCTCTAATATTTTGGTTCAAGTCACCCTGGTTGTCTCTATCCTGCAAATCACTTCTAAATACAGCCCTGCCTCGCCCACCATCTGGTTCCCGTCTCCCCACAATGCCAATCTCTCTTCTTGACCCAGAAAGGAAGCCACTGCTGTCATCTTCATCACCTTGATCCAAGTATCTCTGTGCTTCTCTTAATCCTTGACCTTGCTCTTCCATGCCTGTGTCATACGCGCCGTCTTGTTCTCTTCCATGCATTTCTTCCTCTGACAGCTGATGCCTAGAGCTTTCATTGAGGTCGAAAGATAAGAGAGACGGTAGTCCTCCTCTTCCTCTCCCTCGTGGAGGACCTCTACCACGTTCAAAATCCTCAGGGCCAAAAGAATTGTTAAACATCCCACCTCGACCCTCATTCATAAAATCATCAGCCATGCCCATCGGAAAGTCACCCCTACCAACTGGAAAATCACCTCTCCTATCACCTTGAAAGTCACCCCTACCAACTGGAAAGTTACCTCTCCAGCCCCTATAAATGTCACCTCCCCTACCTCTAAGAAACTCTCCCCTACCCATCTGAAAATCACCTCCCCTACCTCTAAGAAACTCTCCACCTCTTCCTCTGAGGTCCCCACCTCCCCTGCCTCGCTGAAAGTCACTGTCGTTCCCTCTGTGCCATGGTCTGCCACGTCCCATAAAGCCACCCCTTCCATTATGAAAGTCATCTACACTACCAGTTTCCCCATTACCAAACTCATCATCTTGGTCTCTATTAAACTCTTCCCCTGGGTACTCATCATCTGGTTGCCCATATATACCGCCACCTGCAGGTCTCACTGATCTTAGGTCACTGTCCATATATGAATGGTCACGGTTAAAGTTTGACTTCAGGTCAGAGTCACCACTGTTCCAGCCACCTCTGCCCCTTCCTCTCATACCTCCAGACTCTTCAAAACCTTGGCCCCTTCCTCTCATACCTCCAGACTCTTCAAAACCTTGGCTGCGTCCTCTCTGGTCAGTCCACCTTGTGGCTGTTGTAGACTCAGCTGCTGCTGCTCTATTGATACTGTTTCCGTGATCGTCTTGCTGACCGTGGCCAAGACTTTGAGCATGATCTTCACGCTGACCATGGCCCAGACTGTGAGGTCTCTGGTTCCATGTGTTCCAACCATGATCTGAATGCTGTTGCTGCTGATAGGAATCTGAGATTTTGGTTGATTTTTCTTGCCAGTCATTTCTATTCACATGCTGTCCACTTTCTATGATACCTCCCACACCACACTCATCATCATCTTCAAGGTTCATGTCTTCCTCTCCTTTTTCCTCACCCACACCATAAGAACTTTGGTGAAGAGCAGAAGAAACATTTTTCCCAAGCTCTTGACTCCCAGAGAATGCATTCATTCTAACTGGCATTGCTGATTCAGATGTTTTAGAGGTGTCACGTCTATGAGAAGGGTCTGTGACAGAATCTCCTGACCTTTGATTAAAAGGCTTCATAAGATGGTCTTCTCTGACATGAACTTGCTGGCCATCATTATTCCAGCCTGGCTTGCTAGGTCTATCTTGTGATATGTTCTCTGACTGACCAGACTTCACATTCGTTCCCTGCCAGTGCTGGCCCTGCTGGGAGACCACCGGGGATGCTTGAGAGCGAGATAGCTTGTCCTCAATGTTCTGTTTCTGGATCATAATATCATTTCTGCGAATGTCCATCTGCTGCTCATATGTTCTCCACTGCTCCAGATACTGCTCAAACTGCTGCTTATTAGGGTGGTCTGTGGAAGAAAACGTCAAGACATCATAACTGTTTGCTCTCATCCACAGAACAAGTGAAAAAAGATATGTGTAGTAAACCCATACCCTCAGCAACAAAACCATTCTAACAGCAAATTCACTCCCATTTCAACCATATATACAACTAATCTACTTCTATATCAACTACTTGGGTAACTAAACTATTCCTATATCAACTACTCAAGGAGTAAAACTATTTCAATTTCAACTACTCGAGCGCCAAAACTATTTCGATATCAACTACTTGTGCGGCAAAACTATTTCAATATCAACTACTCAGGTAACTAAACTGTTGCTATATCAACTACTCAAGTGGCAAAACTATTTCGATATCAACTACTTGAGTAGCAAATCTATTTCGATAACTACTCAAGCAGCAAAACTATTTCAATATCAACTACTTGTGTGGCAAAACTATTTCGATATCAACTACTCAAGTGGAAAAACTATTTCGATATCAACTACTTGGGTGGCAAAACTATTTCTATATCAACTACTCGAGGAGTAAAACTATTTCAATATCAACAACGTAGGTAACAAAACTATTGCTATATCAACCACTCAGGTAACTAAACTATTTTGATATCAACTACTCAGGAAACTAAACTATTGTTATATCAAACACACAGGTAACAAAACTATTGCTTTACCAATTACACAGATAACAACTATTGCTATATCAACCACTCAGGTAACTAAACTATACTTATATCAAACACTCAGGCAACTAAACCTTTACTCTATCAATCACACAGGTAACAAAAATATTGCTATATCAATCACTCAGGTAACTAAACTATTTCTATATCAACCACTTAGGTAACTAAACTATTTCTATATCAACCACTCAGGTAACTAAACTATTTCTATATCAACCACTCAGGTAACTAAACTATTCTTACATCAAACACTCAAGCAACTAAACTATTCATGTATCAACCACTCAGGCAACTAAACCTTTCCTCTATCAACCACTCAGGTAACTAAACTATTTCTCTATCAAGCACTCAGGTAACTAAACTATTCCTCTATCAAGCACTCAGGTAACTAAACTATTCCTCTATCAACCACTCAGGTAACTAAACTATTCCTCTATCAACCACTCAGGTAACTAAACTATTCCTCTATCAAGCACAAAAATAACTAAACTATTCCTCTATCAACCACTCAGGTAACTAAACTATTCCTCTATCAAGCACAAAAATAACTAAACTATTCCTCTATCAAGCACTCAGGTAACTAAACTATTCCTCTATCAACCACTCAGGTAACTAAACTATTCCTCTATCAACCACTCAGGTAACTAAACTATTCCTCTATCAACCACTCAGGTAACTAAACTATTCCTCTATCAAGCACTCAGGTAACTAAACTATTCCTCTATCAACCACTCAGGTAACTAAACTATTCCTCTATCAAGCACTCAGGTAACTAAACTATTCCTCTATCAAGCACTCAGGTAACTAAACTATTCCTCTATCAACCACTCAGGTAACTAAACTATTCCTCTATCAACCACTCAGGTAACTAAACTATTCCTCTATCAACCACAAAAATAACTAAACTATTCCTCTATCAACCACTCAGGTAACTAAACTATTCCTCTATCAAGCACTCAGGTAACTAAACTATTCCTCTATCAACCACTCAGGTAACTAAACTATTCCTCTATCAACCACTCAGGTAACTAAACTATTCCTCTATCAAGCACTCAGGTAACTAAACTATTCCTCTATCAAGCACTCAGGTAACTAAACTATTCCTCTATCAACCACTCAGGTAACTAAACTATTCCTCTATCAACCACTCAGGTAACTAAACTATTCCTCTATCAAGCACTCAGGTAACTAAACTATTCCTCTATCAAGCACTCAGGTAACTAAACTATTCCTCTATCAACCACTCAGGTAACTAAACTATTCCTCTATCAACCACTCAGGTAACTAAACTATTCCTCTATCAACCACTCAGGTAACTAAACTATTCCTCTATCAACCATTCAGGTAACTAAACTATTCCTCTATCAACCACTCAGGTAACTAAACTATTCCTCTATCAACCACTCAGGTAACTAAACTATTTCTCTATCAACCACTCAGGTAACTAAACTATTCCTCTATCAACCACTCAGGTAACTAAACTATTCCTCTATCAACCACTCAGGTAACTAAACTATTCCTCTATCAACCACAAAAATAACTAAACTAACATTTCAACAATTTATCCAATTAAAGTACTGCATCTTAACCACTCAGTCAACCTGGTTATTCTTTTCTCAGTCATACAATCAATCAGTATACTCTCATTTCAATCATTCATCCAACCAGTGTACTACCATTTCAATCACCCAATCAATCAGTATACTACCATTTCAATCACCCAATCAATCAGTGTACTCCCATTTCAATCACCCAGTCAACCAGTGTACTCCCATTTCAATCACCCAGTCAACCAGTGTACTCCCATTTCAATCACCCAATCAATCAGTGTACTACCATTTCAATCACCCAGTTAATCAGTGTACTTCCATTTCAATCATCCAGTCAACCAGTGTACTCCCATTTCAATCACCCAATCAATCAGTGTACTCCCATTTCAATCACCCAATCAATCAGTGTACTACCATTTCAATCACCCAGTTAATCAGTGTACTTCAATTTCAATCATCCAGTCAACCAGTGTACTCCCATTTCAATCACCCAATCAATCAGTGTACTACCATTTCAATCATCCAGTCAACCAGTGCACTCCCATTTCAATCACCCAATCAATCAGTGTACTACCATTTCAATCACCCAGTTAATCAGTGTACTTCCATTTCAATCACCCAGCCAACCAGTGTACAGACTTTTTCAGGCATCCAAGCAACCATTGAACTCTCGTTTCCAATCATTTAGTTAGTATATCCCAATTCTTGATCATCTAGGCAATTGTTATACCTTTTTCAATGACCAAGACAACCAGTGTACCCTCTTCTCTATCATCCTGGCCTTCTCTATCTCAAGCACTACAGACTATATTATCTCCATTTCATCAATCGTGCAGATAGCCAACACATGCAATCAAGAAGATAACTAATTCACTCACTTTGGTTTTGCTCCCTCCATTCATCGTATTGCTGTTTCCACTGTTTATACTGCTCCATAAAAAGGTTCTCCTCAGTTTTGACCTTTTCCAGTTCTGCCACCAAGGCTGGATCTAGTGATCAGATCATATAGGTCAGTTAGGCTGTCAAGAAATTGGGAAGGTTACCCAGTTGAACACGACTGCTTGCTCTACTCTCAAAGTAATATTTTAGTTATAATCATACAAATGTTGCTACATATCTGAATGATGAATATGTCCTGAATAAACTACATTCCACTTATTTTTTATCATGATATTTTATTAGAGTGGTTCAAATTTGAGACACTGAACAAAAATATAAATATTCTAGAACAATTTTTTTAAGCTATTGATATTTTATTTGATATTTGATATAACCATACCAACAATATCTTTAGAAGGATTGATAACTGCTAGAATAGAAATTTAGATAAGAGAAAGAGTATCTGAGTCTATGCCCTATGGGCCGGCAACGGCTCGAAAGGTCGATAGATAGATAGATATACAGATTAGATAAGATAAGATAAGATAAGATAAGATTAGATAGATAGATAGATAGATAGATAGATAGATAGATAGATAGATAGATAGATAGATAGATAGATAGGTAGGTAGGTAGGTAGGTAGGTAGGTAGGTAGGCAGGTAGGTAGATAGGTTGATATTTCACTCCAAAAACATTTATGAAGATAAATATTTCAAAATTTGAGATATGTAACCCTTTCTGCTGCAAAATAACCAAAAATGTTTCACAAATGTTAACTTATAGCATCTTTTATGATCATTGTTAATGTACTATACCAGAATTATCATTCATCAGCAGATGTGGCAGATTAAATTAAGCAAATGTTGTGAAACAAGGTTCTTTAGAAAAAGTCGCCATAGGCATTTAAACATGCATCCCACTGCTTGGGTAGTTAGTGGATGTCATCCAAGAAAAATGATTTTGTTCGGTTGCTCTTGAACCATTTTGTCATCAAGGTCTTGACGTTTGCATCAGAGTTGAATCGGTGTCCCTTTAGAGATCTTATTTAGGGTTCTAAACAAATGAAAGTCACTTGGGTTGTAGGCTGGGTGTTTGCAGAACTTCCCACCGTTTCCTTGCTAACGCTTCCTGCACAATGTTCACAACATGTGGACAAGCATTGTCATACAACAGAAGCACATATGAAAGCATGTCAGGTCTCTTATTCTTAATGAGTGCATGCAGGTTGTCCGGTGTGTCTTCGTAGAAGGTGGCATTGATGTTCACACAAGGCTCTGTCTGCCAAGAGAAGCTCTTCTTGGTAGAAAAAATTATTTTTCTGCCCAAAATAATTAGTCTTGCTCAAATTGAGTTTTAATAGTAGTCCCTTTATTTCCAGCAGCTACAAGGCATGTTTTTTTGCGATATCCTACCTTACTTAAATATATATTTCTACAGCTTTTTTTGTTATGCTCATGTTTCTGATCCATGCAAAAATGTTAGACACTTTACTGTATCATTTTCAGTGGTATTTTTGATGGTAACAATGTTTTCTTCATGCTGCTAAAGATACATTTTAAATAATTCTACTCTCAGACACCCTGCCATTCAATAAAACTGATTCTTTCACTTCCACTGCATTTATTTACGGTTGTCTACTTGTTCTATATATAACCAGTAGAAGAGATCGATCACTTTATCTATCTTGGAAGTCACATTGATCGAGAAGGGGATACGAGCAAAGAAATTAGAATCAGACTGGCTAAAGCAGCAATGTCTTTCAGAAGCCTTGAAAAGTTGTGGAAATCAAAACTCATTAGCACAAACACAAAACTTAGGCTATTCAAATCAAATGTACTATCAACCCTTACGTATGCGTGTGAAAGCTGGAAAACAACAAGAGATATAGAAACAAAGTTGAACGCATTCGAAAATAAATGTCTAAGGAAAATACTTGGTATAGAATGGAACGAATTCAAAACAAACGAGGAAATTAGAGAAATCGCCAATCAACCACTAATATCTTCAGTAATAAAGAAAAGACGATGGTCATACGTTGGACATGTGATGAGAAGAGATAATAATCGAATAGCAAAGCAAGCACTCATATGGGAAACAACAGGTAAAAGAAAAAGAGGAAGACCCAGGGAGACACTGAGAAGAACATTGATGAGAGAGGCAAGAGCAGCAGGAATCGGCTCCCTCAATGAGATAGAACTGCTTGCACAGAACAGAGACAGATGGCGAGATTTGATAAAATATCTTTAAAAGAAAACTGCTAGAACAAAAATTCATATAGGAGAAGGTGTATCTTGGTCTACGCCCTATGGGCCGGTTACGGCTCGAAAGGTACTTCGACTCGACTTGTTCTATATAAATACTGTGAACTTTCTATTGAAGATGTTACCTAAATGTGTCTAAAATCATTTATTTAAGGTTGTCTACCTGTCCTATATAAATACTGTGAACTTTCTATTGAAGATGTTACCTAAATGTGTCTAATATCCCTCTTTTAGTCCTGCTTTCCATAAATGTTGTCTGGTGCCATTAATTCCCACCATCTCTTCTACACCTCATCAACTACATCATTTTGACCTATGTAATGAATTTTTAAAGAATTAAAGAATAGTGACACTGTGACCTTCCAGGCATGTCGTAAGAGGCGACTAAGGAGGTTGATCGATGGCTTGACAAGCTGTCATTGTAAAAAGTATTGTTATGGAAACAGCGCCATATATTTTAGAGCAGTGATCTCTGCAATATGTGCTATTTTGGCACGCAAGGTTTCTGTTTTTGAGATTGTGGTTCTGCCCTATGTGCCGTCTTTGGCTCGAAACATATTTAGATAGATAGGATTAATTTTTCCCCTGCTTTGGCTTCCCTGGCTCTTAAAGATTCTCATATCAACAATCCACCCTTCCTCTTCTACATAAGCATCACCAATGATTACTATCTTTGAACATTGAGCAGAACATCAGAGACAAGATCATTTTCTTCCTCTTCGTATGCTTATTAGTGGATTGTATTGTACTGCACTTGGTGGTCCAATACATTTGTCTTCAGTACACAACCATTTTGGACTGCTTTCCTAGCCACTGGTTTTTCTTCACATTCAAACAAGTCATCAGAGCTGTCTCTCCTAGATAGTACTTTAACAATTCTAACAAGTCTCTCCTAGATAGTACTTTAACCATTCTAACAAGTCTCTCCTAGACAGTTGGCGTAGGCGATCATGTCCCTCCACAATCTTCTATCTACAGTGCATCGTATCAGTTCTGTTGTTGACTGTTTTCCATGTCATGACACCAAGCTATCCAGTATTTTCTCTCTTTGTCGTCCACGATCTCTCTTTCCTTTTATTTTCCCAGTTGTAACCAAGTATTCCAACTTTCCTCTTCTCATGATGTGCCCAAAAAATGTTGATTGCTTCTTTCTGAAGTTTTTTAAGAGCTCCCTTTTTGTGTTGGCCTCTTTGAGAACTTCCTCATTGGTCTTTTTAGCTGTCCAGGGAACTTTCAACATTCTTCTGAGAAATCCCATCTCTGTGGCCTCTAATCGTCTTTTCATTTGTTTGTCTATTGTCCATGATTCGCTTCCATAGGTCAGAATTGGTTCTATATAGCACAGATGAACTCTCTTTCTCATTTTTATTGACATAGATTTGTTGCATAAGATATTTTTCATTTTCTGAAATGCTATTTTGGCCTGAGCTATTCTGCATTTTATTTCTGTGGTGCATCTCCCATCTGATGTTATTATTGTGCCCAAGTATTTGAAACGTTGCACTTGTTTCAGATTTGTCTCGTTTATTTTTTATGCTGCATGATGGTGGTGATTGTTTCTTCGATATAACCATTACTTCTGTTTTCTTACTATTCAGACTGAGACCTTTCTTGTTGCTTTCTTTTACTATTATGTCTATCATTTCTTGTAGTTCATTCTCTGTCTCTGCAATTAAGACTGTGTCATCCGCATATCGCAAATTATTTATGTTGTGACCGTTGACTTCAATTCCTTTTTTCTCTACTATTGATCTCATAACATATTCGCTGTAAAGTGAAAACAAATCCGGTGACAGAACACAGCCTTGTCTGACTCCTTGCTTTATATATTGGAATTGTCCTGTTTGGTTGTTAATTCGTATAGCTGCTGTTTGTTGCCAGTACATGTTTTTTTATGATTCGCAGATCCTTGCCATCAATGTTAAATTACTCCAGCATATTGATTATTTCCACATGCTTTACTTTGTCAAATGCTTTCGTGTAGTCTATAAAGCACATATATAGATCTTTCTTTACCTCTATAGATCTTTCTATCAATGTCCTTAAGATGTACATTGCGTTATTGGTGCCCTTTCCTTCCACAAATCCACATTGTTTCTCACTTATTTCTGGTTTTATTTTGTTCCTTACACGTCTCATGATTATTCTTAGTAATATTTTAGTCATATGGCTCATGAGACTAATAGTGCGATGGTCTTCACAATCAGTGGCTCCTGACTTCTTCGGTATGGCTACAAAGATAGATTTTAGTAGATCTTCGGGTATGTGTCCAGTGTTATATATGTCATTGAGTAATTTTGTTATGACTTGTACTCCCAACTCTCCTAATGCATTTATCTCTTCGATTGTTATATTGTAAGGACCTGGAGCTTTGCCTCTTTTCATGTGTTGAATTGCGTCCTCCACTTCACTCTGCATCATTGGTGGTCCTGTGTCTTCATTTGAATTGTTTAATTCTGGTCTTTCATCATCATAGAGTTGACTGATATATTCTGTCCATCTTTCCATTGTCTTCTCCTGACCCATTATTATATTTCCTTCCTTTGATTTCACACATCCTGAAACTTTGACTTCTTTTCTTCCTGTTAATTCATTTAACTGATTGTGTATAAATTTTGGGTCTATCTTTTGTTGTTTTTCCATTTCTTCACATTTCTGTTTTAACCATCCTTCATTTGCTTCACTGCACTTGTTTTGGATCTCTTTGTGCAATATTTTGTATGTCCGTTCTTCTTTCTTATGTTCTCTTCTTTCATCCAGTACTTGTATTATTTCTTCTGTCATCCATTTCTATTTGTTGATTCTTTTAGTCACTGGTTTTACTTCTTTTGATGTTTGTTGAATCGATTGTTTGAGCATTTCCCACTGCTCCTGGATGTCCTGTATTTTCCCAATAGCATTATATCTATTTTGTACTATCATGCTGTACTTATCACTCATTTGTTTATCTACTCTTAGCATATCTAGTTCTAATTTTATATTTCTTGATTTCTGTGTCTTCCGCAGTTTTATTCTTATCTTTCCAACTACTGGTACATGGTCACTATTGCAATCTGCTCCTAGCCTTGTTTTAACCAATGTTAGCCCATTCCTGAATCTTCGCTGTACCAGTATAAAATCAATTTGATTGTGTACTTTTTTGGCTGGGCTTTGCCATGTCCATAGTTGCCTAGGGTGTTGTTTGAACCAGGTGTTACCTATAATCATTTCATGTGTCTTTGCCCAATCTATCCCCTCTGTCATTCGTCTCTCCAAGGCCATGCCCCCCAGTCACATTTTGCCTAGATAGTACTTTAACCATTCTAACAAGTCTCTCCTAGATAGTACTTTAACCATTCTAACTAGTCTCTCCTAAATAGTACTTTAACCATTCTAACAAGTCTCTCCTAGATAGTACTTTAATCATTCTAACAAGTCTCTCCTAGATAGCACTTTAACCATACTAACAAGTCTCTCCTAGATAGTACTTTAACCATTCCAACAAGTCTTTCCTAGATAGTACTTTAACCATTCTAACAAGTCTCTCCTAGATAGTACTTTAACCATTCTAACAAGTCTCTCCTAGATAGTACTTTAACCATTCTAACAAGTCTCTCCTAGATAGTACTTTAACCATTCTAACAAGTCTCTCCTAGATAGTACTTTAACCATTCTAACAAGTCTCTCATAAATAGTACTTTAACCATTCTAACAAGTCTCTCCTAGATAGTACTTTAACCATTCTAACAAGTCTCTCCTAGATAGTACTTTAATCATTCTAACAAGTCTCTCCTAGATAGCACTTTAACCATTCTAACAAGTCTTTCCTAGATAGTACTTTAACCATTCTAATAAGTCTCTCCTAGATAGCACTTTAACCATTCTAATAAGTCTCTCCTAGATAGCACTTTAATCATTCTAACAAGTCTTTCCTAGATAGCACTTTAACCATTTTAATAAGTCTCTCCTAGATAGTACTTTAACCATACTAACAAGTCACTCCTAGATAGTACTTTAATCATTCTAACAAGTCTCTCCTAGATAGTACTTTAACCATTCCAACAAGACTCTCCTAGATAGTACTTTAACCATTCTAACAAGTCTCTCCTAGATAGTACTTTAACCATTCCAACAAGACTCTCCTAGATAGTACTTTAACCATTCTAACAAGTCTCTCCTAGATAGCACTTTAACCATTCTAACAAGTCTTTCCTAGATAGCACTTTAACCATTCTAATAAGTCTCTCCTAGATAGCACTTTAACCATTCTAATGAGTCTCTCCTCATAGTACTTTAACCATTCTAACAAGTCTTTCCTAGATAGCACTTTAACCATTCTAATAAGTCTCTCCTAGATAATACTTTAACCATACTAACAAGTCACTCCTAGATAGTACTTTAACCATACTAACAAGTCACTCCTAGATAGTACTTTAACCATTTAACCATACTAACAAGTCACTCCTAGATAGTACTTTAACCATTCTAACAAGTCTCTCCTAAATAGTACTTTAACCATTCTAACAAGTCTATCCTAGATAGTACTTTAACCATTCTAACAAGTCTCTCATAAATAGTACTTTAACCATTCTAACAAGTCTATCCTAGATAGTACTTTAACCATTCTAACAAGTTTCTCCTAGATAGTACTTTAACCATTCTAACAAGTCTCTCCTAGATAGTACTTTAACCATTCCAACAAGTCTCTCCTAGATAGCACTTTAACCATTCTAACAAGTCTCTCCTAGATAGCACTTTAACCATACTAACAAGTCTCTCCTAGATAGCACTTTAACCATTCTAACAAGTCTCTCCCAGATAGCACTTTAACCATTCTAATAAGTCTCTGCTAGATAGCACTTTAACCATTCTAACTAACGAGTCTCTCCTAGATAGTACTTTAACCATTCTAACAAGTCACTCCTAGATAGTACTTTAACCATACTAACAAGTCACTCCTAGATAGTACTTTAACCGCACTAACAAGTCACTCCTAGATAGTACTTTAACCACACTAACAAGTCACTCCTAGATAGCACTTTAACCATACTAACAAGTCTCTCCTAGATAGCACTTTAACCATATTAAGTCTTTCCTATCTACGGTTGGCATCAAGTTTTTATGTTTGGCATCAAGTTTTTATGTTTTTTTATGGATTATCCACAAGGATTATAAAATGAACAGATAATAAATTATGCTAACTGGAGCACTGAAAAATGAATATTTATTTTAATTAAATGGCCGATCCAATTTTACAAGTTGAAAGATAAACATAACCCAAGAATCCTAACTCTTCCAAATAAACCAAATGCCCCATGAAGCAGATTTTGCTGTGTTTTATGTACAATTTTCTGCAACTGAAAGGCTACTGTAATGAAGAACTTATACAGAAAAAAAACATGATAAATGTTAAAATGAACTTCAGCATCAAACTAAACAATAACTCCATGAGTTCATCATCATCATTCCAGTGCCATTAGGGGCCACACAAGGCTTGCAGTACACCTGTTCTGGGCAAGCTTCTCAACTGCAGTATGGGATTTAATGCTTGCTGTCCTTGCATCTCCTATAAATGTCTGTTCCCAGTGCCTAGAGGTTGGTTGCTCGTTCACTCCACAGTGCATTTCTGGTTGACACCATTATGCCTGCTGAACCAACAGTTGATTTGTCCATGCATTTTACTGAAACCATTTTTGCACATATGTGTAGGCTAATTCCATTTCTCCAAAGATTAATAAACCAACAGCTAGCCTCATCCAATTATGCCAGCCTGTCAAAGCCATAGCTCAGAGGGTGACCACTATTGAAATCAGAACTGTGCATGACCATGATACACAAGTCATAGATATACATACAGATTGGTAAGAGCTACAAGCAAGCTAGTCGCAACACACCATGGGATATAGTTGTTGTTATGGATCCAGAATTCTGTGAGCTGACACCCTTAATGCCATGTAATGATATCTACAGGTATTTATGAGTCTTATAATTCCATACAAGGTATTCCATTTATCAAGTCTTTGTGGTAGTAGAGTCACTTTGATGTCTGTGAGCTTTGGATAGTCAAACAGGTGATGTTCTACTGTTTCGTTTGTAAGAACTAATCAATCAATACAGAAGTGGAGTCATCAGTCGTTGGACATTGCGAGACTTGCTGAGGAGGGGATCTGAGCACCTATGGACATGTTTCAAGTGCAGTGATGATGACCCTCAATTAACTCAATAACTCTTCACATGCCTCATAGGAGGAACCCTTTACTTAATTCCATGAACACTCTATGAATAACAGCAAGCAACAAGAACAACCCTGAAACTAGAGAAAGTTCATAGTTTGCAAAGATAATTTCTCATTTACCTGGTGCTATCCTCTCTGGAGGTGGAAGCTTATCCGATTCTGGAAGTGAAACACTTTTTGGATGCCCAGATGCTGCACCATGGATGGGGTTATTCACAAATAAAGCTTGTCCTTGAAGTGTTGGTTGACCTGCAGGTGAGTGTTGATAGAGCTCAGCTTGGTTTACAATTTTACCTTGTGAATTAACTTGATTTGGAGTCGGAGCCCTTGGATTAACTTGATTTGGTGCTGGTCCATGAGGATCAAACAAACTTGGAGCAGGTGCTCGTTGATTAGCTAGATTTAAAGCTGGCCCTTGTGGATTAGCTTGATTTGAAGCTGGAACTTGAGGATTAGCTTGATTTGAAGCTGGAACTTGAGGATTAGCTTGATTTGAAGCTGAAACTTGGGGATTAACTTGACTTGGAGCTAAAACTTGAGGGTTAACTTGATTTGGAGCTGGTCCTCTAGGATTAACTTGATTTGGAGCTGGTCCTCGAGGATTAACTTGATTTGGAGCTGGTCCTCGAGGATTAACTTGATTTGGAGCTGGTCCTCGAGGATTAACTTGATTTGGAGCTGGTCCTCGAGGATTAACTTGATTTGGAGCTGGTCCTTGAGGATTAACTTGATTTGGAGCTGGTGCTCGAGGATTAACTTGACCTGGAGCTGGCATTTGAGAATTAACTTGATTTGGTGCTGGCACTCGAGGATTAACTTGCTTTGGTGCTAGTCCTGAAGGATTAGATTGACTTGAAACAGGACTTTGAGGAGGTTTAGGTTGGCTTGGAGCTGGACTTGGAGGCGGCTTTGGTTGATCAGGAGCTGGACTTGGAGGAGGCCTTGGCTGACTGGGACCAGGACTATGAGGAGGCTTCGGCCCACCAGAAGTTTTAAGATTTTCTGAAATCTATTTAAAAACAGTAATTACTGATCTGATACCAAAAAAATGTGAAAATATGTTATATTATTACATAATATATTAAGCGAATAAAACTGTTTTACCCTTATGTGGCTAGTAATAAAGTAGCAAACAGTTTTATTAATGGACTAGCATTTATGTGAGAGATATTACTGATAGTTTTATTGAACAGTTGACATCATGAGAAAGTCAAAGACAGAACTGGTTTGTAACACTAAAGACAGAGGGCTGTTTGCAAAAAATAACACCACCATTACAGCTTTTTTCCATTGCTGGATGCTTTCTGTGTTGTTGGAGAATAAAGGCGGCTGCATCTCGGTCTTATTCCCTAATGGACGATTCGAGACAAGCATGGCTTCACATGTGTATCCCGTAACATCATTTATGCCATCATATGCCAACGATGCCACATGACTTACATTGGCGAGTCTGGTAGTCGATTAGCGGAAAGATTTTGTGAACATCTACGAGATGTTCAACAGAATACTGGCACTCCAGTGTCTTCCCATTTCAACTCCCCAGACCACAAGGGCAAAGACGACATCCGTATCACTGGTATTGTCCTTTGTCACTCATGCGACCGCAGCCAATTTGCTTTGGAGAATTGCCTCATAGTCAGGTATGATTCGCTGACCCCACGAGGCATGAATATATCACACTCATACACATAATTTCCTTTCGGCTACTCCTTCCCTTTTACACAGCCCTCTCTACCGCCCATGTTTTGGCCCTTTAGTCTATCTACTATGCCATGCTATTCTTAGTTCTTCTCCACTAGTCTCCACTTGTGACTCTTCGGTGTTCTCCTATACCCCTTCTCTCTGTGCTACTTACCCTTCATATGTTTTTTTGCACCCCACTCTAGACTTTTCACTCTTTTCGCCTTTTGAGTACCTGTTATTCTATTCCTTCTCCTTTGAGTTTGCACACAGACCGCGGTGTGAACTCCTCTGGTTAATTGGGTGTTATACGCACATTTCTACACATATGACTGTCCCCATATGGTTGTGCACATGCATGTATGTGTTCATATGTACGAGTATTGGTATATATATGTATATGCATGTATGTGTGTGCTTGCTTATATGCACATATATGTATGTGGATGTATATACATGTGCATGTTGATATGTATTTGTATGTGCACGTCAGCTTGTACGTGTATATATGTATACACGCATCTGTGTGTGTGTGTACATGTATTTATGGGCCCTTAGATACTTTCAGACATTGTCAGTGTCTTTGCAGCTGACGTTACCTAGACAGCGTTCCCCCCACTCATGTATTTTTAGAACCCTTCACCCCTGACCAGAGGGTATAATTACAGCCACACCCGTAGCTCAATCTCTTTTCCATTCTGATTGAGGTCCACAAAACAGGGAAGTAGATTTTCCTTTCTTTAACATATTTCGATTATTTTGTTTTGGATGTTTCATTACTATTTAGCTATGTAGAATTAGTTTTATTTACTTACATATCTGTGTGTGTTGTTGTTTGTTCCTGCTGAAGGCCTATTGAGCCGAAACGTCGTTCAAACCTGTGTCGTCTACTCACCACATAAAGCTTTTACCATACCATTTTTTCTTTTTTTTTTCAATTTTCCCTTCCCATTTTTCTTTGTCCCAACTATGATTTCAAGCCACGTTCACCATATTTTTTGGAGAAGAGGCGGCCACTTGCTCTCAACTATAGTTGCCGTATCCCAACCAGATAACAAAAGAATAAGTCGAGGTGACAGTTAAAACATTTTACACAATCACTAGGTATAAAGATATTCCATAGCATCAATATCAATGGAGTTAAAGTGTAGGACTGCCACTACTTTTGGGCATATTTTTTAAGAAAGTGCAGCACAGTGCTGTGCCCTGACTAAGAGTCAGGTGTCAATTTTGATTGGGGGGGGGGGGGGGGGGGGGCACAAGAGTATACACCAGCAAATGGGCTCAGAGTGGTTGGTAACTCACAGTCGAATGTATATATCAGGATTGGCAATCAAAAAGGCTGATCAAGACCCACTCCTCCTCCTAGAAATGCTGTTGCAATTAGACTAGCTGGTCAAGCAAGTAGAGATCAAAGAGGGAGGACAACTCAGTACTCTTAACACCATGTTGAAGTCGAATGTGTTGGGCCAAAAGGTGCAAAAATAACAGCTATGCTGTAAATAACATCACAAAATGTTCCTTTAAAGTCTTTCTAAGGGCAGACAATGAAGAGGAGTATAAGTCAGGCAAATGATAGAAGAAAGTTTTCAACAGGGTTGACTGAAAAGCATGCTTTCATATTTTCATACTCTCTAGTAGAACCATGGCTCTGCTGTCTTCAAGGTTCTTGCAGTTTCTTCATTAATTATTCATTACTCACTTCCATATGACATATTTTTTATTTGGGCGCAGCCATTGTTGTGTGTGCTACGTCATCATAATGGCTCATCATATATCCCTAGACCGGCCATACGCTAATCTTACGGTCTGTTGTTTGATGTACGACGGGCATAATCTGACGACTAACTGTTTATTACATGTTTGGAATTGGGAGTCAAAAATGATGTCCTAACATCATCAAGCGCTATACATTTTTAAAAATATGATGATCATCATTTACAGGAGGATGTGAACTTCCGGTCAATATGGTGGATAGGCAGCAGGAACCATTGAAGGCTATGTATGAAAAGTGTTCCTTGTTGCAGTTCCCTCATATTCCAAGTCCGGCTTGTTGTATGAGCTACTGAGTTAAGTGCTCTGTACACATTGTGAGCTGTATTTCTCATCCATTTTGATCATGTTTCAATATTCCTTTTGTTTAAGAAGAATGATGATATTGTATGACAAGGAACAGTTGGCTGTGTTCACTTTTTGTGCGGTTTCGCCTTATGTCTTTTGGCGTGTGCTGAGACTGCTATGGTGGGGACTACAGTTACCTTTCTTTGTTTGGAAGATGAGTTAATAATTCAGATGATTCCACTCACAGGGCAGTTGAGCAATTATGGATTTTAATTCGTTCGCAGTGATACCGGGGCCTCCCATAACCATATTTTTTATTTTAAATACATGTTTATGTGTGTTGTATGTTTTTTCCTGTTGAAGGCCTATAGCGCCGAAACATTGTTCTGGTTTGTGTTGTCCATTTGTTACGAGAAGCTTTAACCATGTCGTTTTTTTTTTTTATATTTTTTTTCATTTCTCCTAACATTAAATAAACTTTGTTGACTTTTCTACTGGCAGGAATTTGTTGCAGAAAATGCTTATCACTTTGTGGAATGGTGCCTGGGGTGTTCTGCGCTGAAATGTTTTGTTAATAATTCATAACAATGTTGAGTTATATGCTGGAATAAATTATAGTCCAAACATGAGAGGTATTTTATTTCTAGACAGGAATACATTATAATTCAAACATGAGGGGTATTCTATTTCTAAAAAGGAGTACATTATAATCCAAAAAAGAAGGGCATTCTATTTCTAGAATGGAGTACATTAAAATCAAAAAAGAAGAGTATTTTATTTCTAGAGAGGAATACATTATAATCCAACAAATAATGGTATTTTATTTCAAGGGCACAATCCACTAATATCCAGCTCCAACATCAACGAGCTACTCTTCGCAGATGACCAATGCCTAATATATGAGGATGAAAACCTGCTACAACAACACATAACATCTCTAGATAAAAGCTGCACAAACTACAGTATGAAAATTAACACAGCAAAAACAGAGGCTATGAGAATAAGCAAATTAAGACACCCATTAAACATTAAGAGCAAAGATAAAGAAATAAAACAAGTAGAGGAATTCAAGTATTTAGGCGCAATGTTCACAGAAGATGGAAAACTAGACAGGGAAATTGACATGAGAATACAAAAAGCAAATGCTGTCACATACCAGCTTTCACCATTGTTAAGACATCCAAACATTTCTATGCCAGCTAAACAACAAATAATAAATAGCATTTTCATACCAACTTTGTGCTATGAAAGTCAAACATGGACACTTTCTAAATTTCATTTAAGAAAGATCAATACATGTGAGATGCGATGCTTGAGAAAAGTAACAAACAACACAAGAAGAGATAGAATACCAAATTAAACCATAAGAAAAATGGTAGGAACAAAACCCTGCCAAGAATATATAGAACAACATCAACTTAAATGGTTTGGCCACCTGGTCAGAATGAATCCTTACCAATTACCATCAAGGGCGTTCTTCTCGAGAATGCATGGAAAAAGACCAAGAGGAAGACCCAGAAGATGGACAGATGCAGTGACAGAGACATGTAACAACAAAGGAAAATCACTAATTCAGACAGTTCGAACAGCTCAAGAAGGACAAATGATATAAACCACGACACCTTTTAGGTATCAGTGAAAAGAGAAAAGAAGAATCCACTAATAAGAGGGAAAATCTGGGAAGGGCAGACTGAAAAAGAAAGATTTCATAGGAGAGACTACTCTGACCAAAAATAATTGCTGCCTTGCAAGAAGGTCAAGAAAACCCAAAGACAAGAAAAACAGTATTTTTAAAAATTTAATCAAGACAACAAATTAAAACAGCACAAACCAAGAATATTAGCTACAATATATTATAGAAAAGATTCAATCTTACATTTGACTGGTCTGCTTGATCCCCCTTGTTTGTGCTGTCTGATTTCGGAGGGATTTGTGTGTCTTTTTGAGCTGGTGGTGGTGGTGGTGGCAATGCCTGAAGCTGTTGGGTAAACCAGAATCAAAAGTAGAGATTTATATAACAGCATAAATGGTGAGTTTGATATGTAAAAATTAGTATCAACGACGTACTGTTCTAAGGAATCAACAGCTGATGATAAACTGAAACATAAAGATGACAATGTGTCATCAACAGCTGATACAGACTATACTGAAATATAAAGATGACAAGTATGTCTCATCAACAGCTGATATAAACTATACTGAAACATAAAGATGACCAGTATGTGTCATCAATAGCTGATACTATCATCATCATCATCATGTGCCATACCGGGTGGCGTAGGCGATCATGTCCCTCCACAATCTTCTATCTACAGTGCATTATATCAGTTCTGTTGTTGATTGCTTTCCATGCCATGACACCAAGCCATCTAGTATTTTCTCTCTTTGTCATCCGCAATCTCTCTTTCCTTTTATTTTGCCAGTTGTAACCAAGTATTCCAACTTTCCTCTTCTCATGATGTGCCCCAAAAATGTTGATTGTTTCTTTCTGATGTTTTTTAAGAGCTGCCTTTTTGTGTTGGCCCCTTTGAGAATTTCCTCATTGGTCTTTTTAGCTGTCCAGGGAACTTTCAACATTCTTCTGAGAAATCCCATCTCTGTGGCCCCTAATCATCTTTTCATTTGTTTGTCTACTGTCCATGATTCGCTTTCATATGTCAGAATTGGTTCTATATAGCACCGATGAACTTTCTTTCTCATTTCTATTGAGATAGATTTGTTGCATAAGATATTTTTGATTTTCTGAAATGCTATTTTGGCCTGAGCTATTCTGCTTTTTATTTCTGTGGTGCATCTTCCATCTGATGTAATTATTGTGCCCAAGGTGATTTGTCATCATGATTAGTCTAGGCAATATAAGAAGGTAGTAGAAGCTGATACTATACTGAAACATAAAGATGACAACACGTGTCAGTGACTGCTGACAGTCTACCGCAATAGAGAAGTAGTATCTGCATAAAGAAAAAAATAAGGAGTATAATGAGGATAATGCTAAAATAGGGAGTATAATGAGGATAATGCTAAAATAGGGAGTATAATGAGGATAATGCTAAAATAGGGAGTATAATGAGGATAATGCTAAAATAGGGAGTATAATGAGGATAATGCTAAAATAGGGAGTATAATGAGGATAATGCTAAAATAGGAGTATAATGAGGATAATGCTAAAATAAGGAGTATAATGAGATAATGCTAAAATAGGGAGTATAATGAGGATAATGCTAAAATAAGGAGCTACAGCAATGTTTCTATCATGACATAAGTCATTTTGCCAGTAACAGCAGTGCACTGATTTAACTCAATAAATGTATTACTTGTACAGTGAGGTTATTAGATTCCAAAGCTTTATTCATCTGTACTAAGAGGAAATGAAAAAAAAAAAATAGAGAGAAAAAAAAAATAGAAAAAATGGTATGGTTAAAGTTTTTCATCCAGATCGTCTTTCGATATTCCGATTGCTTACGATGAATGATGATATCTGTGACAGGGAACAGAAGGTTCTGTTTACTTTCAGTACAGTTTCACCTTATGTCTTTTGGCGAGTGCTGAGACTGCTATGATGGGGGCTGCGGCTACCTTTCTTTGGATCCTTCAGTTAGATGAGATGTTAATTCTGATGATTCCACTGGCACTGGCGATTGAGCAATTATGGATTTTAATTCATTTGCAGTGATATCTGATCCTTCCATAACTATCAATTTGGTGATCAGTATCATCAGGATCTAGTGGGTTTGATACAAAGACAAGACAAAACAAAACCGATGGTGATCGTAAGACCTAAGACAAATGACATGACACTCTGCATGTTTTAATGATCTCACATGCATGAGGTTGTTGTGATGGATCCAGCAGCAGCTGCTAATGCCCTTCTGCACACTGCCATGTAATATCTGCAGGTATTTCTGAGATCCCTCGTAGTTCCACACAAGGCAACTCAATTTGTGCCAGCAGACTTAACTTAAGCGGTAGAGGATTGACAGAAATGAAAATCTTGGACCCTATATTTCAAAGATGGAGATAAATTAATGTTAGTTACAGCTTGTAAAAAAACCTAACTGCCCACAATTTGTGGTTCAAAGAAGAAAGTGAACTAAAACTTGCCTGAGCCTTGGGTGAGGGCGGTGGAGGTTCCGCAGGCAAGGGAGGTGGCGGTTGAGAAGGTGGTGCCGGACCAATCGCACCCATCATTGCAGTAACAGGCCCAGTCATGACACCATGTGGTAGTCCATGTGGGGGGAACATAGGTGGTTGAGCTGCGGGAGGCCAATTTGGTGTCATCATCATGCCCATACCCATGCCTTGCTGCTGACCCCATTGTGTTGGAGGAAACTGGAAAGGTAAATGTGCCCCAGGAATTTGCATTAAATGCTGGGGCTGTACTGGAAAGCCTGCCCCTCTCATGTGTGCATTCCAGTTGTACATTGTGCTTTTTCTTTTTGGGTTGATCAAATTATTTCAATTAAAATTTATAAATTCTTTGATTAAAAAGAAAGAACGTTGCGCCGTCAATGTCTCAAAGCAGAAATTTTCTGACTGTGTGTCTGTAACATCATGTGGGTTGTCCATAAGGATAAAGCAGAAGATAACTGTAAATTTCACCTAAAATTGAAAAAAAGAAAGTTACTTAATGAGCTCCTGTTGTACTAAATTATTTGCACTTCAATGTTGATCATTACATTCATGGCAGAGTTTTCAACAATTATAAAACAGAAATGTAAAAACAAATAAAACATTAGAAACCATCAGGTAACAACATCAAACAACTTTGTTATTTATGTCAGTTATGTGTTAGTCTGTTCATGTGGTAAATAAATGAACATTAACTCAAGCCTCTGACCTTCCAGAAATTGCATAGGTCTGCTGTCCAGATCACTTAGAATTACATGGCAATGTATGCAGTTGCTATAAGAGTACCAGTAGTACTTGGAGCTTGACAGGAAAAATAGGGGGGGGGGGGGGAGATGTTTATAACCATTATTTGTACTCTTTATGATCATTATTTTGGAGATTGACACATATACTGATAAGGTATGGGGTACAAGGCATCAAGCTTGGAAAGAGTAGGATGGAGCAACTAAAAGAACATATAAGTGTGTGGAAGGAAATAGAGAAAAGGTCAAAAATTAAGGATGGATGGCTAGACCTTTTCCATGGACTATGCTGCCTAAGGAACCTGAAGGGCTTTGAAATGATTGATTGACCAAGAAAGAGGTGAAGTAAGGTCCTTATGAGTTTTGTGTTGCTGCTTCTCACTTCAACATCTACTGCCCCATCAACATGGCACTGTGAAAGTGCTGAGATAATAGTAATCATATCAGGAGTCAAATTTCAGTACAATACAATCTTCTTGAGAGGTTAACAATAAGTCCCCTTGGATATGTCAGGACTGCAGAGACGATGATCCTAAATAAAAATATCTTGCCCTCGCTGCAGCCAGCTGATCTCACCAGTCAAATCCAAATCACATTTAACAGAGAATGATGACAGTTTGTGACTTTCAAAGTAGTTATTAATGTATAGCTTTGTACTGCTCACTTAAAAAATAATGACTTACTCAAATGAGATACAAAAATATGAGACTTTCAGATTGCCTGAAATAACCAAGTGCTAATGAAGAATGTGCTTTTGCTGTATATGTTATTAAACTAGTACAAATTTTATCATCATCATCATTGAGTGCCGTCTCCGCAGCGAAGGTTGGCTACCATGGAGCGCCATTTTGCTCTATCTCTTGCTTTGATGGTGCAGGTTGTCATCGGTTGATTTGTCCATCTTTTGATGTTACTCGTCCATGTTAATCTTGGTCTGCCTCTGCCTCTTTTACCTTGTATTTTCCCCTCCAGGATCACTTTCAGTAGGCTGTTGTGTCTTTTAACATGGCCTAAGAATCGCATTTGTCTTGTTCTAATTGTGTTCAGAAGTTCTCTTTTCATTTTTAGTTGTTTTAAGACTTTGTCATTTGTTTTCTTTTCCTTCCATCCAATTCTACCTATTCTTCTATATATCCACATTTCAAAGGCTTCAATTCTCTGTTCTGTTTTCTTGTCTAATGTCCATGTTTCAGCACCATATAGGAATATTGAGAAGATGTAACATTTTGCTATTCTTAGTTTTAGCTCTGGTGTTATTTGTTTTGATGTTAGTATGTCCTTCATGACATTAAAATTACTTTTTGCCATTCCTATTCTTTTGTTTATTTCAGTTGTACATTTTCCATCACTGGTTATAGTATGTCCAAGGTAGTTATAGTTCTGAACTGTCTCAAGGTCTATTCCTTCAATTTTGATATCCACTTGTGGGTTTTGGGTATTTTCTTTGTTTATGATCATAGTTTTAGTCTTTTTGATATTCATATCTAGTCCATATTTTTTGCTTGTCGTGTTTATTTCATTAAGTAATTGTTGTAGGTCTTTAGGATTTTCTGCTAGTAGTACAGTATCGTCAGCATATCTTAGGTTATTGATTATCTTTCCATTAATTTGTAGGCCTGGCATCTCTATGATGTTTTTAAAGATTTGCTCAGTGTATAGATTGAACAAGCTTGGTGATAGGATGCATCCTTGTCTTACTCCTCTTTTTATATCAATGGGTGTAGAGAACTCTTTGTTATATTTTATTATTGCTGTTTGCTCCCAGTATAGATTGCATATTAGTCGTATATCCATGTCATCTAGATGTATCTCTTTTAGGCATTCTATAAGTTGTTTGTGGTGTACTCTATCAAAAGCTTTGGTGTAGTCTATGAAGCAGGCATATATTGGTTTGTTTACTTCTGTGTATTTTTCGATTAATGTTCTCATGCAGAATATGGCTTCTTTTGTCCCGCTATTTTTCCTAAATCCAAATTGCTGCTCATCTAATTCAGTATTGATTTTATTCTGAATCCTTCCTTGTATAACTTTTAGCAAGATTTTTGTAACATGGCTCATTAGGCTTATTGTTCTAAGCCTAATGAGCCATGTTACAAAAATCTTGCTTAATTTTATAGTTAACTAATTTTGTGGGTAGTACACAATGTAATGTATTGGGCTTGAGATCAATCATGAAAAGACTACGGTCATGAAAAGCTTAATTCCAACAGATGACAGAATATACATGAAAAATAAACCAGTGGAAGAGGTCGATCACTTTATCAATCTTGGAAGTCACATTGATCAAGAAGGGGATACAAGTAAAGAAATTAGAATCAGAATAGCTAAAGCAGCAATGTCTTTCAGAAGCCTTGAAAAATTGTGGAAATCGAAACTCATCAGCACAAACACAAAACTTAAGACTATTCAAATCAAATGAACTATCAACCCTTACGTATGCATGTGAGAGCTGGAAAAAAACAACAGATATAGAAACAAAGTTGAATGCATTCGAAAATAAATGACTAAGGAAAATACTAGGTGCATGGAACGAATTCAAAACAAACGAGGAAATTAGAGAAATCGCCAATCAACCACTAATATCTTCAGTAATCAAGAAAAGACAATGGTCATATGTGGACATGTGATGAGAAGAGATAATAACCGAATAGCAAAGCAAGCCTTCATGTGGGGAAACAACAGGTAAGAGGAAAAGAGGAAGACCCAGAGAGACACTGAGAAGAACATTGATGACAGAGACAAGAGCAGCAGGAATCGGCTCCCTCAATGAGATAGAGTTGTTTGCACAGAACAGAGACAAATGTCGAGATTTGAGAAAAGATCTTTACAAGGATTGAAAACTGCTAGAATAAAAATTTAGATAAGAGAAGGAGTATCTGGGTCTACGCCCTATGGGCCGGCTAGGGCTCGAAAGGTCAATAGACAGATAGATACAATGTAATGAAGGCTGAGAGGTTAGTGTGCTCACATCCTTATCAGAAGGGTTCGGGTACAAGTGGTGAGTTTTTTTTTTTCCGACCGATAAGGCTCCAGGATTCATCCAACCTCCTCCTGCCAGAGATTTTTCTGGTAATTTTACTTTATTTATTATTTTATCTTTATTATATTATTTGCATCTCCCATCTGATGTAATTATTGTGCCCAAGTATTTCAAACGTTGCACTTGTTTCAGATTTGTCTTGTTTATTTTTATGCTGCATGATGGTGATGATTGTTTCTTCGATATAACCATTACTTCTGTTTTTTTACTATTCAGGCTGAGACCTTTCTTGTTGCTTTCTTTTACTATTATGTCTATCATTTCTTGTAGCTCATTCTCTGTCTCTGCTATTAAGACTGTGTCATCCGCATATCGTAAATTATTTATGTTGTGACCGTTGACTTCAATTCCTGTTTTGTCTACTATTGATCTCATAATATGTTCGCTGTAAAGTGAAAACAAATCCGCCAACAGAACACAGCCTTGTTTGACTACTTGTCAGTGCTCCCAGTGGAGCATAGGTCTTCAATAAACAATTTCCAAGTCGTTCTGTGTTTTGCCATTCTTTTAAGATCATTCCATGTCTTTCCCATCATCTTCATCTCTGCTTCCATCTGTCTTCTCCAAGAATTCCTTTGTCTTCCTCTATATCTTTTTCCTTGGGGATTCCAAAAAAGGGCCTGTTGTGTAATATGTGATTGAATTATTTTGATAGCATATCATAAGATGGACAAAACAAACCAGATCATTAACACTTGCTAAGACACCTGCTAAAGATTAAGGAAAATACTTCAGGTTAAATGGCCAGACAACACTGGAAATGATGAATTGTGGCAATGAACAAACCAACCCACAGTTCAAAAATGGAAATTGGTATGATACACTGTGACAACCAACTATAACTTTATAAGCATTACCAAACAAGCTCTCATATGGAAAAAGGGGAAATAAGGAAGACTTAGAAATAGATAGAGACTAAATCTTGAGATATAGATTGCAAAGATAAATTACATCTGGAAACAACTACAAGAAGAGATGACCAAGGTTAAAAACAGATTGGAGAGCTCTTGTTGGTTGCCTATGTTCCAATGGCATGTAAACAAAAAAGTAAGAATAGAATAGTCTAAGATATCATGTGAAACTTGCCATTCTCCTTGTTTTATCTAAAACATCCCCAACAACTGAGGATCAGCAAAAAGTAAAAAAAAGTAAAGTGCCCCCGTCACGCCAACTGGCGTATAGGCAATATGGTGTTAGTGACCATAAATTTTACAGAACTTCGGCACATGATTTTTAATGTAATGTGGTCGGTATTACAATACACCCATGCCGCTTTACTTTCCCAGACAAAAAAATTGAGGATCAGTAGGAAACAACAATTGTTGTGCCATGTAATCAAAGAACAGTATCAGGTGGAACATTTTTTTTCATGATTTTGTGACATCATTGAGTTTGAATCAACTGAGTAAAGAAAAAGAAATAGACAAAAAGTGATAAAATCTATTTGTAAAAAGTACCTGACAGTTGGCAGCTAAATTAAATTTGTAACTCAACTCAAACTTGAAACCATGTAATTTTTGCAATATCATATGCAGTTGAGTATGAGTAGTGTATTTTTGAATAGCCTATTCAATAATAATTAATTTATATGATTTTATAATCACCTATGTCTGGATGCAGATTAGTCTAGTGAAGTGATACTGATATATAAATGCCAGTGAGCAAGGAGCACAATAAATGCACTGTACTTTACTAAGTTAGGTCAAACTCAATGACAGTATGAATCTGAATTACAATTACAGCTGACACATGTGTATGTACTAAATATGTACGAAGTTATCACAGTGTTTAATAAAATAACTGTTTATCACAGAACAGAGTTTATGAGTATAGCCATTAACTATACTATAGTATCTTGTGGATGAATAAAATAAAAAATAGAACATTTTTCTATATATAAAATATTAAATATTGACGTTGAAAATGCCAAACCAGCCAAACATTAAACAAACATCATGATCATATTAATTTAAATGAAATGTGGATTTAAAGTCGTTGTTTTGCTACACGTCGTAAGTAGTTTCTAATGAAACATTCTTATCCTATTGTTATTGTGCACGTCAGTTTATAATAAGATGATAGCATCATCGTGTCTGCCAAACGCCATCTCATCATCATGGCAATTTTTGCACTCTCTTAACAACTTTCCTCCAGTCTCGAGGGTACTACTCTCCCTCCTCTCTCTCTAGACTAGGTTAACTGCATAGTATTATAAATCATTATTTATTAAAATCAAATGCTTGGCGATGTTGTATGTGTTACGTTAAATAAATTTAATTCGAGCAAATCTTCAGTTTTGCTAGAATTACCTCATTTAATTATTTAACGCATCGCGATCACAAATGCTCTCAGAACGCGTTTCCGCCATATTGAATTTACGATCCACAGGGAAGTTACTCTGATCTCACTACACTAGAAGCGCAAAGAGGAAGCACATCATCTTACAATCGATTTGATTCTATTTACCATTGGTACTCATTGCAGTGTTATACTATTAAATTAACGTTTTTCCTGCAACTTTTACACAATTACAAATTAGTCAGATTTGGGTTGAGAAACACAACAGCCCATCTAATCTCATTTCTTATATAAGGATATATTATATTATGAGGATTGCAGTACTCCGATCTTCTCAAAATATTCATCAGCACACAGCATTAATTATGCCACGTCGGTGTTGTCGACAAATCCTCTTATTTGTCCAGAATATCGCTCTGTGACGGGGGCCTCGGTAGCCTAGTTGGGAAAACCACCCGACTAGACCGTTCGGACAACCCATGTTCGATTCCCACTGGGAGCAGTGTGAATTGTACTCGTGGTTGGAAAAAAAAAAATACCCCCACGGTCGACCCAGCCGTTGGCAGAAATGGGTACCAGGGTATTATCCTGGGAAGGTGAGGAATGTCGCTTCGCATCGTGAGTTTCGATGCTTGAGGCGACACTATACAGAAATATCCGAACATTTTCTGGATAGGCGGCCGAGCACATATGGGTGTAAACTCGCGTGCTAAGACGCCGGTTCAAGTCTCGTACTTTACTTTATCGCTCTGTTTTGGCAATACCGGTCTTCACTCACAATGTCTAGATAGCCATGCATTTGTAATTGTGTCAAAAAGGTGTTCTACTCATCTCGTAGATTGTAAGTTAGCGATATCTGTCCGATTCATTGCTTGTCCATCAGCTTATATTGCTTAACCGGCCAGTATGTCTGCTCCGTTGTTGCCCTCAACACCAGCATCGCCCGGGACATACAAGATACAAGTTGTTGTTGATGAATTAGACATGACTAAGTTTTGCGGATCATTGAGCCACTCAGTACAAACACACGAATACTCTTGAGTCTCCAATCAATCAAAGGTTTTCGTCACTGTCATTATTTCCATCGTCAATTAAATTGGTCGTCATTGCGTAGACAACGCTATCCTCGTGAATGGTTCTACCATTGGATCCAGCAGTGGACCCAAGCACTTCGTTTATGGCTTAGGGCCTGCCACAGAACCATCTGTGTAGACTAACACGTCCGTACCTCGGCAGTTTTAACAAATGAGGATATTCACTTAGCGTTAAGTACAATCGGATTCTATTCTCTGCACCCCTGTCTAAAGTGGCAATAACAGAGAAGGCGGTTTTAAGTAACTAAGTTCTGGAGTAAAACAGGCATCCATTCTGCCCCAGGATCGCTCGCAGAACGATTTGATAATATCCTCAGCTCGGCCTATCCATGATTTCACTCTCATTAATCTATTGTCCTTACCTCCAATTATTTTTTCTTACGGTGGATGCTTATGATCAGTGCTTATCTTGAGGTATGCACGGTCTCCTAGCATCATGGTTCTGTTCTCCATAATGAGGAGATCCAATAAGAAGCGCATTGCCATGTGTGTTCATCGTGTAAATAGTGTGTAGATCATCATCATCGAGTGCCGTCTCCGCATTGAAGGTTGGCTACCATGGAGCGCCATTCTGCTGTCTCTTGCTTTGATGGTGCAGGTTGTAATAGGCTGATTTGTCCATCTTTTGATGTTACTCGTCCATGTTAGTCTTGGTCTGTCTCTGCCTCTTTTACCTTGTATTTTCCCCTCCAGGATTACTTTTAGTAGGCTGTTGTGTCTTTTAACATGGCCCAAAAATCGCATTTGTCTTGTTTGAATTGTGCTTTGTAGTTCTCTTTTCATTTTTAATTGTTTTAAAACTTTCATCGTTTGTTTTCTTTTCCTTCCATCCAATTCTACCTATTCTTCTATATATCCACATTTCAAAGGCTTCAATTCTCTGTTCTGTTTTCTTGTCTAATGTCCATGTTTCAGCACCATATAGGAATATTGAGAAGATGTAACATTTTGCTATTCTTAGTTTTAGCCCTGGTGTTATTATGTAGTGTGTAGATAGTGAAATACAGAAGAATGTTGAGAATACCATGGACAGCTCAGAAGAATAATGAAAATGTTCTGAAAGAAGTCAAAGCAAAAAGAGAGCTAATTTCCAATATTAAAAAGAAATAATCATCATTTTTTGGCCATGTAATTAGAAGGGAACAGCTGGAATATATTGTGACAACTGGGAAAATTGAGATACGAAGAGATAGAAGGAAGCAAAGAGAAAAAATAACAGACAGCTTAAGAGAATGGCTTGGCAGAAGGTCAACAACAGAAATGATAAATAGCTGCCGAGATCGAAAGTTGTGGAGAGACATGATCACCTACGCCACTAGGCCCGGTACTTGATGATGAGATAGTGCAAAATAATGTGGTAGAAGGATGACCATGCGCTATCAATAACTTAGATGAGAGGGCAAGTCTCTGATACAAAAGTTGTTTGATGGGCCAATTATGTGAATCAGAATATGACTGAGTATTCTCTGCTGGCAATAATGGCTCTTAATAGTAGCCCACCCAGCTTACTAGCTTGGTTATGTAGAGCTGATTTATTGTAAAGTAACTTAACTACAACTAGCCTTCCTGACTACTCAAAGATATTATGAATATGGCCACAGAAATGGGATTTCTCAGAAGAATGTTGAAAGTTCCCTGGACAGCTAAAAAGACCAATGAGAAATTTCTTTAAAAAGCCAACACAAAAAGGGAGCTCTTAAAAAAACATCAGAAAGAAACAATCAACATTTTTGGGCACATCATGATAAGAGGAAATTTGGAATACTTGGTTACAACTGGCAAAATAAAAGGAAAGAGAGATCGCAGACGACAAAGAGAGAAAATACTGGATAGCTTGGTGTCATGGCATGGAAAACAGTCAACAACAAAACTCATACGATGCACTGTGGATAGAAGATTGTGGAAGGACATGACCGCCAACCGGTACGGCACATGATGATGATGATGATATATATATATATATATATATATATATATATATATATATATATATATATATTATGTTTGTGTAAAATCTGTTGCATTGTATCTATTCAGCAGATCTCAAAGAATATTCACATCTGTATAGGTTGTCACCACGAAACCCGCCATTTAATTGTTTTATCACTAATGAGAATATAGCAGAGAAATCTGAAGCGGAGATGCCTCATTACAAAAAAAATGTGACTTCATTATGCTGGAAGTGAGCACCATTTTAATCCCAACAGGATTGAACTAGTGCGCGAGGTTTGTAAAGTCCTTGCAGTACGTCCGCTGCCACTGCCTGATTTTCTTCGGCAATATTTGCTTCTGTCAATGTTCGTGGTTTGTTTCGGTAAACTTTCCCTTTCTCCCCATAAAATCAGGCTAGACCTGCTCGGCGGATGTCAGTCCCCTAGCTTCTCCAGGAATTGTTGTTGCCATGACTTATAGATTCTGTTTCCCAATAAGTGCGAATAATAAACATTGGCTCCTCCTTAGTATACGCACCTTCCCCAGCTATCATGCGCGATCGTGTACTCTAATAGTCACAATTATATTGCGCATGCACCTTCAGCCAAGTGAACAATGTCGTCAGATATGCTTGGAGGACCACATCGAACGTACTTATGTTCAAATGTTGCACGCCATTATCTTCATTGGTATTATACTTATTGAGGAAATGCTAGGTTTTGTAACGAGTGGAACTGTCCCTACCTGTTTCTTATTGGTCATTCCTTCCCTTCCTAGCCCTGCTTCTAAACTTGTAGGTGAAGAATTCCCCTTTCCTCTTATTATTCCGTGAATCTCGTGGTCGCTGAGACAATTGATGAGAACAGCTTCATCTCCTCTTTGCTGCTCGATAACACCAAATCATTTCCATTCTCTGATGTCTTTACATCCGTCATTTATAAAGGCAGTCAAGCGTATGTCTCCGCGTATTACACAAAAAATGGTTGTTTCCCTGTGTCCTCAGTATATCCTAGTTAGCGATCTATGAAGCTATCATGAATCGCCACAAAGGAATTAAAATAAATGTTAGACATTATAGTGAAGGAAAGCAAATATAAAGGACTCAACCTTAAGAGCAAAAAGATAGAAGTAATGGTTGCAAAAAAGAAAAAGACATCACTGCAGTGCACAATAAAAACAAGTGGAACAATATTAAAACAGGTAAATGAATCTTGGAACAATGTTAACCTCAGATGGGAGATGTACAATAGAGGTGAGATGCAGAATGGTTCAGGCAAAAGCATATTTACAAAAAAATTAGGAAAATACTGTGCAATCATTTTTGACAATAGAAACAAGAAAAAGAGTTCTTAAATGTTATGTAGAGCCGATCCTAACATATGGATGTGAATCGTGGACATTAGGAAAACAGACACGAAAATCACTAAGAGAATACCATGGACAGCTCAGAAGAATAATGAAAATGTTCCGAAAGAAGTCAAAGCAAAAAGAGAGCTAATTTCCAATATTAAAAAGAAATAATCATCATTTTTTGGCCATGTAATTAGAAGGGAACAGCTGGAATATATTGTGACAACTGGGAAAATTGAGATACGAAGAGATAGAAGGAAGCAAAGAGAAAAAATACCAGACAACTAAAGAGAATGGCTTGGTAGAAGGTCAACAACGGAAATGATAAATAACTGTCGAGATCGAAAGTTGTGGAAAGACATGATCACCTTCGCCAGCAGGCACGGTACTTGATGATGATGAAGCTACCTATCACTACAAATAGATCTTGTTCATTATGCTGTCGAATCTATCCGATACAGGTAGATTCAACCACGAGAGAAGATGCTCTTAAAGAGAATACATTTTTAAAAAAAAAAGTAAAGTACCCCCGTCACGCCAAGTGGCGTATAGGGAATATGGTGTTAGTGACCATATATTTTACAGACCTTCGGCACATGATTTTTGTGGTAATGTAGTCGGTATTACGCCCGTGCCGCTTTACTTTCCCAGAAAAAAATCCGGTACCCATTAAAGGCTGGGTGAACCCGGAAGCCGTCGGTTGGGATCTAACCCTACCTCTTGTCCTTTGTAGTCCAGTTCACTAACCACTGAGCTATCGCGGCTCCCTTCTTAAACAGAATAAGACAGTAATATTTGAGCAAACTACGGACTAATCATGTTTGTTTGCTTACATAGAGTACCCAAACAACACTAGGGATATGAATAAAATAGCAACAGGGAAATATTGTCACAATTATGATGCAGAAATGCAAGCAATAAAGTTGGTAATGGAAATACTGCTGAACTGTATGTAATCTTAGCCCCAAACCTGTAGTGTTTTTGACAGATGCAAGATCAGTACTCCAGGCACTACAATCCAGAAAATTGCCACATCTGCAGACCTTATTGACTGAACTCTGCAAGCACCACAGGGTTGCCCTGCAGGGGTTTCCATCTCACTGTGGAATACGAGGAAATAAGAAAGCAGATCAGTTGGCAAAGGAAGGCGCAACAGGCACACAACCAGATGCACTGGTTACATACCATCATAAGGAATAGATAATCAAATCAACCAGATAACCACTAGCCCCAAACCAGGATGCCTTTCATAATATGAGTAGATGTGAACAAGTTATCATTATACGCCTAAGAACAGGACACAATCGACTCCATAGTCACATGTATACAAAATTCAAGATCGGCACATCAACTACATGTACATGTGGACAGGCGCCCCAGACTGCTGAAAACATACTTCAAGACTGCACTGAATATAGTAGACAGGAAAATCCATTGGCCCATAGACGCAACACTACAGACAAAACTATATGGGACAAATAATAATAAATAAATATTATTATAGAGGGAAACTTCCCAAATGTTATTAATTAACATTAGTTAGTTGGGTGGCAGTGTTCCCTAGCGTTTGGCTTTTCGTGGCAAGGCGCTGTGCCACTGAGTACGGGTTCGATCCTGCTTAGGTCCATCTATTTTTCTTTGTGTTTTTTTTTCTGTTGATTATTTATAATTTTTTTCCGAGTGCTGTAAACATACCTCTTCTTCTGAATTGATTCGTTAAAAACTATATGGGCCACTGCAGGAATTACAAAAGACAGTAAAATTACTACAGGAAACGACATTGCAGATATAGACACTACTTCAGGCGAACAAAATATAGATGGATAGATTCGTCCCTCAGTTTTACCAGTTGTTACAATATATTCCAGTTGTTCCCTTCTCATTACATGGCCAAAAAATGAAGATTGATTCTTCCTAATATTGGATATTAGCTCTCCTTTTGCTTTGGCCTCTTTCAGAACATTTTCGTTACTCTTCTTTGCTGTCCACATTATTCTCAACATTCTTTTGTAAAACCTTATTTCTACAACCTCCAGTGATTTTCGTTTCTGTTGTCCTAATGTCCATGATTAACATTCATATGTTAAGACTGGCTCTACATAACATTTAAGAACTCTTTTTCTTGTTTCTATTGTCAAAAATGGATTGTACAGTTATCTTCCAATTTTGTGGAAAGTTGCTTTTGCCTGAGCCATCCTGCCTCTCACCTCAATTGTACATCTACCATTTGAGGTTAACATTGTTCCCAGATATTTAAATTCATTTACCTGTTTTAATATTGTTCCACTTGTCTTTATTGTGCACTGCGGTGATATCTTTTTCTTTGTTGCTACCATTACTTCTGTCTTTTTGCTATTAAGGCTGAATCCTTTATTTTTGCTTTCCTTCACTATAATGTCTAACATTTCTTGTAACTCATTTTCACTCTTAGCGATTAGGACTGTATCACCAGCATAGCTGAGGTTATTTATATTATGACCTCCAATTGTTATACCAGACATGTCCCTTATGGATCTTAGAATAATCTCACTATACATATTAAATAAATCTGGTGATAGCACACAACCTTGCCTAACACATTGTTTATTTGTTGAAATATTCCCAAATGATTTCCAGTTCTTGTGGCCGCTGATTGTTGACCATGTTGTCTAACGAAAAGGAGAATTAATTGAGCGGTAAGGACAATTAGAGGACGATAAAGACACTTATAAGAGCGATAAGGACAATTAGAGGACGATAAAGACACTTATAAGAGCGATAAGGACAATTAGAGGACGATAAAGACACTTATAAGAGCGATAAGGACAATTAGAGGACGATAAAGACACTTATATGAGCGATAAGGACAATTAAAGGACGATAAAGACACTTATAAGAGCGATAAGGACAATTAGAGGACGATATAGACACTTATAAGAGCGATAAGGACAATTAGAGGACGATAAAGACACTTATATGAGCGATAAGGACAATTAAAGGACGATAAAGACACTTATAAGAGCGATAATGACAATTAGAGGACGATAAAGACACTTATAAGAGCGATAAGGACAATTAGAGGACGATAAAGACACTTATAAGAGCGATAAGGACAATTAGAGGACGATAAAGACACTTATAAGAGCGATAAGGACAATTAGAGGACGATAAAGACACTTATAAGATCGATAAGGACAATTAGAGGACGATAAAGACACTTATAAGATCGATAAGGACAATTAGAGGACGATAAAGACACTTATAAGAGCGATAAGGACAATTAGAGGACGATAAAGACACTTATAAGAGCGATAAGGACAATTAGAGGACGATAAAGACACTTATAGGAGCGATAAGGACAATTAGAGGACGATAAAGACACTTATAAGAGCGATAAGGACAATTAGAGGACGATAAAGACACTTATATGAGCGATAAGGACAATTAAAGGACGATAAAGACACTTATAAGAGCGATAAGGACAATTAGAGGACGATAAAGACACTTATAAGAGCGATAAGGACAATTAGAGGACGATAAAGACACTTATAAGAGCGATAAGGACAATTAGAGGACGATAAAGACACTTATAAGAGCGATAAGGACAATTAGAGGACGATAAAGACACTTATAAGATCGATAAGGACAATTAGAGGACGATAAAGACACTTATAAGATCGATAAGGACAATTAGAGGACGATAAAGACACTTATAAGAGCGATAAGGACAATTAGAGGACGATAAAGACACTTATAAGAGCGATAAGGACAATTAGAGGACGATAAAGACACTTATAAGAGCGATAAGGACAATTAGAGGACGATAAAGACACTTATAGGAGCGATAAGGACAATTAGAGGACGATAAAGACACTTATAAGAGCGATAAGGACAATTAGAGGACGATAAAGACACTTATATGAGCGATAAGGACAATTAAAGGACGATAAAGACACTTATAAGAGCGATAAGGACAATTAGAGGACGATAAAGACACTTATAAGAGCGATAAGGACAATTAGAGGACGATAAAGACACTTATAAGAGCGATAAGGACAATTAGAGGACGATAAAGACACTTATATGAGCGATAAGGACAATTAAAGGACGATAAAGACACTTATAAGTGCGATAATGACAATTAGAGGACGATACAGGCACTTATAAGAGCGATAAGGACAATTAGAGGACGATAAAAACACTTATAAGAGTGATAAAGACAATTAGAGTAAAGACATAAGAGCGACGAGGACAATTAGAGGACGATAAAGACACTTATAAGAGCGATAAGGACAATTAGAGGACGATAAAGACACTTATAAGAGCGATAAGGACAATTAGAGGACGATAAAGACATTTATAAGAGCGATAAGGACAATTAGAGGGCGATAAAGACACTTATAAGAGCGATAAGGACAATTAGAGGACGATAAAGACACTTATAAGAACGATAAGGACAATTAGAGGGCGATAAAGACACTTATAAGAGCGATAAGGACAATTAGAGGACGATAAAGACACTTATAAGAGCGATAAGGACAATTAGAGGACGATAAAGACACTTATAAGAGCGATAAGGACAATTAGAGGACGATAAAGACACTTATATGAGCGATAAGGACAATTAAAGGACGATAAAGACACTTATAAGTGCGATAATGACAATTAGAGGACGATACAGGCACTTATAAGAGCGATAAGGACAATTAGAGGACGATAAAGACACTTATAAGGACGATAAGGACAATTAGAGGACGATAAAGACACTTATAAGAGTGATAAAGACAATTAGAGTAAAGACATAAGAGCGACGAGGACAATTAGAGGACGATAAAGACACTTATATGAGCGATAATGATAATTAGAGGACGATAAAGACACATAAGAGGGATATGAACAATAAGTGGACGATAAAGACACTTATATGAGCCATAAGGACAATTAGATGACATTAACGTCACTTATAAGAGTGATAAAGACACGTATAAGAGCGATAAGGACAATTAGAGGACGATAAAGACACTTATATGAGCGATAATGATAATTAGAGGACGATAAAGACACATAAGAGGGATATGAACAATAAGTGGACGATAAAGACACTTATATGAGCGATAAGGAAAATTAGATGACATTAACGACACTTATAAGAGGGATAAGGGAGCCGCGATAGCTCAGTGGTTAGTGAACTGGACTACCACGGACAAGGGGTAGGGTTCGATCCCAACCGACGGCTTCCGGGTTCACCTAGCCTTAAATGGGTACCGGATTTTTTTCTGGGAAAGTAAAGCAGCACGGGCGTAATACCGACCACATTACCCCAAAAATCATGTGCTGAAGGTCTGTAAAATATAGGGTCACTAACACCATATTTCCCTATACGCCACTTGGCGTGACGGGGGTACTTTACTTTTCTTTACTTATAAGAGGGATAAAGACAATTAGATAAAGACACTTATAAGAGCGATATGGAAAAATAGAGTACGATAAAGACACTTATTAGAGCGATAAGGACAATTAGAGGACGATAAAGACACTTATAAGAGCGATAAGGACAATTAGAGGACGATGAAGACACTTATATGAGCGATAATGATAATTCATCATCATCATGTACCCTGCCGGTTGGCGTAGGCGATCATGTCCCTCCACAATCTTCTATCTACAGTGCATCGTATCAGTTCTGTTGTTGACTGTTTTCCATGCCATGACACCAAGCTATCCAGTATTTTCTCTCTTTGTCGTCCGCGATCTCTCTTTCCTTTTATTTTGACAGTTGTAACCAAGTATTCCAACTTTCCTCTTCTCATGATGTGCCCGAAAAATGTTGATTAATTCTTTCTGAAGTTTTTTAAGAGCTCCCTTTTTGTGTTGGCCTCTTTGAGAACTTCCTCATTGGTCTTTTTATCTGTTCAGGGAACTTTCAATATTCTTCTGAGAAATCCCATCTCTGTGGCCTCTAATCGTCTTTTCATTTGTTTGTCTACTGTCCATGATTCGCTTCCATAGGTCAGAATTGGTTCTATATAGCACCGATGAACTCTTTTTCTCATTTTTATTGACATAGATTTGTTGCATAAGATATTTTTCATTTTCTTAAATGCTATTTTGGCCTGAGCTATTCTGCTTTTTATTTCTGTGGTGCATCTCCCATCTGATGTATTATTGTGCCCAAGTATTTGAAACGTACTTGTTTCAGATTTGTCTCGTTTATTTTTATGCTGCATGATGGTGATGATTGTTTCTTCGATATAATCATTACTTCTGTTTTCTTACTATTCAGACTGAGACCTTTCTTGTTGCTTTCTTCTACTATTATGTCTATCATTACTTGTAGTTCGTTCTCTGTCTCTGCTATTAAGACTGTGTCATCCGCATATCGCAAATTATTTATGTTGTGACCGTTGACTTCAATTCCTTTTTTGTTTACTATTGATCTCATAATATATTCGCTGTAAAGTGAAAACAAATCCGGTGACAGAACACAGCCTTGTCTGACTCCTTGTTTTATATATTGGAATTGTCCTGTTTGGTTGTTAATTCGTATAGCTGCTGTTTGTTGCCAGTACATGTTTTTTATGATTCGCAGATCCTTGCCATCAATGTTTAATTTCTCCAGCATATTTATTATTTCCACATGCTTTACTTTGTCAAATGCTTTCGTGTAGTCTATAAAGCACATATATAGATCTTTCTTTACCTCTATAGATCTTTCTATCAATGTCCTTAAGATGTATATTGCATTATTGGTGCCCTTTCCTTCCACAAATCCACATTGTTCCTCACTTATTTCTGGTTTTATTTTGTTCCTTACACGTCTCATGATTATTCTTAGTAATATTTTAGTCATATGGCTCATGAGACTAATAGTGCGATGGTCTTCACAATCAGTGGCGCCTGACTTCTTCGGTATGGCTACAAAGATAGATTTTAGTAGATCTTCGGGTATGTGTCCAGTGTTATATATGTCATTGAGTAATTTTGTTATGACTTGTACTCCCAACTCTCCTAATGCATTTATCTCTTCGATTGTTATATTGTCAGGACCTGGAGCTTTGCCTCTTTTCATGTGTTGAATTGCGTCCTCCACTTCACTCTGCATTATTGGTGGTCCTGTGTCTTCATTTGAATTGTTCAATTCTGGTCTTTCATCATCATAGAGTTGACTGATATATTCTGTCCATCTTTCCATTGTCTTCTCCTGTCCCATTATTATATTTCCTTCCTTTGATTTCACACATCCTGAAACTTTGACTTCTTTTCTTCCTGTTAATTCATTTAACTGATTGTGTATAACTTTTGGGTCTATCTTTTGTTGTTTTTCCATTTCTTCACATTTCTGTTTTAACCATCCTTCCTTTGCTTCTCTGCACTTGTTTTGGATCTCTTTGTGCAATATTTTGTATGCTCGTTCTTCTTTCTTATGTTTTCTTCTTTCGTCCATTAGTTGTAATATTTCTTCTGTCATCCATTTCTTTTTGTTGATTCTTTTAGTCACTGGTATTACTTCTTTTGACGTTTGCTGAATCGATTGTTTGAGCATTTCCCACTGCTCCTGGGTGTCCTGTATTTTCTCAATAGCATTATATCTATTTTGTACTATCGTGCTGTACTTATCACTCATCTGTTTATCTACTCTAAGCATATCTAGTTCTAATTTTATATTTCTTGGTGATTTCTGTGCCTTCCGCAGTTTATTCTTATCTTTCCAACTACTGATACATGGTCACTATTACAATCTGCTCCTGGCCTTGTTTTAACAGACGTTAGCCCATTCCTAAATCTTCTCTGTACCAGTATAAAATCAATGTGATTGTGTACTTTTTTGTCTGGGCTTTGCCATGTCCATAGTCGCCTAGGGTGTTGTTTGAACCAGGTGTTACCTATAATCATTTCATGTGTCTTTGCCCAATCTATCAATCTATCCCCTCTGTCATTCGTCTCGCCAAGGCCATGCCCCCCCCCCCCCCAAGTCACATTTTGCACTTTAGCTGTCCCTATCCTTGCATTGAAATCCCCTAATACAACAGTTATTTCTTGGGATTTACACTGTTCCATGGCCGCCTCTAGCTCCTTGTAAAAAGTGTCAATGTCTTCTTCTTCGCCATTACTTGTTGGTGCATAAACTTGAATTATGTTGATATCCATTGGTCTGCCACTCAATTTTACTAGCAGAATTCTGTCTGATACTGGCTAAAATCCTTTCACTGTTTTGCTTCTTTCTCTATCTAACATGATGCCTACTCCTCTTTCGTGTGTGGTTCCCCCAGAGTAAATTACATTTCCACTGTCGCGTTGTAATAATCCTGCCCCTGTCCATCTCATTTCACATAGTCCCAAGATGTTCAATTTCATTCTCTTCATTTCTTGACTGATGTTTTCTAGTTTTCCAACCTGGAATGCTGATCTAATGTTCCAAGTTGCTATAGCTAGTGTCTCTTTATCTTTGATCTTGCATACAGTTGCTTGATGACGATCGGGTGTCACCTGTAGCACATGACGCTCCCTACCGGACGAGGTGGCTTAATGATAATTAGAGGACGATAAAGACACATAAAAGCGATATGAACAATAATAGGACGATAAAGACACTTATATGAGCGATAAGGACAATTAGATGACATTAACAACACTTATAAGAGGATAAAGACAATTAGAGGACGATAAAGACACTTATAAGAGCAATAAGGACAATTAGAGGACGATAAAGACACTTATAAGAGCAATAAGGACAATTATAGGACGATAAAGACACTTATAAGAGCAATAAGGACAATTAGAGGACGATAAAGACACTTATAAGAGCGATAAGTGAAATTAGAGGACGATAAAGACACGTATAAGGGCTGTTAGAAATGCGATGCGGAAAATTTGAACAAGACTGTTAGATAAGCTAAAGTAGTTTCTGCCATTGTTTTTCCTCACTTGTGTCTCTACTGTCTTGCTTTCTTCTTCACATTTTTTTCCTTACTAGTGTCTCTACTGTCTTGCTTTCTTCTTCACATTTTTTTCCTTACTAGTGTCTCTACTGTCTTGCTTTCTTCTTCACATTTTTTGGTAACGTTTACAGTTCTATTCTGCTCCCAAAGAATGTGGAGCTTTCTCTGTTGGTAACACGTGTCGATTTAGTTTCAGTGTGACTTGTTTCATTATTTGAAAGTGTACATATTTGTGCATGTTGTTTTGTGCACGTCGAAACATTTAGTTTCGTACAAATGTTACGTTTGTATTAAATTATCACGATTTTGTACAGTCCATTTTGTTTTGTATTTTTTTCTCCAACTGCCTTTATGTTATGGGATCATCGGTCATCCCTGCACTCCTGGCACGTCCACAGGTGTCCCGATCTTTTCATTGAAATACTGAGAAACCTGACCGACGTTCACGAACTCCATTCACTGTCTGGTATTCTTCCGGTAAGGGTGTATTTGCTCAACATTTGTTGCCAGGGAAGCGGCCATTATGGTTTACTCCTTCCGACTTTTAACTCTTTCCGTACGTTTCGACGCACTGTGCGCCATTCCGATTTCGGCCATGTACGTTTAGCCGCACTGTGCCTCACTCTCAATTTGATTAGTGTCAACCATCATCAAACTATATTCTTGTTACATGTCTTTTATTAACTTGGTATTGGTGAAATCTAATTCCTTGTTCAATTATGTAAAAATTGATATATTATATAATATGTTATATAAATATATAGATTGATTCTTAAAGCCATGAAAAATTTCTCTCTGGAATCTCTTCTGTACCACTGAAAAAAAGCTTCCGAGCTGAAAGAGTGAACTGCCAAGGGTTCTTTAGCGCGCGATGTTATCCGAAAGGGCTGCATATCGGATCTCACTACCACTTGGGTAAAGCCACGAAAAAATGAACGAATGCGATTTTTGAAAATCAGGGACCTTCTTGTTCAGAGGCCGACGTGTTACCTCTAGACCACCTAGTCCCATAACTGCCTACAGTACAATGATTCAACAACAATGCAATAACACACATGTTTGCATTGTACCACAGGCACTTCAATGTACGCACAATGCAAACATTTTTGGTGCATCGTTGTTAGTATATAATTAACATAATTCCGGACAAACAATAAATGGTCGTTTTCATCAGATACGTGTGTGCATAATGATGGCTATAGTAGCTATATAGTTGGTTATGTATACAAGCTCACGATTGCATGTTGCCATTTTTACTTGTTCGATGCTGCATTTTAAAATGATGCAGCCTTGGACCGCACTATTACTGATAGCCATGCCGATTTCTGACAGTCATTGAAGACCCAAGACATCACCTTGTGCCCGACGACCATCATTGAAGACCCAAGACATCATCTTGTGCTCGACGATCATCATTGAAGACTCAAGAAATCACCTCATGCTCGACAATCATCACTGAAGACCCAAGACATCACCTCGTGCTCGACAATCATCATTGAAGACCCAAGACATCACCTCGTGCTCGACAATCATCACTGAAGACCCAAGAAATCACCTTGTGCTCGACGATCATCACTGAAGACCCAAGACATCACCTTGTGCTCGACGATCATCATTGAAGACCCAAGACATCACCTCGTGCTCAACGATCATCATTGAAGACCCAAGACATCACCTCGTGCTCGACAATCATCACTGAAGACCCAAGACATCACCTCGTGCTCGACAATCATCACTGAATACCCAAGACATCACCTCGTGCTCGACAATCATCACTGAAAACCCAAGAAATCACCTCGTGCTCGACAATCATCACTGAAGACCCAAGACATCACCTCGTGCCCGACAATCATCACTGAAGACCCAAGACATCACCTCGTGCTCGACAATCATCACTGAAGACCCAAGACATCACCTCGTGCTCGACAATCATCACTGAAGACCCAAGACATTACCTTGTGCTCGACAATCATCATTGAAGACCCAAGACATCACCTCGTGCTCGACAATCATCACTGAAGACCCAAGAAATCACCTTGTGCTCGACGATCATCATTGAAGACCCAAGACATCACCTCGTGCTCGACAATCATCACTGAAGACCCAAGACATCACCTCGTGCTCGACAATCATCACTGAAGACCCAAGACATCAACTCGTGCTCGACAATCATCACTGAAGACCCAAGACATCACCTTGTGCTCGACAATCATCATTGAAGACCCAAGACATCACCTTGTGCTCGACAATCATCACTGAAGAACCAAGACATCACCTTGTGCTCGACAATCATCACTGAAGACTCAAGACATCACCTTGTGCTTGTCAATCATCATTGAAGACCCAAGACATCACCTTGTGCTCGACGATCATCATTGAAGACCCAAGACATCACCTTGTGCCCAACAATCATCATTGAAGACCCAAGACATCACCTTGTGCCCGACAATCATCATTGAAGACCCAAGACATCACCTTGTGCCCGACAATCATCATTGAAGACCCAAGACATCACCTTGTGCTCAACAATCATCTTTGAAGACCCAAGACATCACCTTGTGCTCGATGACCATCCTTGAAGACCCAAGACATCACCTTGTGCTCAACAATCATCTTTGAAGACCCAAGACATCACCTTGTGCTCGACGACCATCCTTGAAGACCCAAGACATCACCTTGTGCTCAACAATCATCTTTGAAGACCCAAGACATCACCTTGTGCTCGACAATAATTACTGAAGACCTAAGATTCACCTTGTGCTCGAAGATCATCAGTTACACGAGGTCAGCCTATCAGCTCTGGCATTGCCATGAAATATTGCATGGCCTGTACAGTGTATCCATTGAAGGTTTTTGTTTGTTTTAAAGCCAGAGGGATGAGCAAAATGACAAACAACTAGAATTGCATAAGCAGAGAGTTCCCTACAGGAATATGGCAGCAATATGGAGTTATATGATGATAGCCCGCCCTTCTTTTCCAAAAAATATCCACATTGATGTAAGGTTGGGTGAACCCGACCTCTACTAGAGTCCACGTTATGATCCTCATAATATATGTATGTTGTCCATGGTTAATCATGTTTGAAAATATTGGAGAACCATATATTTGTTAAGTGCAGGCAGTGTTGTTACAGGTTGTTTGTGCTTCCTCATGGTGATTTCTGTAATGGCATTGTGACTTGTCCCTTGGATTTAGTTCTTTTTGGATGTTGATTGACAGGCAAACACAAAAGAATAGACATGACCAAAGACATAGACTGACGTGATCAAAGGAATAGGCGGACGTGACCAAAGGAATAGTATGACATGACCAAAACTATAGGTTGAGATTACTAAAGGTGGAATTTCTCAGAAGAATGTTGAAAGTTTCCTGGACAGCTTAAAGGACCAACGAGGAAATTCTCAAAAAGGCCAATATAAAAAGAGAGCTCTGAAGAAACATCAGAAAGAAACATTTTTCAGGCACATCATGAGAAGAGGGAAGTTGGAATACTTGGTTACAACTGGCAAAATAAAAGGAAAGAGAGATCGTGGACGACAAAGAGAGAAAATACTGGATAGCTTGGTGCCATGGCATGGAAAACAGTCAACAAAAGAACTGATATGATGTACTGTAGATAGAAGATTGTGGAGGACATGATCGTCTTCGCCAACTGGTATGGTACATGAAGATGATGACCAAAGGTATAGGTTGACATGACCAAAGGTATAGACTGACATGCAAAAGTTGAAAACGGATGACCAAAGGTATAGGATGACATGACCAAAGTTAAAAATGGATGAACAAAAGTATAGGCTGACATGACCAAAGTTAAAACGGATGAACAAAAGTATAGGCTGACATGACCAAAGTTAAAAATGGATGAACAAAAGTATAGGCTGACATGACCAAAGTTAAAAACGGATGAACAAAGGTATAGGCTGACATGACCAAAGTTAAAAACGGATGAACAAAGGTATAGGCTGACATGACCAAAGTTAAAAACGGATGACCAAAAGTATAGGCTGATATGACCAAAGACACATGACCAAAGGTGTAGACTGACATGAAGGTGTAAATTGCCATGACCGAAGATATAGACTGACATGACCAAAGATGTAGATTGACATGAATTAAGGTATACTGACATGACCAAAGGTAAAGACTGACATGACCAAATGTATAGACTAAAAAAATAATATTCTAAGCATTATCTTTGTGTGCTGTTTTCTCAAGACATCTTCATTACACTTTTTAGGTGTAATATAAATGAAAATTCTTGTGTAGAACCACATTGTATGAGTAGGCCAGGATCAATGTATCACTAAAGAACTGTTCTTGTTTCTATAAACAGAGACTGGGTTGCAGAAAAAGCATTCCATTCTGCGGAAAGCTGCCTTTGTGTTATTTTATGTTTTTTTTTTTTTTGGAATTTTCATGCTTTTTACATTGTTGATCTAGTTAGTTAATCATCGGATTATCCTCATGCACATAGAACAACTATACATAAGTGCTCAGATCTCCTCCCCAGCAAATCCTGCAGTGTGAAACGATAAACTAGCTCACAAGTCTTCCTCCGTTCTCCTTACAGCTCACAAGTCTTCCTCCGTTCTCCTTATAGCTCACAAGTCTTCCTCCGTTCTCCTTATAGCTCACAAGTCTTCCTCCGTTCTCCTTATAGCTCACAAATGTTCCTCCGTTCCCCTTATTGCTCTTCTGAATTTATGCAACATCCCTCTTAGCTAACATGAAGATCCGGGAGTCATACGAGGGCTACAGATTCACAAACAACATTGAAATATTTATTATCTCGCCCTTCATTTCGAACATATAGCTTGGTTAGAGCTATATGATCATCCATCATGACATTAGCACCCACAATGCTGGATGCACCCACAATGCTAGATTCACTCTAAAGTACGCAGCCAGGACCTATGAACACTGTAGCTCTGATGCAGAATCTTCAAAGTAGAACCTTTGGTTGACTTGGCAAACAATCTATAATAAGGAGTTGATAGCAATTGGCACCAAACAGCTCTCAATGTCATGACATGAAACGCATATCGACTCCACAATGGGGAAAAGTCATATTTAAACTGCCTGGTTCACCAAAAAGGACCGTTGCCAGGCACACAGACTCTGTAACACCCGTGCAAATCCATTAAGTGGAACATCTGGTTGACTTTAACGCAGTGATCTACATTACAGAGCTGAATTTAATCAGTCTCCAAATGCAAATCCTGCAGCAGTCGATGGAACACAAATTCTATTCCATCATCTTGGAATTAGATGTCCTTTTGTTGATCTGTTTCAGTTTAAACTGACCAATCAATAAATTGAACTATCTGCCTGTCTTTCAATTCACAAAATTAGTTTAATTGGAGTAGGGGCATTTTCATATACAATCCAATCTGAGCATTTCTCAAAGCATTTAAAGACTGATTGTCCTTGTCTATGGTTGCTATGTAATCTGTTCTGACATTTTTGTGAATCCTTTTGGTGTAAAATTTATGAACATATACTGTTAAAGGTGAAGATATTTCTGCACATGAAGATGTCTGCATTAACCCACATCAGGATGTATTTATAGCTGTACAAAAATATATTTAAAGCTAGATGAAAAGGGTTTTAATGAAGAGAAAAAACACTCCACATTGAAAAATAACAAAATTGAATACAAAATGGCACAATAAAATTGGCAACAAGCATAACAAGTCAGATGAATAAAGCAGATTTTTTTTTTTTCCCATTCGCCAGCTTTCACCTTTGACGAAGTCCCTAGAGACTAGGAACTGAATCTTGCATGTTAATCTGTTTTTTCTTGGTAGCCGTGTGCACAGGGGTCCCTTGCTGTACACTCAGATAACTCCTTCTTCGAGGTATTCATATTTTATTCGTCGATGAGTAATTGATGTTTCAAGCCAGGCCTCGTTGCTGAGACCAGGGGTGATTGCCGCAAAGAGAAATCACAAACAAGAATCCCAACTGGTACAGCCAGGATTTGAACTCACAACCTCTCTGTCTCGAGGCCGGCGTCTTGCCTGGAGACCAACCAGTCCCCCATAAAGCAGATATGAGGATATATAGATGCTTCAATGTCACAAGCTGTCTGTGGCTACTTATTTACCAAATTTGTGTTTTTTGAGGACTGCTACAGACTTGTGGTTAAAACTGATATTATGGGCAGTCAGTTCACATGACTGTAAGCAGCTAAGTTCTTACCACAGTCAATTTTGTATGTCTGTAAGCAGCTAAGTTCTTACCACAGTCAATTTCATATGTTTGTAAGCAGCTAAGTTCTTACCACAGTCAATTTCATATGTTTGTAAGCAGCAAAGTTCTTGTCACAGTCAATTTCATATGTTTGTAAGCAGCTAAGTTCTTACCACAGTCAATTTCATATGTCTGTAAGCAGCTAAGTTCTTACCACAGTCAATTTCATATGTTTGTAAGCAGCTAAGTTCTTACCACAGTCAATTTTGTATGTTTGTAAGCAGCTAAGTTCTTACCACAGTCAATTTTGTATGTTTGTAAGCAGCTAAGTTCTTACCACAGTCAGTTTCATATGTCTGTAAGCAGTTAAGTTCTTACCACAGTCAATTTCATATGTCTGTAAGCAGCTAAGTTCTTGTCACAGTAAATTTCATATGTTTGTAAGCAGCTAAGTTCTTACCAAAGTCAATTTTGTATGTCTGTAAGCAGTTAAGTTCTTGTCACAGTCAATTTCATATGTTTGTAAGCAGCTAAGTTCTTACCACAGTCAATTTTGTATGTCTGTAAGCAGTTAAGTTCTTGTCACAGTCAATTTCATATGTCTGTAAGCAGCTAAGTTCTTACCACAGTCAATTTTGTATGTCTGTAAGCAGTTAAGTTCTTGTCACAGTCAGGTTCTTGTCACAACCTGTTTCTTGTCAAGTCAAGTTCTTGTAGCAGCAAGCTTCTATTTCCTAGTTCCGCCACATGTATCAATTGATAGGTGTCCCAGAGCTGCAACAATGGTAGAATATCTTTTTGTTCATAGATCAGCAGAGCAGTCAGTGATCAACACATCTTGTGTAGGGCAACAAAAGAACATATCATTAACTGAGCAAAGTGTCTTACATCCAGAGCCCATTGTGCATCTCTAACCCAAGAATTTATAACTATTTGTCCTTAGCACTCCTTTCCATTTTCCCTTCTCCAAAGTCCATTGAATGAAAATTAGTTCTTGTAATGGTTTCTGGATCCCTTAATCAGTACAGGCCTCCTACCCAGACCCATGATTTGCATACAAATACATGCTAAGCAATTCTTGGTTGCTGATTTTGTTTCGCCAAAATATTCTTAGAATTTTTCTCAGTCTGAAATGATAACAGTTTTTTTGTTATCCAGTATTTAGATGCATACAAAAGGTACTAGAAGTAAGCAGTCTCTATGTACACTTTGGATTTTGGTTCTGAAAAGATTTATAAATGTTGCTAAGAATAAAGTTATTCTGGCTTCGCTCATCCTTTGATATCATAACCAGACCCTCCACTGGTTTTTTTCCTCTTCGTTCATTAGTAAGAGAACATGTTGCACTGAGCACTGTACCTTGTGGCCAAAACATTCATTTTCAGCAGACATAAGTATAAAGGACAATGATGTTTCTTTAGTAAGAACCACATACTTAACTACAAATGCTACAACATAAAAATAATCTGCTACATCAAATTCATCATTTTCATAACAATCATTACAATCATTATCATGAAGTTGCATAAGTAAAATTACATTAATAATAAATCACAGATTTTTGTCCCAAAAAACTTAGGTTCTTGTCACAAGTAATCAAACAGCCCTCATCAGTTTTGCAAGCAGCAATTGAGCACGATAAAGTCAGCAATGAACAGCTATATGATAACTTAAGGTCAAGGTAAAGTATGAGACTTGAACCGGCGTCGTAGCATGCAAATTTCCATCCATATGTGCTCGGCCGCCTATCCAGAAATGTTCGGAGATTTCTGGATAGTGTCGCTTCAAGCATCGAAACTCGCGATGCGAGGCGACATTCCTCCCTATGATAACTTAATAAACAGGCAGACACAACCACCACTAAAACTTTCATTTGTTGAAGAAACAACAAACTAGCTGTTCCAGGCAACAAACTGGAAGTAATTACATCTATATATAAACAAACATTGCACTGTCATCCATTAATCCTGCAACAAGAACACATCATGGTACATAACATTTGTGCTGACAGCAAGCAAACTACAATATGTCTACATGCATATGAATTGAAATGAAGGATTTTGAATGAGCTGTACAATTTCTGTCACATTTCTGCCTTTGTATTATACAGCATCTCATTTTGTGCTTGGTTATTTAGCAACAGGTAGTGACCAAATAAAAATAATTAGAAAGATTGATCTAGTACTACACACACACACACACAAAATATACAAATTCTGTAGTTACCTCACACATTGCAACAAATTGAGTAGTGAACATGTGAGCAAACATGTGAACAAAGTTGTATATTTCTACAAAATAGATGAATGAGAAGAACCTGTGAACTGAACAAACCAAATACTAAAAGAAACTTTCAAATCAGAGGAAAATTAGCAACTATGTCATATTTAAAATGAGGCCTGTTGCTGAAAGTTCAAGTACTATCCGTCAGCTGCACACAGAGCACAACAAATTGAGACATCATCAGCGTAACAGATACAGGAATGGTGAAAGAGATGCATTCATGTGTGGCACTGGCCACCATGATGGTTACAATTAAATAAGTATTGTAGACCTTTCCAGTGTTCAATTGTGAAAGAAGCAACAAATAACAACATTCAATCTCTTCAAAGATAATAATTTATGGAGCTGTTGAAGACCTGAGTTGATTGCTGCCTTCGTCACAGCCACCAATGTGGATATCCAGGTGGAAATGAAGAAGATGATTAATTTATTTGTAATCGTATTGCAACGTTAAATCACTCGCTTATTCTTCAGCTCACAGTGAGCTCAATGTACAACAATTTCCCATGAATAATTACAATGGTAGACAATGAATGGTAGATATTGAGGGAAGTAGAGAATAGTGACACTGTGACCTTCCAGGTATGTCGTAAGAGGCAACTAAGGAGGTTGATCGATGGCTTGACAAGCTGTCATTGTAAAAAGTATTGTTATGGAAACAGAGCCGTAGAAGTGGTGATCTCTGTAATATGTGCCATTTTGGCATGCAAGGTTTCTGCTTTTGAGATTGTGGTTCTGCCCTATGTGCCGTCTTCGGCTCGAAAGGAAGATAGATAGATAGATAGATAATGAATTATCAATGATTACAATGTTAAACAAATCTCTCATCAATAATTCTAATGTTTGGCAAAGCTCTCATCAATAATAATAATGCTATACCTTTTATATTAATTATTACAATGTTAAACAAAGCTCTCATCAATAATAATAATAATAATTCTATACCTTTTATATTAATTATTACAATGTTAAACAAAGCTCTCATCAATAATAATAATGCTATACCTTTTATATTAATTATTACAATGTTAAACAAAGCTCTCATCAATAATAATAATGCTATACCTTTTATATTAATTATTAAATGCCACAATATCTTCTATTAGCAATTATATTGTTAAGCTGTCTTATGTTAATGATTGCAACACTACATGTCTCCTATTAATTGTTATAAAGCCACAGTATCTCCCATTAATGATTACAATGTCAAACTGTCTTCATTTGTGTTTGCATATTCAAACTGTCTGCTATTAATGATTACAATAACATACAGTGGATCTTTCATTCATTTTTTTTTCATTGTTACACAGCCTTCTATTAATAATTACATTAATAAGCAACCTTTCATTAATAATTATAAAGTCTTGTAGCTTTCATTAATGATTACAATGTTATACAACATTCAATTAATGATTACGATGTCATGCAGCCTTTCACTAATGATTAATATGCCATAGTCTTCAATTAATGACTACAATGTCAAACAACCATTCATTAATGATTATGTCATACAACTTTAAATTAATGATTACAATGTCATGTAGCCTTTCACTAATGATTACAATGTTATACAGCCTTCAATTAATGATTACTATGTTTGGAAAAGGTCCCATTAATAACTTCAATGTCAAACAATCTCCCAGTCCACATCCTCAGAGACAGAACTGCTAGTGCTAAATGAAGCCAGCACTAATGGGTCACAGCTGTCCTGGTGTTGTGTCAAGTACTTCACACTGCACTGCATGAGTTGGCCCTCCGTGTTGATGCCCCACAGTTCATCATTGGCTGAAGCTGAGGATAATTTTTGATTAATGTCAATAGTCACAGATGCACAAGTGAAATCTGACACAAATGTAACTATGCAGCAACACTTTAAATAGCCATGTTCCTGTTACATAGTGGGGAACTGGTTGGTCTAGAGGCAAGACACCGGCCTATAGACAGAGAGGTTGTGAGTTCAAATCCCAGCTGCACCAGTTGAGATTTTTATTTGTGATTTCTCTCTGCAGCAACCACCCCTGGTCTCAGCAGGGCTGGCTTGAAACATCAATGGAAAAAATATAAGTACCGCTGATGATGGAGCTATCTGTCTGAGTGGCAATGGACCCTTGTGCACATGGCTCCCATGGAAAAATTGAATAACACACAAAATTCAGTTTCTAGTCTCTAGGGAATGAAAAGATGATTAGAGACCACAGAGATGGGATTTCTCAGAAGAATGATGAAAGTTCCCTGGACAGCTAAAAAGACCAACGAGGAAGTTCTCAAAGAGGCCAACACAAAAAGGGAGCTCCTAAAAAACATCATAAAAAAAACAACATTTTTTCAGGCACATCATGAGAAAAGGAAAGTTGGAATACTTGGTCACAACTGGCAAAATAAAAGGAAAGAGAGATCGCAGACGACAAAGAGAGAAAATATTGGATAGCTTGGTGTCATGGCATGGAAAGCAGTCAACAACAGAACTGATACGATGCACTGTAGATGGAAGATTGTGGAAGGACATGATCACCTATGCCAACCGGTATGGCACATGATGATGAGTCTCTAGGGACTTTGCCAGAGGTGCAAGCTGTCGAACGCAAAACAAATTGTTACATAAACTACACAGCAACACTGTAAATAAACATGTAAATACAGTAGACTCTTGATTATCCTGGAGCGGATTAACTGAGATTGTCCAGGAGACCTCCATCAAAAACTTAAAAATTAAAAAAAACTTTTTGAATAAAAATTCCCCCATTTTTAAAAATAAATTTATCAAACTGAAACATATCCATGAGCTCTTCTTGATTACTTACAACATCAAAAAGACAGTAACTGCATGGAAAAATTAATTCTGAGAAATCTATGCAGCACCATTCTGCGAAAGGCTTTTGATAAGACAAAGCAGAAGAGTATACTGTCTTATTTCAAGCAGTATTAAATTAACTTTTTAAATAATGTACCTACTCTTTCAGTTTCATATACATAATTGTTTACCGGGAGTTTTGTTATCCATGATTTCCCATTCATTCTGGATAATCAAGAATCTGCAGTATTATATAAAGTACACAGCAACACTTTGGTACTTATTTTCAAGAAAGTATTAAATACTTGGTCCAGAATTTAAAAAGACAAACAGCAGCTCCCGAAATCACAGCATCTATCTATGGACAGGGCAGGGCAAGGCTCAAATGTAACTTTTAAAGAGACACTTTCGAACACTCACAAATGTGAAGCCTTGGGAAAACAGTAACTTGTTATGAGCTGTTGAATAATTAAAGGCTGACCAAAAGAAAAGATGGTCCTGCTCTAATATCTCATGAATTTCAGAAACAATCAATTTGTTATGCTTCTCAATGAAATTTCATGGCTCTATATTTAATAAAATCAGAATTTTTCAGATTCAATTTCTTTTCTGTGTTGAAAATAATTCTGTTGTTTCTCTTTATTAAATATATCTTTTTTACTTTTGTTCTATTTTTTTTTATTGAAGATATATTATTTGTCATTTTGAAATAAACATTCTTAATTTTTTTAAAAAAGAAAATTCAATTTTTCAGTGAGTTATCAGATCATCTTCACTTTCCTTACTAAGTGTCAGCCAAATTTACAAGCACTGAGATCTCTTCTTCATTATATTCCTCAGGAGGCTGTGACTGATGACACAAATTCTATGTGCCCCAAATTTTTTAAAACTACAATTCAATCTTTGTTCCTTTAAATCTTTCTGTATGATTTTATGGAAGGTACGAATTTCATGCTGATTTCGGTTGCGTACATTTAACAAAATAATGCGTCACACTTAATTTTATTCATGTAAACCATCAACAAACCGTATTCCCAAAATTTAGATAGACTATTTAATAGATTCTTTCACCGGAGAGTTCCTTCCATTTTCCATATGTAGCAGAAGTTGAGAGTTGTGCACGAAAATGTGTTTTTTTCATTTGGATTTAGTGTTTATCATAAACAACAGCATAAACAGAAATCAGCAGATGGACTTCAAGCAGCAGTGATTGTAATGTTCAGGTTGATGATAACTGATGAAGCCAGTAAATTTTTTTTTTTTACGGTTTCGATATTGATAGTTCGGACAGCGTTTTTAGTGATCCAGATCTGAATTCAGTAAATGAAAATGAGAGTCTTAAGTTGGATATTGACAGTGATGAGGAATACATTCCTCCCGCTAAAAACTTCAGAGGCATATGGTTGTCAAATGGATTCTTCAAAGCATTTCAAAATCACTTGATGGAGAATAACAGCTCATGACAGCTTTGCTTTTTTTTTTTTTTTGTGTAGATGAAATAAAAATGTCAATACTGTGTACATAGTGATTTTTTTCCCCCATAGAGCTGAAATTACATCTTTTCAGTTGTGATTGTGGATGACAAATGATAAGTTTTTTTGGTTCCATCAATAAAACTTTCATGGCTGTTTTAAGACATATTGCTAATTGTTTTTTTTTATTTTTTCACAAAATAATTCAATTTGGACTACCATGACCAGATCTAAATGATGATAAATTGGTAATTATGGTTTTAATTTGTTTGTTTTGGTCATTTATCTCCAATTTTTCATATTACATGTTTTGTATCATCTTGGTATTGGTGAAATCTAATTCCTTGTTCAATTATCTAAAAATCCATATAATATATCTTATTTGTTAGATAAATATAAATATGTATGTTTAAGACCATAAGGTCCATGAAAAATTTTGTCTCTGAAATTTCTTACGTTGCATTGACATAAACCTTCTGTACTGAAAGTGTTCAGAGCATGCATTTTAATTGTGTGGAAAATTCCTTTGTGTCCTTGTTGGAGATTTGAGATATTAGAAATCAATGATATACACACCTGATATCTTGATAAAAGTGCCAGGTATTTTCTTCCAATAGTTGCCACAGGGTCTATCTCTGGCAATACCATAGCGAAAGAAGATCTCGCCGCTAGGAGTGAGAGCCCACACACCAGTTTTGGTCAGTGCCAAGTCTACTGCTTGTATACCTGAAAGAGGAATTTACAGAACTGTTTTCTACAATGGTATTTCCGGACATCTCAACAAGCTCGATGTTCAAAGTCAGACAGTATTTCACATAGACTTTGGGAATAGAAAAAGGGACATAATCTACAAGTATATTGACTTAAAGATGACAGAAAAAGATTGAGGGGGGGGGGGAATGGTGTAAATTAAATGCAGTATGTTGTAGTTTAAAGCATTATCCACAACAACCATGTATCAATCTAGCATTTCCCTTTTTTTTTTTTTTGTTAGTGGGTTGCGTTTTCTCTCAATTCCTGCTCTTTTATCCTGTTGGTTTGTTTGTTACCAGTCATCAGGAGGCAACTAGAGTAACCTTCATCAGTTCTTGCAGTGTCACCTTTGTTCAGATGCTGTTGAGTGTCTTAGACAGACTTAAGACTTTTAAGGGTGGACAATGACGAGGAGTAGTCATAGGGTGAGTCATCATCATCACTGAGTGCCGTCTCCGCATCGAAGGTTGGCTACCATGGAGCGCCATTCCACTCTATCTCTTGCTTTGATGGTGCAGATTGTCATAGGTTGACTTGTCCATCTTTTGATGTTACTCGTCCATGTTAGTCTTGGTCTGCCTTTGCCTCTTTTACCTTGTATTTTCCCTTCCAATATTACTTTTATTAGACAGTTGTGTTTTTTAACATGCCCCCAAAATTTCATTTGTCTTGTTCTAATTGTGTTTAGTAGTTCTCTTTTCATTTTTAGTTGTTTTAAAACTTCAACATTTGTTTTCTTTTCTTTCCATCCAATTCTACCTATTCTCTATAAATCCACATTTCAAAGGCTTCAATTTTCTGTTCTGTTTTCTTGTCTAATGTCCATGTTTCTGCACCATACAGGAATATTGAGAAGATTTGCTATTCTTAGTTTTAGCCCTGGTGTTATTTGTTTTCATCTTAGTATATTTTTCATATAAATGTCTAAGGAAAATACTTGGTATAGATAGCGTGGAACGAATTCAAAACAAACAACAAGGAAATTAGAGAAATCGCCAATCAACCACTAATATCTTCAGTAATAAAGAAAAGATGATGGTCATATGTTGGACATGTGATGAGAAGAGATAATAACCAAATAGCAAAGTAAGCCCTCACGTGGGAAACAACAGGTAAGAGGAAAAGAGGAAGACCCAGAGAGACACTGAGAAGAACATTCATTGATGACAGAGGCAAGAGCAGCAGGAATCAGCTCCCTCAATGAGATAGAGCTGCTTGTACAGAACAAAGACAAATGGCGAGATTTGATTATAGATCTTTACCAGGATTGAAAACTGCTAGAATAAAAATTTAGATAAGAGAAGGAGTATCTGGGTCTACACCCTATGGGCTGGCTACGGCTCGAAAGGTCAATAGATAGATAGATATTTTTCATGACATAGGGTGAGTGCAGACAGAAAAAAGAACTGAAAAGAAAAATGTAGTCACAGAGACAGACACCAACAGAATAGGAATAAGATTAACAAATCAGAGACTGACAGAAAGAGGAAAATTATGTGGACAATGCATATAGAGACAGAAACAGATAATTGGAAAAGAATACAACCAGTGTAAGACAGACAACTATAAATTAACAATTAAAAAAATAGATGTTGCACAAAGACAGATCTTGATAAATGAATAGAATAACATGTAGACATTGTACAGTGACACACACACACATAGTAACAGATACAATTAGATCTTTGAAAAGAAGAAAAGATATTTTTAAAAAAGTGTAGTAAAAAAAGATAAGCTGACAGATTGATTAATTTTACATTTCCATATCAGTGGCAATGTGAACATAATTCATGAAAAAAACGAAAGATGTTCTATCTTCAATGGCCTGCAGAATAGGACTTGAGATCAAACAAGGAAAGATGAGAGTAATAGAGTAATAAAAGATCTAATTAACTCTTTACGTCCGTGTGAGCTCTGTCATCGACGCTTGCTTAATCACATTTCTGCCACAAGAACTCTGACAAAGTCGCTTTCATTTTGTTTCGTTACTATGAAAATTAAACATTTTAAACTGCTGCATCCGGAAGGGATATCTTTCTAATCGAATTTCCTGTCTTTTGACGAAGTCTACCTTAATCCAGCGTGTTGTTTTCTTCACAATATCGTCAAAGTTTGAGTTGTTTTTTTTTTAAGTATTCAATCAGCTGATTTGTGTTTACAAGTTAAAAATGGCTGGCAGCAGTGAAGTATCATTTGCTCCTAAACACAACTTACTATTAACAGCAGATAAAGCTAGAGAATTATGTTATGAGGACTTTGAATGTGATAGTGATCTCAATGATGTTAGTTTTAGTAGCTCTGACGAAGAAGCAAATATTCTTAGTAGTTCCAGCAGTTCTGAAGGGGAGCTACAGAAACCTGGACCCAGTGCCAAGCGTAGAAAAATATTGCCTAAAGTGTCTTCTAGTGGTACTAGGGACAGCTCTTGTGAGTGGAATTTAGTACCAAACAGTAACACCACCAACAGTAGCAATGATGAAACTGTTACTTTCAACAATTTTAGATTTCATCCTAAAGAAGGGTGCAGTCCTGGAGTCAATGAAAAGTCTGGCCTCAGTGAACAGTCCTCACCCTTTGACTGTTACAAGGTATTGCTTACTGACAATATTGTTGATTTTATTGTCAATTCCATAAATGAATATGCTGCACATAAAATAAGTACAAATACACCAGCGTTAAAGAGGTCTTGTTTCAACAATTGGAAGGAGTTTTCACGGTATGAATTTTTTAAATTTTTGGCAACGACCATTGCCATCGGACTAGATGTCAGGCCCTCTCTGCGTGACTATTTCTTAGCGGAGACTGAATGTTTCAGTACTCCTTTTTATTTTAAAAATTTCAAACGAGATAGGTACTACACCACAAGAGCACTAATAAATCATTTATTACAGGAGAAACAGTATTAACACTGGCACACTGCAAGTCAACCGTGTTGGTTTTCCGCAAGAAGTGAAAACTCTGAAGCTTGCCCACATGGAAAGAAAGTGCTGGAAAACGGATGACTCCACCATTATGTGCTTGGGTTGGAAAGACAAAAAAGCAAAAAAGCCAGTGCTCATTGTCTCTACAAAAGCCAACAATGCACTAACCACCACGCCAAAGCCAGTTGTAATACATGATTACAACCAAAACATGAATGGTTGTGACCGCGCCGACCAAATGATTGGCTACTACGGTGTTCATAAGCGACGGAGCAAGAAGTGGTGGAAGAAGATATTTCATTGGGTGATGGAGATAGTTTGCACCAATGCTTTTATTTTATATAAATTGGTGAGTGCCAAGAAAATTAATCTCAAGCAGTTCAAGTTATCTCTAATTGATTTCCTGCTTCGGCTGGCTGCTGATATCATGCCTGAACCTGAGAGGGCCATCAGAGTCTCAACAGGCAGACCAAAGATATCTAACCCCATACAGCGGTTAGCGGGGACAAAACATATGATTTCCTACAGCGACAAGGAACGCAGGTGTAAGGTTTGTAGCAAACCTAGTGCCCCAAGACGGACTAATTTTTTGTGTGAAGGATGTGATGGTATGCCGCATCTGCATCCAAAACACTGTTTCAAACTGTGGCACACAAAGGCCACATTTGATTCAGACTTGTAAATAAATTAATTAAAATGTTGCGGCTATGTAAATATTGTACATAAACTTTAAATTTAATCTATTTACCCGTGTAATATATTTAGTTGACTGCCACACCTCCCTTCTTAAGTACATAAAAATTTCACATAAAAATGACATACCATGAAGAATTGTGTGTATAGTGCAAACTAGTTTCCGTAGGATAGTGAAACTTTCCTAATTTGTTCAGAAGTGGATATATTTACTTGGAAACACATTTCCAGCACTGTTGGATTAACCATCACACCCATTTTGGGCAGGTGAGTACAAATTTTTATATTAAAAAATTTTTTTTTCAACAAATTTTAAATATTAATTGCTTAAATTCTTATCCTTCAATTTTTTTTTCAAAAATATTGTTTCCGATTATGAATCTGTGTCCTTTGCCCTTCAATTTCATGCCTAATTTATATGTCTATGACTTTTTATAGTGAAAATATGAAAGATTTAGTGAAAGAAGTATTTTTCAGGAAAAATAACTGTGGAGTAAAAATTTCACATAAAAATGACATGCCATGAAGAATTGTGTGTATAGTGCAAACTAGTTTCCGTAGGATAGTGAAACTTTCCTAATTTGTTCAGAAGTGGATATATTTACTTGGAAACACATTTCCAGCACCATTGGATTAAAAACCACACCCATTTTGGGTAGTTGAGTACCAATTTTTATATTAATTTTTTTTTTTTTTTTATTTTAATTATTAATTGCTTAAATTCTTATCCTTCAATTTTTTTTCCAACATATTGTTTCTGATTATGAATCTGTGTCCTTTGCCCTTCAATTTGATGCCTAATTTATATGTCTATGACTTTTTATAGTGAAAATATGAAAGATTTAGTGAAAGAAGTATTTTTCAGGAAAAATAACTGTGGCAAAACAGTAGTGACTGGGTAGAAAAACTACGGTCATTAAGAGTTAATCAAGAAGAACAAAATATACATGAAGGAAAGCAGTGGGAAAAAAACAGACCATTTCATATTTCTTAAGAGTAGTATAGATCAAGGAGAGAACAACAAGGAAATCAGGATCAGAATAGTAAAGGCAGCACTGGCTGTAAAAAACCCTGAGACATTTTGGAAATAAACATCATAAGCACAAAAACATACTTGAGGATATTAAACTCAGATGTAATTACTTACTTTTACTTGTGAATGCGAAAGCTAGACATCAACAAAAGAAACAGAAAATAAACAAGATGCATTTGAAAAGAAAGGAAAATGCTTTGTATAAAAAGGAATTAATTCTTTTGCATTCAGTCTTTTGATCTCGTATATTTATTTTTGCTCTTCTGTAGCAACAATACCATGACGTAAGACAACCAATCACACGGTCAATACTTCTATTTTCAAGTATGTATTTATTTTCTATCAAGCTTGTGCCCTAGCGAACAACTCTATCTTCAGCAAGCTGAACCTTCCATTGATGTAGTTTTCCTTCATGTAAGATGTATGCCAACCAGAGCTTGTGAGTCCACCCTGCCTGGTTTTGCTGCAGCTTTCCCTCCTCCCAACGGTAACTACTAGGCAGGACTATTTTGTTTTCTCCCTATGGTTAGAGATTTTAATGTGGTTCCATATGCATGGCTTACCCTGTCATAGGGCATTGTGGTAATTTCTACTGGTTTAACAGATCCAATTTTGGCACCCACTCTGTCCTGGTAGGAGAAATCTGAAAAAAATTTACGACTAGTGCAGAAATGAAAGACGTGGCTATGGAACCAAACATTTCACCCAGAGATGCTGGGAATATCTCACTCATGTGATAAGAAAGTACAAGCAGAAAACATGCAACCCTTAAAATGATAAAAACAAGGAAAAAGAAAAAGTGGCGCTAACCTGAAGAGACAATGAGAAGTACACAGACAAGAAAAGAAACAGCAGCAGGCATTGATTTCTTCACTAAAATTAGGAAGCTTGTCCAGAATATGGACTTGGCAAGGTACACTGAGTGCCCTTTGTCATGGCACTGGATATCTTCCCTCCTATTAAGTTCACCACTTAAGAGGTCATGGATGCGTTGTGTCACTAGTTTATGGCGCCTTTTGGCTCAACACATTCATCTTCAGAATGGGTAGATATTTAGCTTCATATTTTTGCCCAAACAGCTGCCATTTTTTACCTACTCTTTTTTACTTTAAACTGCCAAAGTTCTTTAATAAGCATGAGAGTACTCAGGACTTCCAGCCTTTCTCCATTTCTGACAGGGCTAAATATTGGATCTCACTGTCCAGTGACTACTAAAGCTAAAGTCATGAAGAAACCATGGATTAAATTTATCAAAAATTTCCACTGCTTATGGTAGGGGATCAAACCCAGAACCTTTGTATCCAGAGGTCAACATCTTACCTCTAGACCACCCATTTCACACCGGAAAGATGTAAAATATAAGATCTATCAAACAGTAACAATTACCTGGCACATTCACCCACTCTTGTCCAATGGGCATGTTCTCTGTGATGCCAGCTCTAACATAGGTCAGCCTGCCATTGTCAATCGCCCAAACCTGAGAGAGAAGAGCCAGACAACTATTTTTATGTCAGACAACACTGAGGTATGTGGTCATTAACAATTGCTCCACTGAAGTATGTGGTCATTAACAATTGCTCCGCTGAAGTATGTGGTCATTAACAATTGCTCCACTGAGGTATGTGGTCATTAACAATTGCTCTACTGAGGTATGTGGTCATTAACAATTGCTCCACTGAGGTATGTGGTCATTAACAATTGCTCCACTGAGGTATGTGGTCATTAACAATTGCTCCACTGAGGTATGTGGTCATTAACAAGTGCTCCACTGAGGTATGTGGTCATTAACAATTGCTCCACTGAGGTATGTGGTCATTAATAATTGCTCCACTGAGGTATGTGGTCATTAACAAGTGCTCCACTGAAGTATGTAGTCATTAACAATTGCTCCACTGAGGTATGTGGTCATTAACAATTGCTCCACTGAGGTATGTGGTCATTAACAATTGCTCCACTGAGGTATGTGGTCATTAACAATTGCTCCACTGAGGTATGTGGTCATTAACAATTGCTCCACTGAGGTATGTGGTCATTAACAATTGCTCCACTGAGGTATGTGGTCATTAACAATTGCTCCACTGATATCAGGTTGATCAGGCTGGTGAACACTATACTATTAGTAGTAATCAGCCATAAGTCATGTCCAACTAATTCATCAAGCTATACATCATGTCCCACTAATTCATCAAGCTGTACATCATGTCCCACTAATTCATCAAGATGTACACCTTGTCCCACTAATTCATCAAGTTGTACACCATGTCCCACTAATTCATCAAGCTGTACTCCATGTCACACTAACATATTAAGCTGTACTCTATGTCACACTAACCCATTGAGTTGTACTCCATGTCACACTAACTCAACAAGCTGTACTCCATGTCACACTAACTCATTGAGTTGTACTCCATGTCACACTAACTCAACAAGCTGTACTCCATGTCACATTAACTCACCAAGCTGTACTTCATGTCATACTAACTCACCAAGCTGTACTCCATGTCACATTAACTCATCAAGCTGTACTCCATGTCACACTAACTCTCCAAGCTGTACTCCATGTCAAACTAACTCATTAAGCTGTACTCCATGTCATACTAACTCATTAAGCTGTACTCCATGTCACACTAACACATTAAGCTGTACTCCATGTCACACTAACACATTAAGCTGTACTCCATGTCACACTAACTCATTAAGCGGTACTCCATGTCACACTACCTCATTAAGCTGTACTCCATGTCATACTAACTCATCAAGCTGTACTCTATGTCATACTAACTCACTCTGCTGTACTCCATGTCACACTAACTCATCAAGCTGTACTCTATGTCACACTAACTCATTTGAGCTGTACTCCATGTCACACTAACTCACCAAGCTGTACTCCATGTCACACTCACTCACCAAGCTGTACTCCATGTCACACTCATTCACCAAGCTGTACTCCATGTCACACTAACTTATCAAGTTGTACCCCATGTTACATTAACTCACCAAGCTGTACTCCATGTCACTAACACATTAAGCTGTACTCTATGTCACACTAACTCATTTGAGCTGTACTCCATGTCACACTAACTCATTTGAGCTGTTCTCCATGTCACACTCACTCACCAAGCTGTACTCCATGTCATACTAACTCATTAAGTTGTACCCCATGTTACATTAACTCACCAAGCTGTACTCCATGTTACATTAACTCACCAAGCTGTACTCCATATCAGACTAACTCACCAAGCTGTACTCCATGTCACACTAACTCACCAAGCTGTACTCCATGTCACACTAACTCACAAAGTTGTACTCCATGTCACATTAACTCACAAAGTTGTACTCCATGTCACATTAACTTACAAGTTGTACTCCATGCCACACTAACTCACAAAGCTGTACTCCATGTCACACTAACTCACCAAGCTGTAATCCATGTCACATTAACTCACAAGTTGTACTCCATGCCACACTAACTCACAAAGCTGTACTCCATGTCACACTAACTCACCAAGCTGTACTCCATATCAGACTAACTCACCAAGCTGTACCCCATTTCACAGTAACTCACCAAGCTGTACTTCATGCCATACTAACTCACCAAGCTGTACTCCATGTCACATTAACTCATCAAGCTGTACTCCATGTCACACTAACACATTAAGCTGCACTCCATGTCACACTAACATATTAAGCTGTACTCTCTGTCACACTAACTCATTGAGTTGTACTCCATGTCACACTAACTCAACAAGCTGTACTCCATGTCACATTAACTCACCAAGCTGTACTTCATGCCATACTAACTCACCAAGCTGTACTCCATGTCACATTAACTCATCAAGCTGTACTCCATGTCACACTAACTCATCAAGTTGTACCCCATGTTGCATTAACTTACCAAGCTGTACTCCATGTCACTAACACATTAAGCTGTACTCTATGTCACACTAACTTATCAAGTTGTACCCCATGTTACATTAACTCACCAAGCTGTACTCCATGTCACTAACACATTAAGCTGTACTCTATGTCACACTAACTCATTTGAGCTGTACTCCATGTCACACTAACTCATTTGAGCTGTTCTCCATGTCACACTCACTCACCAAGCTGTACTCCATGTCATACTAACTCATTAAGTTGTACCCCATGTTACATTAACTCACCAAGCTGTACTCCATGTTACATTAACTCACCAAGCTGTACTCCATATCAGACTAACTCACCAAGCTGTACTCCATGTCACACTAACTCACCAAGCTGTACTCCATGTCACACTAACTCACAAAGTTGTACTCCATGTCACATTAACTCACAAAGTTGTACTCCATGTCACATTAACTTACAAGTTGTACTCCATGCCACACTAACTCACAAAGCTGTACTCCATGTCACACTAACTCACCAAGCTGTAATCCATGTCACATTAACTCACAAGTTGTACTCCATGCCACACTAACTCACAAAGCTGTACTCCATGTCACACTAACTCACCAAGCTGTACTCCATATCAGACTAACTCACCAAGCTGTACCCCATTTCACAGTAACTCACCAAGCTGTACTTCATGCCATACTAACTCACCAAGCTGTACTCCATGTCACATTAACTCATCAAGCTGTACTCCATGTCACACTAACACATTAAGCTGCACTCCATGTCACACTAACATATTAAGCTGTACTCTCTGTCACACTAACTCATTGAGTTGTACTCCATGTCACACTAACTCAACAAGCTGTACTCCATGTCACATTAACTCACCAAGCTGTACTTCATGCCATACTAACTCACCAAGCTGTACTCCATGTCACATTAACTCATCAAGCTGTACTCCATGTCACACTAACTCATCAAGTTGTACCCCATGTTGCATTAACTTACCAAGCTGTACTCCATGTCACTAACACATTAAGCTGTACTCTATGTCACACTAACTCATTTGAGCTGTACTCCATGTCACACTAACTCATTTGAGCTGTTCTCCATGTCACACTCACTCACCAAGCTGTACTCCATGTCATACTAACTCATCAAGTTGTACCCCATGTTACATTAACTCACCAAGCTGTACTCCATGTTACATTAACTCACCAAGCTGTACTCCATGTTACATTAACTCACCAAGCTGTACTCCATGTTACATTAACTCACCAAGCTGTACTCCATGTTACATTAACTCACCAAGCTGTACTCCATGTTACATTAACTCACCAAGCTGTACTCCATGTCACACTAACTCACAAAGTTGTACTCCATGTCACATTAACTCACAAAGTTGTACTCCATGTCACATTAACTCACAAGTTGTACTCCATGCCACACTAACTCACAAAGCTGTACTCCATGTCACACTAACTCACCAAGCTGTACTCCATATCAGACTAACTCACCAAGCTGTACCCCATGTCACAGTAACTCACCAAGCTGTACTCCATGTCACATTAACTCACAAGTTGTACTCCATGCCACACTAACTCACAAAGCTGTACTCCATGTCACACTAACTCACCAAGCTGTACTCCATATCAGACTAACTCACCAAGCTGTACTCCATGTCACAGTAACTCACCAAGCTGTACTCCATGTCACACTAATTCACCAAGCTGTACTCCATGTCACACTAACTCACCAAGCTGTACTCCATATCAGACTAACTCACCAAGCTGTACCCCATGTCAGACTAACTCATCAAGCTGTACCCCATGTCAGACTAACTCATCAAGCTGTACCCCATGTCACAGTAACTCACCAAGCTGTACTCCATGTCACACTAACTCACCAAGCTGTACCCCATGCCACATTAACTCACCAAGATGTACCCCATGTCACATTAACTCACCAAGCTATACTCCATGTCACACTAACTCATCAAGCTGTACTCCATATTACATTAACTCACCAAGCTGTATGCCATGTCACACTAGTTTCATAATTAACTCAAACAGTGAGTTTAAATGTGCTGCTCACTTTAGTATCAATCACATTATTTAATACAATTAAAGAACTTTCAGCTGTTCCATATCTCAACCATAACCAACTATAGATTTACTAAGGCCTGCTGTCAGAAAATAAAATTGTAAAAGCTTCCAACTAGCGTGACATCTTCTACTATAGAACCTATAGATGGGTGACATCACTATATCCGCTCCTGCTGCAAAGCTGAAAAATGTCATACCAGTTGGAGGTTTCCCAGTAGTTCCATCTCAGCCCATAGGCCTAAGTAAATTTATAGTTGACTATATCTCAAAATGGAGCTGTGATAGCTCATACATTTTTTATAAAAAATTTATTGTGCATTTGTACATAAGTTTTGTGAAATTTTTTAATAAATCTGCAACAGGATAGTCTGAGTTGTTGAAAAAAATATGATAGCATTATTTATTGAAAAAAATATGATAGCATTATTTATTGAAAAAAATATGATAGCATTATTTATTGAAAAAAAATATGATAGCATTATTTATTGAAAAAAAATACGATAGCATTATTTATTGAAAAAAAATATGATAGCATTATTTATTGAAAAAAATATGATACCATTATTTATTGAAAAAAAATATGATACCATTATTTATTGAAAAAAATATGATAGCACTATTTATTGAAAAAAAATATGATAGCATTATTTATTGAAAAAAAAAATATCATTATTTATTGAAAAAAATATGATATCATTATTTATTGAAAAAAATATGATAGCATTATTTATGTCATGTTTGGGTATATTCCTGGTGACCAAGATCTGTTATCTCTTAGCACTCCTACCGATAAGAAGCAAGAAAATATCCCAGCATTGTCCTATTGATCTTGATCCTTCCTGCATCATTAGATGTCATCTAGGGCTAGTAGTGTTTTTTTTTGCCACCCATCTCTATTCTGGGTGAGATGTTTGATCTTATCTAATGAGCCTGCCAACATTTCTCCTCTTATAAGTGTTCTTTTTAGTGTCTCTCTGGGTCTTCCTCTTTTTTTTTGTATCCTGATGTTTCCTAGAGAAGAGCCTATTTTGGAATTCTCTTTGTTGTCTCGTCTCGGCACATGTCCAACATATGTGCATCTTCTCTTCCTAATTGTAGATGAGAATGTTGGTTACATGGCTATTTCTCTTATCTCAATATTAGTCTTGAATTCATTCAATTGTACACAGAGTTTTCTTCTTAGGCATTTGTCTTCAAAAGCATTTAGTTTTCTCCAAATCTTTTCCAGCTTTCACATGTGTAGGTAAGTATTGATAATATGCTTGAGTTGAACATTATAAGTTTGGTTTTCTTGCTTATATTTTTTAATTCTATACTTTGTTTAGGTTTTTTAAATTCACTGCTACTTTTGCTTTCATGTTTCTGATCTCTTTCTGTACTGTTACTCCATGTTATAACAATAAATATGTCATTTAGTCACTTAAAAGAGCATCACTTTTTAGAAAATAAATGACATACAGACATGAATAAGGTGTCACTGTATTTTCTGATTTCAAGAGCTATCTAGCTCTGGACATTTTATTTAACATTTTAAAGATATTCTGGAAAAAATACCAAAGTATCCAAAGTTAGAGATGTGACATGTCAGTTAGGGTATGTTAATGTGACATAATATAGCTTTATAATTACAAGACAATAAACAATGGCCCCAAATGGTACCTACCATCCAATCTAATGGTCCTGTAAACACTCTTGTGAAAACAATGACAGCAAATGTGTCAATGGCCAACCAGGCAGGGCTCAAATTGTTTTCCGAGGGAGGTTTGGCTCCAATTCTTTGGTAAACAGTTCCTACTGCTTCTACGGCCCACACGTAGAGTGAGTTGCAGCTTATGTGGACTATATGTGCATCACCTTAGTGTGAAAGTGTATGTAAAGATTTGTGATATAAAAACATCATTAGACATCAATGGCTTTGGTACAGCTGATTATATACCATTACATATTCCTGTCAATGGCACTGCTCATCAATTCTACTTTTGATCTCTTTTCCTCCTACAGTTAAATTGAACCCTAGATTACAATACAATACTGTAAAAATTACAGCATCAAAATACACATTCTTAAAAACTGGACAGTGTGTTGTGGTCAAACATTAACCCCCCCCCCCCATATTTTGTTAAACATAAGTAAATATTTTTTCTTTCTTTTCTTAAAACTATAAGGTTGGTTATTTGTTGGAATTAAGGTTACAATACTATTACAAGTGTATACACCGGAGCCTCTGTGGTTGAGTGGTTAGTGTGCTTGCTTCCTGACCAGAAGGGTCTGGGTACGATCCCCAGCAGTGGCAGATTTTTTTTGGACTGACAAGGCTCTGGGGTTCACCCAGCCTCTAAAAATGGGTACCAGAGATTTTTCTGGGAAGTAAAAGAGGCCTGGCATGATACCGACCATATCACCCAAAAAATGTGCAGTGGTTATAGAAAAATATGGTCACTAACACCATATTTCCCATACGCCTAGCAAGGCGTGAAGGGAAACTTTACTTTTACTATTACAAGTACCAGAACAGAAAATGAGAAGTTACACAACTAAAATAGCAGAAGGAATCACAATGATATGATATACTCAAAGCAAATAAATACATGGAAAAATAGAAGACCTACAAAATACAACAAGAAAATCAACATCAACAAAACAAAAGTCATGAATATAAAAAAGAGAAACAACATCAACATAACCATAGATGGCAGATAACTAAAACAAGTAGAGGAATTTAAATACCTAGGAAATCTAGTGAAAAATGACAATCCACAAACAGCAGAGATTCAAGATGCAACAAAGTTTGTCAAATTATTGGACAGCTAACAACACTGTTGTCCAACAAGGAAATAACTACACACAAAACAGACATTCTACAATACAATCTTCATCCCAACATTGTGCTACCAATGCCAGTCCTGGACCCTAGATGCCAGAACAATAAGAAAAATAACCACCACCAAGATGAGATCAGAAATGTTGTTGTTGCATTCGCCAGCTTTCAACTCTGATGAAGTCCCTAGAGACTAGGAATTGAATTTTCCCTGGCAGCCGTGTGCACGGGGGTCCCTCACCGCACAGGCAGATAACTCCGACTTCGGGGGTACTCATGTTTTTTCCGTCGATAAGTAACTGATGTTTCAAGCCGGGCCTCGCTGCTGAGTCAGGGGTGGTTGTCACAGAGAGAAATCATAAATAAAAATCCCAACCGGTGGAGCCGAGATTTGAACCCACAACCTCTCTGTCCTGAGGCCGGCGTCCTGCCTTGAGACCAACCAGTCCCCCATGGACTTGGAATATGAGGAAACTGCAACAAGGAACACTTTTCATGCATAGCCTGCAATGGTTCCTGCTGCCTATCCACCATATACCAGAAGTTCACGTCCTCCCGAAAGTGATGATCATCATATTTCTTTAAAAATGTATAGCGCTTGATGTTAGGCCATCATTGTTGATTCCAATTTCGCACATATAAACACACAGTTAGTCGTCAGATTATCCCCGTCGCACATCAAACAACAGACCGTAAGTTTAGTGTAAGGCCGGTCTAGGGATTTACGATGAGCCATTACAATGATGTAGCACACATAACAATGGCACAAGCACAGCAATGACATGCCCTTTGGATTCTTGATTACTCTTGTGAATGTAGCCTGTGACGAACAGAACACGATGCTAATTCCCTAAAGAGATAAAACTGTGGCTGACGAAGCATTTCACATTAATAAGTAACATGTAAATAACTTGTGTCAAGCAAATCCAACAACGGTCATGAACAGCACCAATGTGACATAAAGCGCAGAACAAGCTTAGACGATGGAAGGTCGCATTCACAACACTTAATTTGTTGAAAATGGTATATCACCGGCGTACGACATTGTTATATCAGCGCAGGTGTAATAAGTAGATCATTATCTTGACTTTAACGCATAGGAGTGCAATGGAGAACTTAAATTAATCAGGCATCGAATGCACTTTTTGCAGCGATTGAGAGAACGTGGACTAGATCCGCTATCTTAGAAATGGAAGTCAGAACAGAATTGAAGAAGTGATAAAAAGCTAGGTATAACACCTGCCATAGAAGATATAAAGAAACAACAGATAAAATGGTTTGGCCATGAGATATAGCAGAAAAATAAAAATACAACACAATGAGCCTTCAATAAATGTTGCAAGAACACCAGACCCAAGGGTTCCATGAAAAAGATGGATTGATGGAATATTAGAAACACTTGGCAAACATAACAGCAGCAGAGGCAAACTGAAGAGCAAAAGAACACGCTGAAAAGCAAATGAGGAAGGAAAGAAGAACAAAGCAAAATAAATTAAATGTAAGATGTAAAACAAAGTAAATTAAAGAAATGAGTAATATTATGACTTATTGCTTCATTTATTCTGAAATATAAAATAACAGAACAGGATTCTACCCAAAACATAAAGACAAAATAATTTATCAAAAGTAGATAAGATTGTGTTTGCAGTAAAATGCAGGAGAAATGATAGACAATGAACAGAAAGAAATAAAAGATTAGTGAATCACATGTCTAACCTAGCTGTGAAATATCTAATTCCACCCATCCAGTTCCTTGAGGACAGTGAGGTCCCATCCCTTCCCGTACATATATGGCTCCACTGCTGGTTAAGGCCCAGGTGGCTGTGGGACCAACAGCAATACAGCAGAAGTCAGAACAATCTGGGACTATTGAAGCTTCAGCCCGAGCACGCTTAAAGGTGAAGACATCTCCATTTGTGTGCTGAGCCCACAAGAGACCTAATGGAGTAGAAAACATCATTTGTTGACAACTCATGTACATAGATTGCAGTCATGACTCACAGAACTTTTTACCAATAAATGAAATAGTCAGTAAATCAGTGATGTTTGCTTTAAAAACAGTCAGTCAGTTATACTAGTTACAATAATTGGGGTATAGTTAGTCACTGATGTGTGTTTCAATAAGTAGAAAAGTTGGTGATGTTTATTTGGATATCTGGAGTAGCTATATAAGCAATTAATCACAATAACTAGTTTCGAAAACTTGATAAAACAGTCATTAACTGGTGTTTGTTTCAAAAAGTGAAATAAAATTAATTGTATATATGTTTCAATAACTTGGGAAATTAGTCGGTGATATTTGTTTCAGTAACTGAAGTAATTAATCAATATACTTTAACCCTTAATAACAATACATATCTGTAGCCACCATGTCTATGATACCGTAGAAAAAATTACCACCACTTAATTGTAATATTACAAGCTCTAAAAACAGTATTTTCTTTAAACTTTTTGACACACAGCTGTGTGTTTACACTAGGAGAAACATGGGGAACTCAAATTTCCTGTCTCAGGTTGATTTTTTTATTCAAATTTTACCGCAGGGGTAGAAAGTTTTACATCTATCGTTCCAAACGCCCTAAGACAATCAGCATGTTCGGCTACCTCACAGCGTTATTCGCTGCGTTTAGCGAATTACAAAGGGTTGTTTGATTTCAGTCAATTACTGAGGAAATTTCCATGGTCACAGAACAAAAAAAAAATAAATAAAATAAAAATAAAAAAAATGACCAATTTCTTGAAAAGTGGTAAAATAAAAAAAAAAAATAAAAATCCAACAATGGAAATAAATCCAACACTCAGAGGGTCACCAGAAGTGGTATTTAGGAAGGTACACGAAAGGGGAATGTTTGAATATGGCAAAATGTCAAATTTAAAAGAATTTGTGTTTTGATGTGGTAATTTTTACTACAATATCCTAATGTAAAGGTTATTGCTTGAGCAATTAATCACAGATATAATTCAATAACATGAGAAAAATTAACCACAGACGTGTTTCAATAACATGAGAAAAATTAACCACAGACGTGTTTCAATAACTTGAGAAAAATTAACCACAGACGTGTTTCAATAACATGAGAAAAATTAACCACAGACGTGTTTCAATAACTTGAGAAAAATTAACCACAGAGGTGTTTCAATAACATGAGAAAAATTAACAACAGATGTGTTTCAATAACTTGAGAAAAATTAACCACAGACGTGTTTCAATAACTTGAGAAATGAGTAAGTCAATGATCTGTTGTTACTTGACCTCCTTTAGCCAAACACACTCTGCCATATTGTTAAGGCTCACCCCAGTCAAGGTTTGACACTTGGGCACAAACTTGCTTCCAGGCTGATGATGGGGACATCTGAGCAGGTTGGGCCTCCAGCCAGTGGTAACCTGGCAGCAGAAAACAGTTGTATTTTGTGTGGACACTTAAAATACAGTGTGAATTAAACTATTAAAATACAGGATGAATGCATTTTGTGATGCCCTACACAAATATGTATACATACATGAGAGCTATTCACAAAGTATTCAACTTTTGGGTGGGGAAGAATACAATTTCTCACTCTCTTCTCAATTGGGGGCCTCAGTAGCCTAGTTGGGAAAACAACCCAACAAGGCTACCGGCGTTCAGATAACCCGTGTTTGATTCCCGCTGGGAGCAGTGTGAATTGCACTCGTGGTTGGAAAAAATACCCCCGTGATCGACCCAGCCAGAAATGGTTACCAGGGTAGTACTCTGGGAAGGTGAGGAATGCTGCCTCGCATCTGAGTTTCAATGCTTGAAGTAACAGTATCCAGAAGTCTCAGAACACTCCTGGACAGGCAGCCGAGCACATATGGGTGAAAACCTGCATGCTAAGACACCGATTCAAGTCTCGTACTTTACAATTTCTCACCTGATGTCTGAAATCCTAATCCCCTCCAAAGTACTCTCCTTAGGACTGCACAAACTTCTTCCAGTGGCCCCACCATTGTTGGAAGCAATTCCTGGAAGGCCACCTTAGGAAGAGAGTATAACTGGGCCATCATGCTCTGTATAATGTCTTCTTGTGACTGAAAACTGACTCCATTCAGCAGCATTTTCAGTTTGGGGGAACAGCCAAAACTTGCAAGGAGTCATGTTGGGAGAGTAGGGAGTCATGTTGGAAAAGTAGGGAGCCATGTTGGGAGTGTAGAGGAGTCATGTTGGGAGAGTAGGGAGCCATGTTGGGAGAGTACGGAGCCATATTGGGAGTGCAGGGAGCCTGAAGAACCAGAGAAATGTTGTGCTTGGCCAAGAAAATCTGAATCAGATGAGAACAATGGGCTGCCATGTTCCCATTGCCCACAGGTCCAATCATGTGCATCCAATACTTATCCCCACTTTGTCCGCAAGTTCTCAAATGGTGACAGGACGGTCAGCATGACCAAAGTTTGCTCTTGGTCAATGATATTGTCATTTTGACTTGTGGGTTCACTGGAACATGATTTACACTCCACCAATGTGCAACCATCTTTGAAGCAATTGCGTCAATCCTTAAAATGTATAATACTCATGGTATCATTGCTGAAACACTGTTGAACTTTCCAAATGGTTATTCACTTAGGTGTCGCCCAGCTTTAGGCAAAATTTAATGCAATACTGCTGCTAAAGTTGTTCCATAATTTTAGTGCAAATGTTTATTTGTTCATTTGCATTCACCAGCTTATATCTGTAGAAAGTACCGAGAGACTGAATTTTGCATGAATATAACATTTTCCTATTTTATTTACACCGGCAGCCGTGTTCTCAGGAGTCCCCCCACATACAGTCAAATATTCTCCAGCTTCCGAGGTACTCACATATTTTTATTGTGAAGAGTTTTAACACTTTGGGGAGATTTTCCAATTAATTTTGCCAGGGCAGCAGCCATTTTTTTTAGCCTACTCTTTTCGATTTCCAACTGCTAATGGTTCTTTAATGTGCATAGAATGCACACAGGACATCCTGTTTTTCTCCGTTTTCCAAGAGGGCTAGACATAGGATCTCACTACACATAGACCAGGGGAGGGTAGAGCCACAGATTCAATTTTATTTATTTATTTTTAAAATTAAATTTATACCTGTGGTGGGAATCAAACCTGAGATCTTCTTTTCTAAAGGCTGATGTCTTACCTCTAGACCACCCAGCTCCCCTCAGAGTAAATATAAATCTGATGGGCATTCACTTTACAAATTCATTCACTCACAGGCTGACTGCCAGTGAATGATGCACATGAGTACAAGTGTAATACATTCCCAAGCTGAAGAGCATCTCTTGTGTTTTATTTGTCTCCACAAGAATAATTAGGGTGCATGTGTGTCTGTGCTTCTCTCATGGTGAAATCTCCCAATATTATTAGACCCACAGGTATGGCCACAGAAGGAGCAAGATGTAGTTGTACTTTAATGTATGATGCTGGACCCTACTTCTGTGTGCTTCTCTGATCTTTTCATCAAATCCCTTTCAATTGTGGTTGCACCTTTCTTTATCTCTGCTCTCTATGTGACATGCTCTGTCACCAGATTCACCTAATCCCTCTAATTGAAGGAGAAATCCCTCATGCGTGATTTACAAAAACACCTATGCCTAAGTTTTGATCTGTCAATAGTTTTCTTGCCATCTCTAAGCTGTTCATACAGTAACTTCCTGGGTTTGCGATTAATGTCCATCCTTCTAACATGGCTCAACCACCTTAGTTTTCAGCCCTGCAGCATTGTCTGCAAAAGTGGAAATTTAGCACACAACAAGACAAGTGAGCTAGTTAATTTGAACTGCCATTTAATGTTCAATATCTGTAACAGCAGCACACATGAAAAATGTTCAGTCACCTTTCATGCTTTTAATAATTAGTTCAAGCCTCAGAACCATATAAGAAGGTACTAAACCCACATGTCTGATAAATGAAGACCATTGTCCTGATAGTTAATCTTATGTTGGTCCAAGCCCCATGTGTATAAGTTTGTATGATATGGGTGATCAAGGTAGTGCATTGATCATTGATCACAAGACAATTTCACTATGACCAACCAATACTGCATCATCAGCATATAGAAGTTCATGGATAAGAGACTCTGTCGCTCTTGTTCTTGCCTTTAATCCTGCTAGGTTAATTAAGGAGTCATCAGGTCTTGTTCTAGCCTTTAGTCCTGCTAGGTTAATTAAGGAGTCATCAGGTCTTGTCCTAGCCGTTAGTCCTGCTAGGTTAAGTAAGCAGTCATCAGGTCTTGTCCTAGCCTTTAGTCCTGCTTGGTTAAGTAAGGAGTCATCAGGTCTTGTCCTAGCCTTTAGTCCTGCTAGGTTAAGTAAGGAGTCATCAGGTCTCGTCCTAGCCTTTAGTCCTGCTAGGTTAATTAAGGAGTCATCTCAGATTACAATTCTGTGAAGAAAACAGGCTGATAATATGTAACACCTACTTTGAGCAAGAGAAAAGGAAACTATACACATGGAAAAGCCCTGGAGATAAGAAGAGGAATCAAATAGATTACATAATGATAAAAGAAAGGTTCCGTAACAGTGTAAAGAAAGCCAAAACCTACCCAGGAGCAGATATTATTTCAGATCACAATCCTGTAATGATTAAAATGAAAATCAAACTAAAGAGAAACAAGCAAAAGCCTAATTCATCAACAAATCCACAAGATATAACAGCTTTCAATCAAAAAGATATTAAAGATACCTATACAATACAAGTAAAGAAAACATACCAGAAGCTGCTAGAAGAAGGAAATGAGGAATACAGAAGAGAAAATCCTGATGAAAAGGTAGCAACCAAATGGCAATGCATAAAGAAAAACATACAAGAAACCTGTGACACCTTACCCAAAAGAGAAAAGAACAAAAATGGATAACTAACACAATCTTAGAAAAAATGGAAGAAATGAGACAAGCGAAGAACACTGCCCAATACAATAAAATAGATAATGAAATACGCAAAATGTGCAAAAAGGCAAAAGAAGACTGGCTCAGCCAAAAATGTATAGAAATAGAAACTATGGAAAGCAAACAAGACTTAAGAGGAATGCACACAGAAATAAAGAGAATGACTAATACAAATAAAAAAGCCACAGAAGGTGGATGCATTGCAGACAAAAAAGGAAAAATGCTAACAGACAATAAAGATATTATCCACAGATGGCAGGAATTTATAACAGAACTATTTCATGATCAAAGGGACAAGAAACCAGTTATAAAAAGTACATCAGGCTATAAAATCTTAAAATCTGAGGTGGAAAAAGCTATAAAAACAATGAAAAAGGGAAAAGCAGCAGAACCTGACAGCATATAGATGATGATACAGGCACTAGAAGATTTTGGCACTGAAGTGATTACAGACATACGCAATGACATATACCACACAGGATACATACCAAATGAACTAAAAACATCAACTTTCATTGCATTGCCTAAAAAGAATGGTGCAGTTGAATGCAGTGACTTTAGAACAATAAGCCTAATGAGCCATGTTACAAAAATCTTGCTAAAAGTTATACAAGGAAGGATTCAGAATAAAATCAATACTGAATTAGATGAGCAGCAATTTGGATTTAGGAAAAATAGCAGGATGAAAGAAGCCATATTCTGCATGAAAACATTAATCAAAAAGTACACAGAAGTAAACAAACCAATATATGCCTGCTTCATAGACTACACCAAAGCTTTTGATAGAGTACACCACAAACAACTTATAGAATGCCTAAAAGAGATACATCTAGATGACATGGACATATGACTAATATGTAATCTATACTGGGAGCAAACAGCAATAATAAAATATAACAAAGAGAACTCTACACCCATTGATATAAAAAGAGGAGTAAGACAGGGATGCATCCTATCACCAAGCTTGTTCAATCTATACACTGAGCAAATCTTTAAAAACATCATAGATATGCCGGGCCTACAAATTAATGGAAAGATAGATAATCAATAACCTAAGATATGCTGATGATACTGTACTACTAGCAGAAAATCCTAAAAATCTACAACAATTACTTAATGAAATAAACATGATACGCGAAAAATATGGACTAGATATGAATATCAAAAAGACTAAAACTATGATCATAAACAAAGGAAATACTCAAAAACCACAAATGGATATCAAAATTGAAGGAATAGACCTTGAGACAGTTCAGAACTATAACTACATTGGACATACTACCAGTGATGGAAAATGTACAACTGAAATAAACAAAAGAATAGAAATGGCAAAAAGTAATTTTAATGCCATGAAGAACATACTAACATCAAACAAATAACACCTGAGCTAAAACAAAGAATAGCAAAATGTTACATCTTCTCAATATTCCTATATGGTGCAGAAACATGGACATTAGATAAGAAAACAGAACAGAGAATTGAAGCCTTTGAAATGTGGATATATAGAAGAATAGGTAGAATTGGATGGAAGGAAAAGAAAACAAATGATGAACAGCCAAATGACACAACAGCCTACTAAAAGTAATCCTGGAGGGAAAAATACAAAGTAAAAGAGGCAGGGGCAGACCAAGACTAACATGGACGAGTAACATCAAAAGATGGACAAATCAGCCTATGACAACCTGCACCATAAAAGCAAGAGACAGAGCAGAATGGCACTCCATGGTAGCCAACCTTCGTTGTGGAGACGGCACTCGATGATGATGATGAGTCTTGCTAGGTTACATAAGGAGTCATAGGTCTTGCCTTAAATCCTGCTAGGTTAAGTAAGGAGTCATCAGGTCTTATTCTAGCCTTTAGTCTTGCTAGGTTAAGTAAGGAGTCAACAGGTCTTGTCCTTGCCTTTAGTCCTGCTAGGTTAAGTAAGGAGTTATCAGGTCTTGCCCTAGCATTTAGTCCTGCTAGGTTAAGTAAGGAGTCATCAGGTCTTGTCCTAGCCGTTAGTCCTGCTAGGTTAAGTAAGGAGTCATCAGGTCTTGTCCTAGCCGTTAGTCCTGCTAGGTTAAGTAAGCAGTCATCAGGTCTTGTCCTAGCCTTTAGTCCTGCTTGGTTAAGTAAGGAGTCATCAGGTCTTGTCCTAGCCTTTAGTCCTGCTAGGTTAAGTAAGGAGTCATCAGGTCTCGTCCTAGCCTTTAGTCCTGCTAGGTTAAGTAAGGAGTCAGCAGGTCTTGTCCTAGCCTTTAGTCCTGCTGGGTTAAGTAAGGAGTCATCAGGTCTTGCCTTTAATCCAGCTAGGTTAAGTAAGGAGTCATCAGGTCTTGTTATAGCCTATAGTCTTGCTAGATTACATAAGGAGTCACAGGTCTTGCCTTTAATCCAGCTAGGTTAAGTAAGGAGTCATCAGGTCTTGTTATAGCCTATAGTCTTGCTAGATTACATAAGGGGTCACAGGTCTTGCCTTTAATCCAGCTAGGTTACATAAGGAGTCATCAGGTCTTGTCCTTGCCTTTAGTCCTGCTAGGTTGAGTAATGAGTCATCAGGTCTTGTTCTAGCCTTTTTATACCGCTAGGTTATGTAAGGAGTCATCAGGTCTTGCCTTTAGTCCTGCTAGGTTAAGTAAGCAGTCATCAGGTCTTGCCTTTAGTCCCGCTCGGTTAAGTAAGGAGTCATCAGGTCTTGTTCTAGCCTTTAGTCCTGCTGGGTTAAGTAAGGAGTCATCAGGTCTTGTCCTTGCCTTTAGTCCTGCTAGGTTAAGTAAGGAGTCATCAGGTCTTGGTTGAGTGTAAATGTCATCTGCAACTGTTCTAAAAACATTTAAATGTGCAGCAAAGAAAGATGCCAGACATCAAATATGAAGGATTATTAACATTACATTTAATTAACTACACACAAATAGCTACTTGTTGCATCACAGCACAGCTACAACATCTCACATCCACCTTTTTCTTGGTCTTCCTCTTTCATGTACCATATTTACTATAATGATGTTCTCTAAGTCCCTATGTTGTTTTATGTGACCAAGACACTTTTATTTTTTTCTGTCCGTAGTAAAACTTGCATTTGGTGTCATTTATGGATTTTTTTATCACATAAACAATAATGATAATAATAAACAGCTTGCATAGCATGATGTAGTGTTAAAACACTTGCAAGTTGTAGAGTTCAAACAGCACATTAAAGAGTTAAAACACCTGCAAGTTGTAGAGTTAGAACAGCACATTATAGAGTTAAAACACTTGCAAGTTGTAGAGTTAGAACAGCACATTATAGAGTTAAAACACTTGCAAGTTGTAGAGTTAGAACAGCACATTATAGAGTTAAAACACTTGCAAGTTGTAGAGTTCAAACAGCACATTAAAGAGTTAAAACACTTGCAAGTTGTAGAGTTAGAACAGCACATTATAGAGTTAAAACACTTGCAAGTTGTAGAGTTAGAACAGCACATTATAGAGTTAAAACACTTGCAAGTTGTAGAGTTAGAACAGCACATTATAGGGTTAAAATATCTGAATCTAAAAATACAAAAATTACCAACATGAAAGTTACCTTGCACATTTCCCTGGCAGACTTGCAGGATATTCCTAAATTCCATGGCCAGCAGCACACCATAGGATCCAGCCATGACCAGGCCTCCCTTGTTGGTACTTAATATATAAGACAACTTTTTGGGATCTAGTTTCCTAGCAAGTCCTTTGATCATATCCAGGGTGGTTACATCATGCAGTATGTATTCACTCATGGGGACCTGGACAAACACAGGGCATTAAAACAGTATATCTTGACAGGAAAAACATGTTCTGCACAAGCCACATATAATCTACTCTCTGTTTTGGCATGTATCATATTTGAGAGGGCAGGCAGGCTAATTTCAACATCAGTTGAAACATCAGAAAGGCTAGTTATAGCATCAAGCACATGGGAGCATTAGACAGTCTATCTGTAATTTCAATCATATGAAAGAGCAGATGGGATACCATCTTACCATTAATCATATGAAAGATTAGATAAGATAATTTTACCATCAATCATATGAAAGAGCAGATGGGATAATCTTACAATCAATCATATGAAAGAGCAAATGGGATAATCTTACAATCAATCATATGAAAGAGCAGATGGGATAATCTTACAATCAATCATATGAAAGAGCAAATGGGATAACCTTACAATCAATCATATGAAAGAGCAGATGGGATAATTTTACAATCAATCATATGAAAGAGCAGATTGGGATAATCTTACAATCAAACATATGAAAGAGCAAATGGGATAACTTTACAATCAATCTTCAAAAAAGCAAATGGGATATACTTACAATCAATTATATGAAAGATTTGACTGACTAAATTCAACACCAAAATGAGACTAGACAGGCTTATTATAACATCACGTATATGAGAAATCAGAGAGACTAGCTTTAACTGAGCTTTCAAGACTACTGACTACAGTTAGCTATGACTTTTCTAATGTGGTAGGTTCTGCTAAATAACTAACAAGAAGCATTGGGAAACAAATTAACTCACAAACTCACTGTTAACAGTGAAGTAAAGAAAAAAAAAAAACAACAACTCACAATTCTCAGTAATAACAGCATAAATACATAACAGACACTAACAACAATTTCTATATTTGGCAAGAAACAGCAGTAAATAAAATCTGTTTTAAATGTTTGATACGTTTATGATGACTGGTAGTGATAATAGCATGTTTCATTATGCTGATATTGACCGGAAGTGATGTGCTTATGATAACTTATAGTAATGCCTTTATGTATGATAAATCTATAATGCTTTGTAGTGGTACTAGCATGTTCTATGGCCTTATGAACACTTGTATTTCTGGCATGTTTAGTTAGCTTATAATAAATGACATGTGGAACTACTGGCATGTTTGATGAGCTTATGATGAATGACATGTGGAACTACTGTCATGTTTGGTGAGCTTATAATGAATCATCATCATCATCATCGTGTGCCTTCTCCGCAACGAAGGCTGGCTACCATGGATCGTCATTCTACTCTGTTTCTTGCTTTGATGGTGCAGGCTGACATAGATTGACTCTAATGAATGGCATGTGGAAATACTGTCATGTTCATTGAGCTTATAATGAATGACACGTGGAACTAAATTCATGTTTGGTGAGCTTATAACGAATGACATGTGAAACTACTGGCATGTTTGGTGAGCTTATAAAGAATGACATGTGGAACTAATCATGTTTGGTGAGCTTATAATGAACGACACGTGGAACTACTGTCATGTTTGGTGAGCTTATAATGAATGACATGTGGAGCTACTGTCATGTTTGGTGCGCTTATAATGAATGACATGTGGAACTACTATCATGTTTGGTGAGTCTACAATGAATGACATGTGAAACTACTATCATGTTTGGTGAGTCTACAATGAATGACATGTGGAACTACTATCATGTTTGGTGAGCTTATAATAAATGACATGTGGAAGTTCTGTCATGTTTGGAGCTTATAATGAATGACGTGTGGAACTACTGGCATGTTTGGTGAGCTTATAAAGAATGACATGTGGAACTAATCATGTTTGGTGAGCTTATAATGAACGACACGTGGAACTACTGTCATGTTTGGTGAGCTTATAATGAATGACATGTGGAGCTACTGTCATGTTTGGTGCGCTTATAATGAATGACATGTGGAACTACTATCATGTTTGGTGAGTCTACAATGAATGACATGTGGAACTACTATCATGTTTGGTGAGCTTATAATGAATGACATGTGGAACTACTGTCACGTTTGGTGAGCTTATAATGAATGACATGTGAAACTACTATCATGTTTGGTGAGTCTACAATGAATGACATGTGGAACTACTATCATGTTTGGTGAGCTTATAATAAATGACATGTGGAAGTTCTGTCATGTTTGGAGCTTATAATGAATGACGTGTGGAACTACTGGCATGTTTGGTGAGCTTATAATGAATGACATGTGGAACTACTGTCATGTTTGGTGAGCTTATCAACTAACATGTTTTGATAAGACCTCATAATGCTTAAAGTGATGTTGTAACCATATATTTGATTAATAAATGATGGCAAGCTGTATTGATAGAATGTCAGTGTGCTGGAAGGATCAGGTCCAACGTATGAGACGAGTGTGTCAAGTGTTAAACTCTTACTTGGTACCAGAGTTTCTTGCCTAAGGGATGACCTCTAGTCACTCCATCACAGAACCAGACCTGCCCCAACACATCAATGGCCCAGCCAATGTTGTCATTGTCAAGAGCAACATGAGAAAACAAATATGGCGCTACTTCCCTGTCACAAACATTAACATTCATTTAATTAATATCAATTTCTTTCCTGATAAATAAACATTACAACTCAATGTCAGTCACTTTCATGTCTCAAACATTACAACTCAATGTCAGTCACTTTCATGTTTCAAACATTACAACTCAAAGTCAGTCACTTTCATGTCTCAAACATTACAACTCAATGTCAGTCACTTTCATGTCTCAAACATTACAACTCAATGTCAGTCACTTTCATGTTTCAAACATTACAACTCAATGTCAGTCACTTTCATGTCTCAAACATTACAACTCAATATCAGTCACTTTCATGTCTCAAACATTACAACTCAATATCAGTCACTTTCATGTCTCAAACATTACAACTCAATGTCAGTCACTTCCATGTCTCAAACATTACAACTCAATGTCAGTCACTTTCATGTCTCAAACATGCTCCTTCCAGTGTTGTCAGACTTTAAAAGGAATTGCAATGTATCTTGCCACAGGTCTCTAGTCTGGATGAGCACCTCATCTCAGCAAGGTGGTTTATCCTGCTGTCTTTACCTCACCTATCTGTGTTCTTCTTAGTGTTTCTCTAGGTCTGCCTTTTTTCTTTTGTCTGTTGTTTCCCCATTTGAAATTATGACCCACTTATTATCATCACCATAGATCTTGACCTATTTAAATATCTATCTATCGACATTTTGAGCCGTGGCTGGCCTATAGGGCATAGACTCAGATACTTTCTCTTTTTCTAAATTTTCTTTCTGACAGTCTCAATCCTCGCAAAACACATTTATCAAATCTCACCATTTGTCTATGTTCTGTGCAAGCATCTTGATCTCATTAAGGGAGCTGATTCCTGCTGCCTTTGCATCTCTAATCAATGTTTTTCTCAGTGTCTCTCTGGGTCTGCCTCTCTTCCTCCTACCTGTTGTTTCCCACATGAGGGATTGCTTTGCTATTTGGTTATTATTTCTTCTCATCATATGTCCAACATCTTTTCTTGACGATGTTAGTGGTTGATTGGTAATTTCTCTAATTCCCTCATTTGTTTCTACTGAAAGACATAGCTGCTTTAGCTATTCTGATTTCTTTACTTGTATCCCCTTCCCAATCAATGTGACTTAATTTAAATATAGGTAACAACATTATCAATAATGATAAGGTTCTAGCCACATCCACTCTACCATCATTCCACAACACTATTCTTCATAAAGGTAGGATGATTTTGTCTCACCCACCCCATTATCCAATATTTTTGTACAGAATTTCCCCCTTTTCTTGTTTATCCACTTAGTAGATTTTGTTGTTCTGATATTATTTAAATAAACACTTTTAGCCTCTCCTTTATGCAACTACTTGCCAGACATTTCCTTCCTATAAAAATCAGTCTAGGTCATGTCCCACTTTCCTACCTGGTGTTCAGCTCCCATTCAGTGCCTTCAGGTGACTCGTCAGAGACACCTATCCGCACAAGTAAGCTAAGATTCTCTGTGACAGCCCACACAACACCATATCGAGCAATGATGTACTTCAGTTTGTGGCTGCACTCCACTTTTTGGGACTTGTAGCATGGCCTTTCTAGAGATAATCTTCTCTGCATCATCACATCACCATTGTGCATCACAAACCTGAGAAAATGGGTACAACTTGAGAACACAAGTAATCTATGCTGGTAAATAGTGAGTCACAACAAAAAATCAATTTGCCTAAAACAGAAAGATGAATGCACCCTTTTTAATTTTACTGCCCCTTTCATCCATGGGCAGAATCAAACATATTGTCCCTGTAAGCTATAAGTTGACACCTAACACTGTTGTTCTGTCAGGTACAGGTGGTCCATACAGACATGCTAGCACAGTTCTGCAAGACAATCATACATTCCATGTTATTTAGATCACTTTAGATTTTAAAATGGATTGGCTTCACTGCAGGTGAGTCATTCCCATATCTACTCAGCGAGTCATTCCCCTATCTACTCAGCGAGTCATTCCCCTATCTACTCAGCGAGTCATCCCCTATCTACTCAGCGAGTCATTCCCCTATCTACTCAGCAAGTCATTCCCCTATCTACTCAGTGAGTCATTCCCCTATCTACTCAGCAAGTCATTCTTACATCCACTCAGCCCCCATTCCAGCAACCAACAAAATGTACATCCTGATCACTCATACTGCTCCACTATTGATTGATAAATGAAAGGCCAAGCATAATACAACATTCCACATATACTGTAACTAAAAGAACAACTTTTTACATTATAGTTGAACCAGGAGGCAACAGCAATACTATGAAACAATTCAAAGGATAACAGTTTACGCAATATTTGAAAAAGGTAACAGTTTAAACTATTTTAACCAATGCTCAACAGTGTACAGAATGTTACAACCAATAGGCAACAGTCAACAAAATGTTACAACTGTGTTACAACAGTAACCTTACCAGGCACAGTCATTGTCCACAGAAATTGTGGCCACATCTCGAACAGCCTCAACCCACTTCAAGCCCTCTGGATGCCGGGTACTGATTTTTGTACCAGCATAAACCACACCTCGATGCAGACGCCACACAATGTGCCCTGATGGTGAGATAGAAATCTGATTGGCCTGGCCTGATGCTTTCCTCCACTGGATTCCTTTTGGGCTGTCCAGAGATGAGTAGTAGATGTTCTCACTTTTGTCTGTGAACCAAATGTGGTTTTTGGACAAGGCCAAGCTGTAAATGTTGGCCGGGGTTGTGACTTCTGACCATGTGTTGGCCAGTCTACGTTCGGCCACATCCTGCATCTCTGAGCTGCGCCCTTCACCTGATGGTTGTGGAATGGGTGGTTGTGTGAATGGTAATTGAGGTTTGGCAATAGGAGAGACAGGAGACTCCGGCGATGTGTCTAAAAATAATGAGTAGAAATCATCAACAGATTTGTCTCTCTTGTAGCCCTTGTGAAATGGATCAGTGGATTCAATGACATCAATCTCTGAGTAAATGTCTTGGAATGAACTCTGACTATCAAGTGTGATACGAGCTGAACTAAGCTGCATGTTTGGCCTAGAAGACTGAGAAACATTTGTACCTGAGTCAACTGATGTCATTGTGGATTTAGCTAGATTTGCCATTGCATTCTCTACAATTAAAGAAGCATCTGGAACAAATTTTCTTTGGTCATCTTTACTTGTGGTCACTGTCTTCAATTCAGTGGCTACCTCAGTATGTTGGTCACATTCAGATAAGAAGTTTGTTTTCACACTGTTTGCTTCTCCAGACGATTCAAAAACGGGTATAGACGTATCACTAAAGCTATCAAGGCTAGAGTGAGTGTCTCTGACTTGAGCGTCAAAACTTCCGCCTATTTCTACACTGGTTTCTCTACTTATAACTTCAGGAGAAGTGCCTTGATTATCTACTAATTTATTCTGTGATGAATCCACAGTTATGGTTGCAGGAGTCTCGTGCTTCTCCTGAGTCAAAAGGGAATGCTCAACTAGAGGGAGATGGATGTCTGACACTTGAGATATTGCTTTGTCTGTCACATGTGACACATCAGAGGCAGGAACTTCGCAGTGGCTGCCTGGATTCAGTAAAATGTCCACAAGCATTAACATGTCATCTGCCCTCTGGAGAGTGCTGACAACTGTGGAATCCGTTGGTGTCTTACTCAATGTTGTTGTTGTAACTGCGGCACTTATAGAAGTGCTGCTACTAGACAGTGTTGATGTGGCATCATCTGAAAGTTGACTGGACATTGATGCAAGACTGACATTGTCATCATCCTTAAGTTTTGGAACAGACAAACCTGAAAATAATCAAAGGCATCTTATATCAAATAATCATATAAATTCATAATAAATCATAATCTATGTGCGGTGGTGGAAAAGGGGGGGGGGGGGGTGGGAGTGGAGAGGAACTATGATGCTGTATACAATTAAAACAAATTATAGCCAATCACAGATATTCTCTAGGAAGGAAAACTAGAGATAGTCTGCTGATGCAAACTGCCAATTCAATACTTCAAGAAGATTATTTCATTGGAAGGTTGTTCATGCACACAAGACTTCCAGTTCCAAGATGGTGGAAAGAAGTTCATGATGGAAAGAAGTTCATGTTCTCTCAACCGCTGCAGGAATTGCATTTGGGGACTGATTAATTCCGGCTCTCCAATGCAATTTTTCTGCGTTAAAGTCAATATGATGTTTCACTTAACAAATTTGCGCCGATGATGCGGAGTCATACACTGGACAATATTCCTCTTTGACAAGTCAAGTGTTGTGAATGCGACTTTCCCCCGTCTAGAGTTGATATGCGGTTTATGTCAACACACTGAGTGCTGTTCAATGGCCATCGTTGGAGTTGTTATTTGATGCCAATTATTTACATGTTACAACTTATTAATATGGACTGCTCTGCAAGTCAACCAAAGGTTTCACTTTAGGGATCTTGCACTGTGTTCTGTGCGTTAATGGCTGTATTCACTAAAGTAATTTATGAGCGCAGCCATTGCTGTGTGTGCTACGTCATCATGATAGCTGATCATATATCCCTAGATCGGCCATACGCTAATAATGGAAGGCAAAATGACAGAGCTTTGTTCATGACTTTGCAGCAGCGGGGTAACTCCCAGAGTTTCATGTTAGTCAGGAGGGATGTTGTCTAGATTCAAGAAGGCTACTGTGAGATAGAGGGTAGACATGTGAACTGGTAATTAATTTCACAAATTGGTGACAAATTCACATTGCAGGGAGATCTTACAGTCTGTTGTTTAATGTGCGACAGGGATAATCCGATGACTGTGTTTCATATGTTTGGATTTGGAGTAAAAAACAATGTCCTAATTTCATCAAGTGCTATACATTAAAAAATATATGACGATCATCATATTCAGGAGGACGTGAACTTCTGGTCAATATGGTGGATAGGCAGCTGGAACCATTAAAGGCTATGTCTGAAAAGTGTTTCTTGTTGCAGTTTCCTCATATTCTAAGTCCAGCTTGTTGCAGGAGCTACTGAGTTAAGTGCTCTGTGCACACCGTGAGCTGCGCGCTTCATCCATTTTGATTTTGTTTCAATACTCCGATTGTTTACGATGAATGATATCGTATGATGGAGAACAGACGGCTGTGTTCGCTTTCTGTGTGGTTTCGCCTTATGTCTTTTGGCGTGTGCTGAGAGTGCTATGATGACTACAGCTACCTTTCTTTGTTTAGGAGATGAGATAGTAATTTAGATGATTCCATTGGCATGGGCAGTTGAGCAATTATGGATTTTAATTTGTTTGCAGTGATACCGGGGCCTACCATAACCATCAAGCACACAAAAACTAGACAGAACTTGTGAACAGCCAATGTGTAGTCCGACATGCTAAACATTTCACTAAAAATTGGTCAAAGAAATCATTAAGGCAGAAAGACTGTACTGAATATAGTAGACTGAGGAAAACCAATAGATACAACACTACAGGCAAAACTATACCGGTCTCTGCAAGAACTACAAAAAACAGTAAAATATATACAAAAAAACAACATTGCAGATATAGACAATACTTCAGGTGAATGAAAGATAATTGGGAATGCTATGTGTTATATATTGGTTGAAATCTTCTGTGAGTATATGGTGCATGTGGGGTGACATGTGGAAGAGAAATTGAGAATTTGATTACTGAACTGGAGATGGACTTCTACATCAAAGCATCAAGAAAGTGAAGAAAAAATGGAAGAATTACTGCCTTGAGAAGTGAATACATACAGGACTAAAGTTCACACCAATTTTCAGGCACATGCCTTGTCCACTTCATACTAAGGTGCAAAACGTTTTGATCAACCTATAACTCCACTTGATACACAACTCTATCAGTTTCTGGAAGCAAGGCACCTGATAGCGACAGAGCTGGAAACTGCCAGCAACTAACAGATATGGCTTGCACCAGGATCAGTCAACCAGAACCATACAGACTCTACTTCACCATTCTTCGCAGTGCCATTAGTAACAGACTAACTAGTCTAGTCTGGCCAAGTGAGTCGGGATCGAAAAGGGAAGCAATCCAGTACTAACAAATGATGTGCTGAAGTCAGATGGGTTGGGCTGAAAGGCAGAAATAAACCATAACACAGCGCATCTATGCATGCTGACTTTCAAGGATAGCTGACGAAGAGGTCTATCCATTCCTTTAGTTGTTATAGGGTGAACACTAGAAAGAGGAAGAAAGTATCAGTTTCCCCCCAATTTTGCCTCTCACACAGCAAGCTGCGTGTGCCATATACTCATGAGACAAATACAATACCTCCAAGCTCTTCTGCAGCTAGCACTGTATATTTGTATCTTTCACTAAATGGCACAAGAGAAAATATGAGACAATTCATGGCTTCCTTGTTAGGAAAATAAGCCTAACCAGCTGTCTAATTTAAATTACCAACGATAAATTTATTTTATGTCAAAATGTTGATTTGATGTCAACTAAATCTTGTTTACATTGTATCAATGTAAAAGAATTGATGTTAGTTTTATACAAAAACGATATTTATATTGTATCAAAATGTCAACACATTTAAATCGTTCATGTATCAAAATACTAAGAAACTAATGTCTGTTCATATTGTACCAAAATGTCAACAAACTGATGCTATTTTAAAAAAATACCTTCTTTCCCCTTCTTTTTCTTTGGTTTCTTCATTTTGTGACTGTAAACAATGCTATCCACTTCTGTGTTTAAAGCCAATGGGATGGTCTCTACTTTAACTTTCTGATGTTCTGTAGAATGGATTAACATTTTGCTCAGAGATGCTAGACAAAGACCAGTAAAAACATGAAAGCAACAAGAAAACAAGGCTATCAACAATCTTGGCAAACAATGACAATGACCAAAGCTCTTTAGTTTTTAGACCACAGGTCAAAGGCAACGTTTCTCCATCCATATTAAAAAAACACTTTTCCTTACTTTTTTCCATCCAAAGCCAATGTTATTGAAGGCTTCCATGACTTTTCCCCATGTATTCCTGGGCCTCCCCTGCCTTTTCTTTCTCTATGAGTTTGATGCATGTGCCAGTCTTGCTATGCTGGCATCAGGTTTTCTTAGTATGTACCCAATCTATTTTCTATTCATAATAAGTTGTTCAAATGGCTCTTGTTTTGTTCTTTCCCAGATATCATCATTTCTGATCTTGTCAATGACTCAATTCAGTGACAATATACTGCAGTCTATAAATATGACAATCATTTGGAATGCTGGAAATGTGCAGAAAATTAAAAAAAGAGGAATGATGCATTCAGAAACCTACTTTCTTCAAAATAAGTTAATTCTTTAAGACAAACCAAATAAAATTAATAATTACTGTTATATGATAGTAATAAATACTTCCATATAATAGCATTTCAGAAAATTAAAAATATCTTATGCAACAAATTTATGTCAATAGAAGTGAGAAAGAGAGTTCATTAGTGAATGAACAATATAGTACCAATTCTGACCTATAGGAGCAAATCATGGACAGAGGACAAACAAATGAAAAGACAATTAGAGGTCACAGAGATGGGATTTCTCAGAAGAATGTTGAAACTTCCCTGGACAGCTAAAAAGACCAATGAGGAAATTCTCAAACAGGCCAACATAAAAAGAGAACTCCTAAAAAATATCAGAAAGAAGCAATCAACATTTTTTGGGCAAATCATGAGAAGAAGAAAGTTGGAATACTTGATAACAACTGGCAAAATTCAAGGAAAGAAAGATCGCGGATGACAGAGAGAGAAAATACTGGATAGTTTGGTGTCATGGCATGGAAAACTCTCAACAACAGAACTGGTACGACGCACTGTAGATAGAAGATTGTGGAAGGATATGATAGCCTACCGATCGATGATGATGATGCGATAGTAACATACTAATGACAGTCAGCTGACTAACTCAATCAGCACTTACCTGGCAATGGAGACAATCCTGGGTTGGTTATAGTGCTGCTAGTATCTGCAGTAGAGCTAGTCTCACCAGTCAGAACTGAGCTGGTACAAGTCAGCACAAGTGGTGTGCCAATGCTCGCTCCGGCTTCACCATTTGAGACACTACCTGTTTCAGATGCTTGGGAATCCCCTGTAAACATGCGGAGATTTTCAAGCTCGGGTGATGTCAGCATGACCACTGGAGGTAGATCTGGGGAAGTGACCATGCTGGTCACAAAACAAAGATGTTAAAATTTTGGCTCTAGTTAGTCTAAGGCACTTCTTGCTAGACACTGTAAGACATTACACAATCTAATCAATGATAAATCAAGTAACTGTTATCAATAAATCAACATTCCTGAATACACTGTGTCACTTTGTGCTGGCTAATCTACTCTTCTCTTATTTCTCATTTGCCTTTTAATGTCTAAAGTAAAGGTTCCCTCCACGCCTTGCTAGGTATATGGGAAACATATGGTGTTAGTGACCACAGCACACTTTGGGTGATTTGGTCAGTGTCATGCAAGGCTGTCTTTACTTACCAGAAATATCCATGGTATATGGATACCAAATGGTACCTATTTTTAGAGACTGGGTGAACCCCCAGAACCTTGTTGGTTCATAAAAAAATCCACCACTTCTGGAGATCGAACCTGAACTCTTCTGATTAGGAACCGAACAAATTAACCACCCAGCCACTGAGGCTCCTTCAGATGTCTAAGGAAGAGAGATAATCTGATATCTTTTATCCTTTCATGTGCTTCTGTGGTCATACTTTTGAGTATCACATTTATCAATTTTCTCATAGGATATTGTCTCTGTTTGTTGTCTTCATTGATAATTGTGTGCATCATCTTACTCTATTCTAGCCATGGAAGCAAGTTTCATTGCAGTCAAGAATTCTCCATATCTGCTTCACCAACATTTAGGTAAATTCTGTTGACAAGGATTCTCATGCATGTCCTACTCGACTGCAAAGGCAATGATTTCAAATGACTTCCATCAAAATGATAATATTTGTACTCAGTCATTACCACAATCCAGTTCCCTCAAAAGAACACCATTGCAAACAACACAGCAACCAAAATAATTTATGCAATCCTCAGTGAGGTATGGGCCGCCATCGTCACATAGTCTGTTTATGATGACAACAAGGTAGCAAATCTCATCTTATTGACTGTTCTGAATATAGGGTTCAAATCTAACAATGCCAGCACAACACTGAAATGAGGACTGTTCTGAAATTTGCTCTTTCTGCCTCTTTTGTGATTTTTTTTTTTAACAGTATGATTCCATCTATCCAAAGGTATGATGTTGTTGTATCTTGAGTCCCTTTCTACTGTTTGTTTATTGATGAAATAACAAGTGCTGTTTGTAATTTATAAATCTTAAAAATGAATACTTTTATGAATGACCCAATGATCCACAATGAACATGAGATGGAAAAGAACAAATACTACATCTTATTCATAGCCAAGAGCTCATTTAAATATATCCATTAGCTCCCTTACCTTTTTATAGGGGCTGGCAACTCGGACTCCTGTTTGACATCTTGTAAAAGAGTTTGTTCCAAATGTTTCAGGGGCTGTGCCAACTTTTTCAAAAATAAATGAGCTGGGTTATCCTTCCCTTTCTCTTCTTTGAACTCTGACTTTTCCTCTCTTGCCACTGGCAACAATTCAGCTATCAAAATATAAAATCAGAAGATTGTTTCTCCAGGTCTGTTTTTCACATTAACATCTTGTACAAATGCTCAATCAGTCAATTATGATGAGAAGTCAACTACCAACAAGATTAATTGCTGCACATTCAAACATAAAACCCAGAGTTGAGTGTGGAATGTAAGAATCTTATAGGAAATGTAGAAAGAAGATGCAATTATCATCATCACTTCCTCTAACCAAAGACAAGAGGCCAACACTGTCTGAGATCTGAAGATAATTGATCAGAGGACTCCCATATTTTTCCTTACAAAAGCATCTCAGTGAGGGTAGGCACCTATCAGTGACTAGGCAGGATGTTTCCAGTGAGGTAGGAAATCCTCCAGTGAGATATGGTAATCTCAATGAGGTAGGATATCTCCAGTGAGGTATACAATTTACAATAAGATATGACTTCCACAGTGAGGTATGATACCCAGTCAGAACATCCTCAGGGAGGTATGACATCCCCACTAAAGTAGAACATCCTCAGTGAGATATGACATCCCTAGAAAGGTAGATCATCCTCAGTGAGGTATGACATCCCTAGTTAAGTAAAACATTCTCAGTGAGGTATAACATCCCTAGTTAAGTAGACAATCCTCGGTGAGGTATGACATCCTTGGTAAGGTATGATTTCCTCAACAATTTAAAACAACCAGGCAGGATATACCTGGTGGGGGGTTAAATATTCCCAGTGATGTATCACAACTCTTTTGAGGTAATACTTTAAAATAACATCTCAAATGTGAAATAAAAGAGCGGACAGGTTGATAGCTGCGCTGTAGTTGAAGAAGGTCATCAATGCTCTTTGAGATGTGGGAAATGCACAGGACTTTAACAATCATGAGTTCACGTCACTCTTTGGGATAGAAAGAGATGGGAGTTAAGATGGGGACAGCCAGAAACGAGAAACTTAGTGGGCGTATAAGTAGACTTATCAACCAACACAGAACTGGAGTCGTCAGTCACTGGACACTGTGGGACTAGTTGAGGAGGGGATCTGAGCACCTATGAATATGTTTGGAGCGCAATGATGGTGACCCGCAAATAACTCTATAACTCAATCTCAAATGTGCTAGGAAACAAATGAAACAAACATGACATTAATATGCTGACCAAATCTAATGAAGAGGCACAAACATAAGATGATAGCCACATTAATGAAGCACTTTATAAAACAAATCTTCGCTAAAATAAGAGTACATTTGATCCCAACATGTCAGTAAAAATGGTGATCACAAAAACATTACAAAAAGAACAGACTCAATACAAGTACATGTCTTAAATCACTACCAAACATTTTGTAAGAAAGTGACAAACCTCTAACAATCTTTGACTCTGCTGTGGCAGCTATTCTAATAACCCTGGCTTCTGCATGCTTCCGCAGCAAGAAAATCTCCCCAGTATCATCCACCACAGCCACGTCCACAATCCCATTCAGCCGTCCCTGGCGAGCAACCACACGGTTAGCTTCAGGGTCCAGGACAACTAGAGCATAGTTAGACCATGTAACGATTTCCCTTCCTCTAAAACTCTTCAGGGTTCCAAACTGAAAGTCTGACTGACCAATCTGCAGTTTTCCTGCTGACAAAAGAGGGATTTCCTGGACTGCAGCAGAGAGGGGATCTGAGAATATGTGAGTATTTAAAACCACTCCATTGATATCAGACAGCCACAGGCGACAGCCGGGTCGGGCAGCATACAGTTTAGCATCATTCGTTTTACAAACGTCTGGTATAAGACATGCACCAAATGGGCCGGATCTAAAAATGATAGAAAAATAATTTCAAGCCACAGTGCAATTTACAAATATGTTAGTCACTCAATAATATCACAACTCAAATCATACAGTAAACAGTTTCTATCATTTAAAAGCTATGCAATTAATAGCTATAAGGTACACACAAACTTTCCTCATTACAAGCTATAAGGTATACACAAACTTACCCCATTACAAGCTATAAGGTACACACAAACTTTCCTCATTACAAGCTATAAGGTACACAAACTTTCCTCATTACAAGCTATAAGGTACACAAACTTTCCTCATTACAAGCTATAAGGTACATAAACTTTCCCCACTACAAGCTATAAGGTACACAAACTGTCCCCCTTACAAGCTATAAGGTTACACAAACTTTCCTCATTACTAGCTATAAGGTACACACAAACTTTCCCCATTACAAATTATAAGGTACACACAAACTTTTCTCATTACAAGCTATAAGGTACACAAACTTTCCCCATTACAAGCTATAAGGTTACACAAACTTTCCCCATTACAAGCTATGAGGTACACACAAACATTCCTCATTACAAGCTATAAGGTACACATAAACTTTCCCCATTACAAGCTATAAAGTACACATAAACTTTCCTCATTACAAGCTATAAGGTACACACAAACTTTCCTCATTACAAGCTATAAGGTACACACAAACTTTCCTCATTACAAGCTATAAGGTACACACAAACTTTCCTCATTACAAGCTATGAGGTACACACAAACATTCCTCATTACAAGCTATAAGGTACACATAAACTTTCCCCATTACAAGCTATAAAGTACACATAAACTTTCCTCATTACAAGCTATAAGGTACACAAACTTTCCTCATTACAAGCTATAAGGTTACACAAACTTTCACCATTACAAGCTATAAAGTTACACAAACTTTCCCCATTACCAGCTATAAAGTTACACAAACTTTCCCCATTACCAGCTATAAAGTTACACAAACTTTCCCCATTACCAGCTATAAAGTTACACAAACTTTCACCATTACAAGCTATAAGGTTACACAAACTTTCCTCATTACAAGCTATAAGGTTACACAAACTTTCCTCATTACAAGCTATAAGGTTACACAAACTTTCCTCATTACAAGCTATAAGATACACACAAACTTTCCTCATTACAAGCTAAAAAGGTACACAAACTTCCTCATTACAAGCTATAAGGTTACACAAACTTTCCTCATTACAAGCTAAAAGGTACACAAACTTTCCCCATTACAAGCTATAAGATACACACAAACTTTCCTCATTACAAGCTAAAAGGTACACAAACTTCCTCATTACAAGCTATAAGGTTACACAAACTCTTCTCTTTAAAGGCTATAAGGTACACAAATCTACTCATAACAAGCTATAGGGCACACAAACTCTCTCATTTCAAGCTACACAGGAGTATACTGTACTGAACAGAACAAATCAAGTATAGGTCAATTAACCGCTGACTAAAGGGATATTTTGATACAATTACTTGAGATTGTTCTCCAAATTGAGTGGATGGGAGATCAAACTATGGTAGGGTCAAAAAAGAGTTTTTTACCAAGTGTGAAATCAAGACTCTGTTCTGAACACCTCAAGACAACTGCAAAGGACATGTGGCTTTTATTCTTCAGTAACAAAGCCCACTCGACAGACCTCAAAAATAGAATAAATGCTGTAATAAAAAAAAAAATGTAAAGTAACCCCGTCACGCCAAGTGGCGTATAGTGAATATGGTGTTAGTGACCATAAATTTTACAGACCTTCGGCACTTGATTTTTGGGGTAATGTGGTTGGTATTACGCCCATGCCACTTTACTTTCCCAGAAAAAAAATCCGGTACCCATTAAAGGCTGGGTGAACCCGGAAGCCGTCGGTTAGGATCGAACCCTACCTCTTGTCCTTTGTAGTCCAGTTCACTAACCACTGAGCTATCGTGGCTCCAAATGCTGTAATGATAGTTAGTTTTTTTATTGATTGAGAAGTAAAATGTTCAAGAGGCCATAAGGGAAGATAAGTTTTTAATTAAGCATGGGTCCCTGCAGGCTCTAAGGCACATGAAGATTATGATGATGTTAGTGCCCCTATTTTCAACAACAAATAGTACATTTTATAGGTGATGTGGCCAGTATCATGCAATTCTACTTTCCAAGAAAATAATCTCCGCTGCCCATTTTCAGAGGCAAGGTGAACACTCACAGTCATGTGAATCTAAACAAAATTTGCCATATCTGAGAATTGAACCTGAACCCTTCTTTTCAGCAGCAAGCATGTTTATCACTCAGCCACTACAATAAGGTAAAATGATCTTCTTCAGCGCTCAAGTCTGTTGATCATGCAAATTGGACTCTTTGACCTGCACCACGATGGAGGGGTAGGAACAACATCAAGACACAAGATGGACTAGGTAAGGTTATCAAACAGAGAAATGTGGCTGAATAAACAGCAACAGAACAAGAATGAATGCTTACTTTTTCCTGTCCTTTGTTCCAATATTGACAACCTGACATTTCTGATCCAGTCTGACGATGAAGTTTCGCTGATTGGTGGAGACCAAAAGAACTTTATGCTTGTAGTCCAGTTGGACAATCTCCATAGTTGGCTCCATCAATAGCACACTCGACATGCACTGACCCTGTGGAAATATTTTAAGTGCACAGATTTCCTAAAAAAAAAATTAAAATAAAAAAAAATACCAGCTCAGCTGTTAACACAATAATCAACATTATAACTAGCAATATTACACCACATCTACAACAAATAAAACAGAATCAGAATAGCAGAAGCAGCAATGTCTTTCAGCAACCTTGTTAAGATAAGGTAATAAAATTATAAAAAATAAAAATACAAAGTTTAGGATTTTCAAATTAAATGTATTGTCCACTCTTACTTATGTGACATGATGAGAGAACTGGAGAACAACTTAAAAAAAAAGAAAAGAAAAGAAATGTACTTGCAAACCAAGGCCTCAGGAAAATACTTCAAACACCATGGGATGAATTAAGATTAGAAGAATCATGCATCAAACACCATCATCTATAATCAAGAAAAGAAGGTGATTATACGTAGGGAGGTCAAAAAGTAATGCACACCAATTTTTTTCTCGGAAACTATTCGGGCAAAATGTGTGAAATTTTCACAGATTGTAGCTGAACATCACCTTGACACTACCTATTTGTCAACATAATCTCCGTCCAAGCGTATTGCCTTACGCCAACGTGAAACTAGGTCATGAATGCCTCGTTTGTACCAAGTTTTGTCCTGCTCGCGTAGCCATTTTTTAACTGCACGGATCACACCCTCATTATTGTCAAAGTGTGTCCCACGCAGGAATTTTTTGAGTGGTCCAAACAGATGGAAATCTGAGGGAGCCAGATCAGGGCTGTAAGGAGAATGGGGCAGTACAGTCCAACCAAATTTGTTGATTGCTTCCCGTGTTACCAGACTTGTGTGAGGGCGTGCATTGTCATGTTGAAGCAACAAATCTGCAGATGGCTTATTAGGCCGAACTCTGTGGAACCGATTTTTGAGTTTTGTCAGTGTATTGATGTGAGCTGTCGAGTTGATTGTCTCACCTCTTGTCATTACATCAACAAGAATCACACCATCAATGTCCCAGAAGACAGTGATCATCACCTTTCCGGCTGATGGAGATGTTTTGAATTTTTTTCTTTTTGGTGACTGCGGATGATGCCATTCCATTGACTGCATTTTTGTTTCAGGCTCATAATAATGTGCCCACGTTTCGTCACCGATAACAATTTTTGACAAAAACATTTCTCCTTCAACACCGAAACGCTCCAACAATTCAGAACAGAATGTTTTCCTTTGAACTCTGTGATCATTTGTTAGGCACCGAGGAACCCATCGAGCGCAAATCTTTGAATATCCGAGAGTTTTAAAAATTGCGATTGCACTTCCCTTGCTGACTGTAAGCTGCAATGCCAATTGCTGACTAGTGATACGCCTATCCTTACGAATAATGGCATCAGCCCGGTTTAACATGTCTGTGCTGGTAGCCGAGGCAACATGTCCAGAACGTGGTAAATCATGCAGCTCCACTCGTACACTTTCTGCAGCTTTAATTCTCTGAACCCAGCGACTAACTGTGCTCCTATCGACTGCAGAACATTTGTACACTGCACACAGTCGTTTATGAATGTTTGCCACAGTTTCTTTTTCCGCAACCAGAAATTCTATGACAATTCGCTGTTTGTAACGGACATTGTTGACAAGCTCCATTTTAACGGTTCATAGATTGCGTAATATTTATCAAAATGCTGTGCAATTTGGTACACATAATTGGAACATGTCATATTCCAAGTGTGCAAAATTTCATATTCCTATCTTTATTATTAGCCGAGAAAAAAATTGGTGTGCATTACTTTTTGACCTCCCTTTAGTATGTTGGCCAAGTGATGAAAACAGACAACAACAAAATAACAAATCAAGTCCTCAAATTGGAAACAGAAGATTGTTTTACATTTCTACACTAATCTTAATGCAAACCTAGAGAAACACTAACAACCATGAGGTGAGAAGAAGCAACAGTGGGCATTATCTCCCTTGACGAGGTTGAAGGGCTTATCCAGAACAAGGACATGTGGCAAGATACAATGTGGGTCCAGTGCAAAGGTGTTTAATAGCAAAGATTGTCGGACAATGAGAGCATAGTATTTCTGTCCCATGTGTTGTTTTCAACTTGAAAAGACAACAGATAAATGGATGGATGGATATTATAAACACAATGTGATATCTACAACAACCAGCAGTAAACTAGCAGCACAAAGTATCCATGCCTACTTAACAGGCGAATGCTTAGAAGAAGAAGAGAGAAGAACAGACCCTAGAAGATAGACATCACACCACGATAGAACATATAAAGTACAAATTTCATCAATGTCTTAAGACATGTAGCAAATATTGTGTTTTTGTCAATTTTTTCCAATGATCAATATTTCATTTTATGTGAGATATGACCAGTATCATGCTAGGCCATCCTACTTTTTCTGAAGAGATCTCTTGCACCCATTTTTACTGGATGAACCCTAAAGATGTGACATTCTCAAAAATATTTTTCACATCTGGAAATTGAACCTGGATCCTTTTAGCCAATAGTTAGCAAACAACCATTTTGTATCCGAAGCTTCAAATATATAAATAAACAATAAAATATATGGTTTGGCCATTTGACTAGGCAGAAAAAACTATCTACAATTCACAAAACTATCAACAGAAGCTTCAAAAACAGTCTGAGAGGGCTCCCTCATCAAAGATGGATAGATGAAAAGTTAGAAACACTTGGAAGCATGGCAGCAGAAAGTGCCCCCATAAAGCAAAAAGAAAAAAAATGCAAAATATCTTTCTCCTCAGGATAGCTGTTACTGTTGACATAATGCCATGAGTTGATACAAGAGGGCGCTCTCTGACTTATTGAGTGTGATGGGTCATAATGGCTTTCTTGACATTCCCAGCTTTTACTGGAGAAGTTGGAGTTCATCTTGTTGCAGGTCATGGCTAGAAAATTGTGTGGCGTGTCCTGTTTAGAGGTACTGCAAATACTAAGTTTTCAATCAGTAAGAGAACTCACTACAGGGAAAATGGTAATCCTAGCTTTTGTTAGTCAGCCTGTTCTGACCAGACTGTCACAGGGGAAGACTGAAGAGGAAGTACAATTGTTAGGTCTTGGTCAGCTGCTGGGCTGCCAAAATGCTGTTGCAACCACAGGTTATGCTCCACCCCCCCCCCCAAACTTAGCAAATGATAAGAAGCAGAATCTTTACATTTATGTATTACTTGTATTTATGTTTATCTATACTTCTCTCATTTACCAATCAATTTTAATAGAAATTGGAAGGAAATTTACAGTGGAGTTTGGAATGTAAAAAACACAGCATGAAACATATAGTACTCTGATTATTATATCTCTCTTTTAACATCTATACATCTTAGTTATGCTTACATCTCCATCTATTACCAAAAGTACTTTTGTCAAGTGTTACACAACTAATATCTTAGACAAAATCAAACATTTAAGAATAGAATATAGCATGTCAGATCTTGATCCTTGCCACACTGTTAGATGCTGCATAGGGCTGGCTTGTAGTGTTTTTCATCACCCATTTATATTCTGGATGCGATGTTCGATCTTATCTAATGCATCTATTCCTATAACTTTGCTTTTTTTAATTATTAAGTGTTCTTTTCAGTGTCTCTCTGGGTCTTCCTGTTTTTCTGTATCCTTGTATGTTTCCCACAGAAGAGCCTGTTTTGGAAATCTTTTGTTATCATATCAGATACACGTAACAAATTACCAACAAAACAAACAATTTTATACTTAATTTACTGACCAGTAGAAAACATATAAATGTATAAAGGTAAAACAGGGAAAAGACAAAAAAAAACAAAGCATCTTTTTTTCAAAAACAAAAACCACATAAAAATTACCTGATAGGCATCTACCTCAGTGGTAGCAACCAGGCCAGCCTTGTCAGCACTGTACAACTTCATGCCGTTGGTGCTCCATTCTAGGCATGTTACATAGTGATGATGAACGTCCTTGACCTCAAACTTTTGTGTCTGGGTTCATGAAGGTATAAATGTGTAACATTTCTTACTGAAGATCTTGCTCTTTTAGAGAGTCAGGCAAATGGATAGGGAGGGTTAAGAGAGAGAGAGGGTCTGAAAGAAAGAGAGAGAGGAGGAAATTGGTTTTGTTCAATATGTCTGGCAGCAAAAAATGATTGATTGATTATGTTGAAGAAGCTATTATGTCATGCAACTTTGGTAAAGCTCACTGGTGCTTGCTCTCCACTATTTTTCTTTTACTTTTCAGCTCCCTGTGGAGCATAGTTCTTCAACAAACACTTTCCAAGTTGATCTGTTTCTTGTCTTTCTTTTAAGATCATTCTATGTCGTCCCTATCATCTTCATCTCTGCTTCTGTCTGTCTTCTCCAAGAATTTCTTGGTCTTCCTCTTTGTCTTTTCCCCTGGGGATTCCAAAAAAAAGGGCCTGTTGTGTAATACTCTCAGTTGGCTTCCGCAGTATGTGTCCTATCCAGCACCATCATCTTCGCTGTATCTTTTTACCCACTGGTATTTGACAGGTATATTTCCATAATTTCCCCACCACTAGACGTTGATAAACACTAATGTTGCTCAGAGTTTGCTGGTGGTATTTATGTCTCAGACTTCCTTTCATGGACTTTGTCCACTCATTAAATTTCTATCTCTTGCTTGCCAAGAACAACAAACTCATTAATGACAGTCAGGTCTTGCAATACACATGCAGCCAATGCTTCAGCACATTCCTCCTGCCCTCCAACATGCCCATATCCTCCCCATATCCTTGATGATATTGAGGCCAGCACATTTACTCTTTCACCGTCACGGACACCCCATTATCCTGTGTGACTATATGGGAGTTCTCTGACCTCTCATTTATCACAATTTGTCCATGTCTATCATCTTTCGGGGTCTTATATCACATTTTATTCATGTCTGTTTTCTCTCATATATCACATTTTGTCTGTTTTCTCTCATGTATCACATTTTATCTGTTTTCTCTCATATATCACATTTTGTCTGTTTTCTCTCTTATATCACATTTTGTCTGTTTTCTCTCATGTATCACATGTTATCATGTATATTTTATGCAAGTCAGTCTTTTCTTATGTGTCACATTTTATCTCTGTCTATCTTCTTGTTTGTGTCACATTTTATCTCTGCCTGTCTTCTTGTTTGTGTCACATTTTATCTCTGCCTGTCTTCTATTTGTGTCACATTTTATCTCTGCCTGTCTTCTTGTTGTGTCACATTTTATCTCTGCCTGTCTTCTTGTTTTTGTCACATTTTATCTCTGCCTGTCTTCTTATTTGTGTCACATTTTATCTCTGCCTGTCTTCTTATTTGTGTCACATTTTATCTCTGCCTGTCTGGGGACTGGTTGGTCTAGAGGTAAGATGTCGATCTCTGGACAGGAATGGAAGGTCCTGGATTTGAATCCACTTGTGGCAGGAACTTTTCACATTAAATCCATGGTTTCCTTGTGTTTTACCCTCACCTGTCTCTGAATAATCAAATCTGATGGCTGCCTCTTTTGGGGAAACTGCAAAACATAGGAAGTCTCATGTTCAGTTGTACACTTTAAAAGAACCACTGGCATTAAAAGCAAAAATTAGTTGGACAAAAATGGCCGCTGCCAAAAGTAAAAATTAATTGGACAAAAATGGCCGCTGCCAAAAGTAAAAATTAATTGGACAAAAATGGCCGCTGCCAAAAGTAAAAATTAGTTGGGCAAAAATGGCCGCTGCCAAAAGTAAAAATTAATTGGACAAAAATGGCCACTGCCAAAAGTAAAAATTAGTTGGACAAAAATGGCCGCTGCCAAAAGTAAAAATTAGTTGGACAAAAATGGCCACTGCCAAAAGTAAAAATTAATTGGACAAAAATGGCCGCTGTCAAAAGTAAAAATTAATTGGACAAAAATGGCCGCTGCCAAAATTAAAAATTAATTGGACAAAAATGGCCGCTGCCAAAAGTAAAAATTAGTTGGACAAAAATGGCCGCTGCCAAAAGTAAAAATTAATTGGACAAAAATGGCCGCTGCCAAAAGTAAAAATTAGTTGGACAAAAATGGCCGCTGCCAAAAGTAAAAATTAATTGGACAAAAATGGCCGCTGCCAAAAGTAAAAATTAATTGGACAAAAATGGCCGCTGCCAAAAGTAAAAATTAGTTGGACAAAAATGGCGCTGCCAAAAGTAAAAATTCATTGGACAAAAATGGCCGCTGCCAAAAGTAAAAATTCATTGGACAAAAATGGCCGCTGCCAAAAGTAAAAATTCATTGGACAAAAATGGCAGCTGCCAAAAGTAAAAATTCATTGGACAAAAATGGCCGCTGCCAAAAGTAAAAATTCATTGGACAAAAATGGCAGCTGCCAAAAGTAAAAATTAGTAAGCAAATCTACTCATGCCAAAGGTGGATATGTTGAGCTTATAGTCACAGATGTCATGGTTTTGTCATATACTAGTGATACAATGCATTCACATAATGGGTGAACACTAAGGAGAAGAATAAAAAATTGTATATCTTATTTATAATTATAAGCTTCACGCTTCAAGGTAAGGGTAAAATATGAGTCTTGAATTGGCATCTTAGCACGCAAGTTTTTTTACCTAAAAGTGCTCAGCCACCTATTAAGAAGTGTTCGGGGACTTCTGGATAGTGTCGCTTAATGCATCGAAACTCACAATACGAGGCAGTATTCCTCACCTTCCCAGAGTAATACCCTGGTACCCATTTCTGCCAGCACCTAGGTCGACTGCTGTATTTTTTTTCCAACCACGAGTACAATTCACACTGCTTCCAGCAAAAATCGAACATGGGTTGTCCAAACATCGGTAACCGAGTCAGGTGGTTTTCCCAACTTCACACTTAATCCATGTCAGTCTTCTCTTATGTGTCACATTTTATCCACGTCTGTTTTCTTTTACATGTCATATTTAATCCATGTCTGTCTTATTTCATGTGTCATATTGTATTATCTGTCTTATTTCATGTGTCATATTTCAGCAATGTCTGTTATCTCTTATGTGTCATATTTCATTCTTGTCAGCCAAATCTCACCTGTCTTTTGTGCATTGAGGTAACACCTGGTATACAGTAGACTGATAAATCACCTGAGGCTGTTGAAAAAGCCAGCTGGTCATCAATCCCATGATGCAACCGCACACAGGTAATGACATCATTTGTGCTCTACCAAAGAGAGAGACAGACATTAATATTCCCTGCACCGAGTGGTCAAACTTTTCACAAAAATCACTTTACAAATCTATTAGATTGGTAAGAAAATATTCAGAAGAAAACTCAATTGTCATAAGCAGCTATCAACTGTCACATGTGTAACTTAACATTATCATGTGCCTTAGTAAAAAAAGTAAAGAGCCCCGTCACGTCAAGTGGCGTATAGGGAATATGGTGTTAGTGACCATAAATTTTACAGACCTTCAGCACATGAATTTCGGGGCAATGTGGTCAGTATTACGCCCACGCCGCTTTACTTTCCAGAAAAAATCCAGTACCCATTTAAGGCTGGTGAACCTGGAAGCCGCCGTCGGTTGGGATTGAACCCTACCCCTTGTCCTTTGTAGTCTAGTTCACTAACCATTGAACTATCATGGCTCCCATCTTGTGCCTTGGTTAGGAGCAATTTGTTGCAATTTTGGTGGCACTGAGCGTCCAGTATGCTTGCTTGCTTGCGTTCATCCGATGACTAAGGAGTACACCTCTTTGTCATCTGCTCTTAAAAGGACATTAAGTGGGCATGACTGCATGTGTTGTGGTTTGCAGTATAACTGTGATATTTGCGCCTTTTGGCCCAACACATCCGACTTCAGCACAACATTTTTGAGTACTGGGTTGGTCGATCCCTACTCGCTGGGCCAGACTAGACAGGTTAGTCTGTTACTGGAGGCACCACGGAGAGGTGGAGCAGGGTCTGGATGATTCTGGTTCATCAATTATGGTGCAAGCCATTAGCTGTGGGTCGCTGACAACTTCCAGCTCTGCTGCTGTGAAGCACGCCTTTGCCTCAAGTTTTCAGTATGCCATCTAGCGAAATCTTTCGGAACTTTCTAGTAATCAAGTTGCTATGCACTGCATTCTATAAAAAATGATTCATAAATGGAGCCACAAGTTACTTGGCCATTGTAAGAGGAGTTCATAGCTTACATGGGCATTATAAACGGACGCCACAGGCTTTTTGGCGCTATAATTGAAGGTCACAGGTTATTCTGTTATTATAAAACAGGGTTGAAGGTTAGTTACTATTAAGGTCACATCTAAAAAAAAAACTTTTAAACTATATAAAAAAGTTGAAACTACGCTAAACCTTCATCTTTCATATTTCTAAGTATCATGTAATTCACATAAATAATAATAGTGTCATGTTATTTTATAAACATGGAATGCAGGATAACAAATAGTAACGTACACCCAGATTGAGGCCTTGCATGGCCGTGAAAATTTAATTTGGGAGTGGCTCCAAACAGCATAGGTAGAGAGACACAAGATCAACAAATAATTATTGCAGGAGCAAATAGACAGACAATAGCAAAAACCAGAAGTGGCGACAATATAAATAGGAAATTTTACTCTCAGACGGGCAGAGATGCAGAGATACACCGAGTGACTCACTCATTCACACACACGCATGAAGAGAAAGATGGCTTACATACTGAGAGAAATAATTAATCACAGTGAGGAAGGACAGTCAGGAAAGCGAGTGAGCAAAATATTTAAAACTGACACAAGGCTAGAGCAATTAGAAAGGCTGCCAACTAGTCTAGCTAGACAAGACGTTCGAACAAGATCAATATTAGATCAAGTGAATAGATTAACTGATCTAGTGAGTCCATGTGGAACTTGTGTATAGACAGCAAAAAGCATAACCTGTGATGTATTAAATGATTCTAGGAGTGTGTGATTCAGTGGTCATCCTAAACCACCAAGTAATATTGATATTAAAGGTAGCCTAGAAGGAATATATAGTTTAAGTAAATCTTTAAATATGCTAATCTAACTTAAGACCATCAAACTATAAAATATATATAAATAAATAAGTGTTGGTGTTATTGTACACCTCAAGCCTTTGTCGACTGTCAAGGTCGAGAGGATGAGAAGTGACTTGATGAATGTGTTAATGAAAGAACAAGATGGTCTAATAATAACAGTACAAATAAACAAACACAACATGAAGAAATTATAATAATTAATCACGTTCAAGGTTGAATCTAAAAAGACTAGAAAATGTTTTTTTTATAATTTGCCTACCTTTCTGTGAGTTAAACAATTGTTTTTCTTAAACATCGTGTTACATGATTGGAAGTAATAACAAACACAAGCTTATGGAAGATTAAATGGGAATATCGGGCAGAAGCAGAGAGGTCTGGAGGTAAGACAATGGCCTGTGGGCAAGAAAATCCCAGGTTTGATGGTTTAAAAAAAATAGAATTTGTTATTTCATTGTGGCTTTACTCTCCCCTAGTACCTTGGTAGTGAGATTCAATGTCTAGCCCTCTCGAACAAGGGCAAGATACAGGAGACCATGAGTGCATTTGTACGTTAAAAAATTCTTGGCAGGTGAAATTTGAATAGTCAGCCAAAAATGGCTGTTGCCTAGGCAAAATTAATAGGAGAAATCTAGCCAAAAACATTAAATCTATCAAAGATACAGATGAAAGTACCTCTGAAGTAGGAGAATATCTGCCTGTATGGGGTGGGGGGAAGAGACACACCTGAGTACAATGCTGCCAGTGTGGAAAATAGGAAAAAGTGATACTCACGCAAAATTTGGCCCCTCTGGAATCCTCCAGAGATATAAAAATGGTAAACACAAATAAAAACAACAAAGGGAATATCAACAATATTAGAAATTTAAGTAGATAAATGTAGATTCCCCAAGTTAAAAAAATAAACACTACTTACTGAAGATTTAAGTCGCTGCAAGGTCTGATCTGTACGAGACCATAGGAATGTGATGCCTACATTTGTGCCAAGAACAATGTACAAGCTGTTGGCATCAATGCAAGTCAGTACCAAGTCACATGACTTCAGTAGACCCTGCTGGGCTTTCTTGGGAATTTGGGACAAGAGCAAATCTAACTTTTCAAACTCTTTGAGATCTACTGGCTGGCTAGCAGCCATCTTCACTGGTGGTAGTGTTTCACCTTGTGACATTGTTTAAGTAGCTGAGGTGTGTTCCATTAGTGAGCTACAGTCAGTCATGTACCATCCCATTGATGACACAGACTATACCTTAAATGAGGTAAGATAACAATGTAAGATTCACACAAAGTCTGATAAATCATGCTACATGTATTCTAATCTTAAAAAAAATATTAACAGCCAAATCATCCCATTTAGAAAATTAAATATTAAATCATCTCAAGTAAAAAATTAACAATCAAGTCATCATATCTTTAGAAAATTAACTAACAAGTCATATCAAGTAGAAAATTAACTATCAAATTATCTAATGCTGAAATTGAAATTAACTATTAATTCATCTCATCTAGAAAATCACCATATTTGCTGGCAATTAAAGATCCCACTTTTTTTTCTGTTAAAATAGATCTGATAAACAGGGTACATCTTATACGCTAATACTCAGTTTTTACATTTATTTTCTGGAAATTTTCTCTGTTCTGCATTATGCTATTTCTTTCTTCCTTCCCTGTGGTATGTGAGAACATTTTAGTTATATAGAGTTCAGTGGCTGTGCATGCACTGTCGTCAACAAATCACATCTGTACTTGTTTCTAATTTCCAATTGTTATGAATGATCTCTAAAGTGTGCTGATTTTTTTGGTGTTGAATTTTTAAAAATTTGTTAGCAAGGTATGGTTCAAAAATAACATATGTATGTATTGCAATGACATGGGATACAAGCTACGTGTGAGTGTGTACACTAAGGAAACTAGGCTGCAGATAGGCATTTCTGGCCACCTAAACTGAGAACATTTTAAGACCTTGGTAGAACCAGAAAGAGGATCTGAAGAAAGCAATTCCCAGTAAACATAACCTGCACAAAGTTGGAACTTCACAGTAAACACACAGTAAACATAACCTGCACAAAGTTGGAACTTCACAGTAAACACAAAGTGAATTTCACAGTAAACATAACATACACAAAGTGGAACTTCACAGTAAACATAACCTGCACAAAGTTGGAACTTCACAGTAAACACACAGTAAACACACAGTAAACATGACATACACAAAGTGGAACTTCACAGTAAACATAACCTACACAAAGTGGAACTTCACAGTAAACATAACCTGCACAAAGTTGGAACTTCACAGTAAACACACAGTAAACATAACATACACAAAGTGGAACTTCACAGTAAACATAACCTACACAAAGTGGAACTTCACAGTAAACATAACCTGCACAAAGTTGGAACTTCACAGTAAACACACAGTAAACATAACATACACAAAGTGGAACTTCACAGTAAACATAACCTACACAAAGTTGGAACTTCACAGTAAACACACAGTAAACATAACATACACAAAGTGGAACTTCACAGTAAACATAACCTACACAAAGTGGAACTTCACAGTAAACACAAAGTGGAACTTCACAGTAAACATAACCTGCACAAAGTTGGAACTTCACAGTAAACACAAAGTGGAACTTCACAGTAAACATAACCTACACAAAGTGGAACTTCACAGTAAACATAACATACACAAAGTGGAACTTCACAGTAAACATAACCTACACAAAGTTGGAACTTCACAGTAAACATAACATACACAAAGTGGAACTTCACAGTAAACATAACCTACACAAAGTTGGAACTTCACAGTAAACATAACCTACATAAAGTGGAACTTCAGTATAAACATAACCTACATAAAGTGGAACTGCAAAATGGTCACAACTTGAAGCAGAGGTGAGTTCTTGGAATTTAGACCACAGAAAAGTGAGACTTTCAGTTTCTATAAAAATTACAATTTATCAAGCGGCGACCAACAGAAAGACCACCAATTTTACTGGATCTACATCATGGTGTTCAAGATTCATGACAAAAAAACCAGCTACTATACAAAGATGATAACAAGATCCCACCACAATGACTACATGATTGTTTTATCTTGCTCTGATGATGCAACAAAATTGCAACCATTATAGATTTCTAAAAGGAACATACAACCAAAATAAAAACTGCCTTAAAGGAAGTAAAACAAAAGGCTGGATGGATGGAGAAAGAATAAAGTTATGGGTGGATAAAACTTGGTCCAGGTGCCTGGTGAAGAAACCTGCCCTGTTAGTTTAGGATCAGTCTCATTTTCATAGAACAAAATATGTTAAGCAAGCCCTCATGTGGAAAACAACAGGTAAGAGAAAAAGATGCTAACCCAGAGAAACACTAAGAAGAACAATGGTCAGAGAGGCAAGAGCAGCAGGTATTGGTTCCCTCAGTGAGATAGAGTTGCTTGTACAGAACAGAGACAAATGGCGAGATTTGATAAAAGACCTTTATAAGGATTGAAAACTGTTAGTTAAAAAATATAGATATGAGAAAGAGTATCTGAGTCTATGCCCTAAGGGCCAGCTACGGCTCGAAAGATCAATAGACAGATTAATAAACCATTTAAGTATTTATAAAGGAGAAGTGGAACAGCTGGATGCAGTCTTCAGATTTGGAAGTTACACCATCAAAAAGAAGGAAGAGACTTAGCATCTCACAAGTTTGTGAATGGGACAAAGCTTCATGGGGTGCTGTTAAAACTGAGACAGTGGTTAAATCATGTAGAAAGTGTGGATTAATAACATGCAACATGGAACGGTGGACAATTTTGAGTATAAGGGCTCTGATTAAGGTTCACAAGAGGATTTCAAGTGACTCTTCATTTACCTCTAGAGATGACTGCAAGGGTTTTGATGAAGAAGATAAAAAAAGTGCTTTTTCCTAGTTAGATTAGGTATTTGTTGAAAGTAAATATACATATTACCTTATATTAGAAATACCATAAATTCATTATAACATTCACTGATTCAGTGATAAAATTCCCTTCACCCGCCCCCAAAAAATGTGTATAGAAAAAGGGGTCTTATATACTGGTGTAACTAATACACTGACAAATATGGTAACTATCAAACAATCTATATAGTAAATTAATTATTGAATCACTTCAACTAGAAAATTAACCCTGAAGTGATCACATGCAGAAAATTATACTGAATCACTTTTTGTAGAAAAATAACAATCAAATAAAAATTATCCACCTTTCCTTGGTCACAGATCAACAAAGAGGTCAATGTGTCCTTATACACCATGTTGAGGAAAAACAAATTTTCCTCCGTTGGGTACCAAAAGTCTGTCTCACACTGCTCATCTCGGTTTCCATTGTTCTCTGTCGAGTTGTTCTTGATCTTCATATTTTTAACAGTTCCTCTAGAATCCACAAATCCACTGCATGGGAATTGTTATCATGATCTTTTTAACATGATCTTTTTATCATGATCTTTTTAACATGATCTTTTTATCATGATCTTTTTATCATGATCTTTTTAACACATTTTCTGAGTATGTGCCCAGTCCAAACCTACCATCTACCTTTTACCATTGTGTGCACTCCTTCGTGATGGCCCATGTTGTGCATTTCTTTTGATCAAAATATTATGAGAACTTTCCCCAGTCAGGCTTTATTGAATAATGACATTATATATGTTTGCTTTTCTGTTATTCTCTAACATTCAAACTCGTAACAAAAGTACTAAATTACACACTGCTCATATGTCCCCTTTTTTTTGGCCCTTTCCTTTTTTAATTGAAAAATTTTCAAATAGTATTTACATTTGCTGAAAAAATACTGCCCATATTTATCCTTTGTTTACTTCACAGCAGGTTCCATTATCTGATGTTACTATGCTTTCAAATTATATGAATGCATTTTTGCTGCTGCAGACTTCTGGTTTCTTATTTTGACTGGAGAAGAGTTACTAAAACTTAAGACCATGACTTCTATCACTTTTATATTTATATACAATCAAAACTGTTCACTGTATTTACACAGTCAGTATGTGTATTTTAGCTTCCTTGTTTGTTACATGAAATTGAAAGCTCATCATTCTGTCAATTACATGCATCAACAGAGGCTTCACAGCACAACTATAATATATTATATAAAGACCTAACATTATAATACAAAAAGAACTCAAGATTGAAGATTGCCTTCTAGTATGAAGAGTTGCTATTGTCGGCTTATGTGTGATTATCTGGATGTTTATGAGTAGAGTTTGAGTACAGGAACTGTGACAAACTAACAACCATAAATAAATGGAATTATACTGATAAAAGTGAATTAGGACTAGGAGAGGGACCTCAGAAACTTATAGAACATTATAAACTAACATTTTAGTAGTACGTGGCCACGGTTGTCCATACACACATACGGTCATATTATTATTATCGAAGATATTCATGCTAATTATTAATACTTTTTTTTTTACTGTTATTATTCTCCAGCTTCACAAAAGACATCAACCATTCACTGACAATCGCTCTTACCTTCACTCATACTTTCAGTTTCACTCAGATCAACTGACGAAGCTTTAGTCTAATGATTAGCATGTCTATCCAGATGAGATGTTATAAAGTAATATAAATTTACATCCTAATTCAGCCGGGATTCGACCTGCCACTGGAGTGATCGCCAATAAGATAAAAGATACAAACAATTATCGTGTCAATGAATATGATTAATAAAGAACTAGGAATAAAAAGTATCATCATCATATTCGTGACGGGGATACGTCGATGTCAAAATGAATCATTTATCAATTTGTTACAGTTCAGTTTTGTACTGGAATTGAACTTCAACACTTTACACACGAGAACACAATCTCGACCGTCAATAAAACAATTGAATAAGTTGAATAAGTCATAAGTCAATTGAAGTTCACAAAAAAATCAATACCGAATGAATACTATACCTTTATGAGACACCATTTCATTATGTTGCTATATATACCTGTAACAGTCGCCAATCTTTGTTCATTCATCTACCCATATCGCTTCTGTTATAATCGCGTAATGTACCGGCTAAGTGGCCACTGTTTTAATAAATGAGATGAGCGCCTAATCTTAGTGGGATGACCAAATTCTGCCGTGGACATTAGCATGTGATCAGTTTGTTTACGTCAATAGCTGCACGAACATTGTGAGAAAGCTCAGCTATTTCTACAATGACCGTCAAATCATTCAACCATAAAATACAGTGTTCTGAATGCAAACAAACTACTGAGAGCTTATACATCTTCTGTCTTAAATTTCCACTCCATTTAAATGAGCACACCTCATTTGTGGTGACACTGGAACACTAGTGTGAAGAGAATAGAAAATCAAGCATCAGTAGCTGATGTTAAGAAACTATAATTTGAAGTGGAGGAATTTAAGAAAATTTGTCATTTATTTATTTTTCAAATTTATTCGGGAAAGTGGATAACAACCTGAAATAGTTTTCCCTCCAATTTTACGTGGATGTTATTAGGCTCTGTACTATACATAAAAAAATAAATAAATACGACGATCATCATTTTCAGGAGGACGTGAATTTCTGGTCTATATGGTGGATATGCGGCAGGAACCATTGAAGGCACAGTATGAAAGTGTTCCTTGTTGCAGTTTCCTCATATTCCAAGTCCGGCTTGCTGCAGGAGCTACTGAGTTAAGTGCTCTGTGCACACTGTGAGCTGTGTGTTTCATCCGTTTTGATCATGTTCCGATATTCCAATTGTTTACGATGAATGCTGATATCGTATGACAGGGAACAGTTGGCCGTGTTCACTTTCTATGCGGTTTCGCCTTATGTCTTTTGGCGTGTGCTGAGACTGCTATGATGGGGACTACATCTACCTTTCTTTGTTTGGGAGATGAGATATTAATTCGGATGATTCCACTGGCACGGGCGGTTGAGCAATTATGGATTTTAATTCGTTTGCAGTGATACCGGGGCCTTCCATAAGCAAATAACCAAATCATAAAAAGAGCAGACGATAGTGTATAAATAGATAGAACGTCGAAGTTAACTTCACAGTTTTTTAAAGAAAGAACACAAACGTGTTCCAAATGTCTAAAACTGAACATTTCAGAATGTCTAAAACTGTGAACATTTCAGAATGTCTAAAACTGTGAACATTTCAGAATGTCTAAAACTGAACATTTCAGAATGTCTAAAACTGTGAACATTTCAGAATGTCTAAAACTGAACATTTCAGAATGTCTAAAACTGTGAACATTTCAGAATGTCTAAAACTGAACATTTCAGAACGTCTAAAGACTTGTGAGTTGATTAACAGCGGGTAATGGAATCAACAATAAAAAAGAGGAAAGGGGGGGGGAGAGGAAGCCTAGAACTGTGGGTACAAGGGTCCATCGTTGTTCGACCAACATTGCTCGGACTCGGCAAAGAAAAGTGTTGAAAATATCAGGGGTGGTCCAGAAGCAAGAAATCGCTCTGATAACGGCAACAGAAAACAGAAAAACAAAGAGGCCCCGTGTGCATTCTGCGCACGTTAAAGAGCCTTTACCAGTTGGAAATCCAAAATGGTGGGCCAAAAATGGCAGTTGTCCTGACAAAATTGGTGGAAAAAAATCTACCTAAAGTACGTCACAACTCTCGACCACAAAAAATGATACTCTTTCTCTCTCTCTATTCCTCTTTCTCTCTCTCTCTATCTCTCTCTCTCTCTCTCTCTCTCTCTCTCTCTGCTATCAAGACTCAATCAGAGTAGGATTCCAGACTCTCTCATGAAGTCAGCTGTCTGTTTAAGCGAATCGATTGCCCCATATAGTTTCTCTTCCAGGGAGGTAGGCGTGGACCACATTGCTCTTCTCAGGTATGTGTACTGGGGGCAATCCTGTAGACAAATGATAGTAAGTCTACTTCTGAAATAGGAGAATACCTGCCTGTGAGGTGAAGGACATCTGAGCACATCGTTGTTGCAGGTTGTTACCAAAAAAAAAAAATAGGAGAAGGTGATATTTACGCAAGATTCAGTCCTTCAAGACATCGTTATAAAGCCCGCGTGTGTAAACAACACACGTGCCCGGCTACGCATGATCTATTGGCGATATTAATGACGATGTTATGTCTGGGAGCTACTCACGATAATTTTTTTTTTTTAGTGGGTGGGGTTGTAATGGTAACCATTGTTCACAGTAACACACAAACAGACGCTCTTGAATTGGTGACAGGAGTACCAACATTCGCCTTTCTTTCAGGTGAGTGTTCTGTTTTATCCTGCTCAAATAAATATATTGACTAAAGACTACACGCCCGTGAAAAAGCGACTGAAAAAAGCCAAGAAATTCAATCTTTGCAGAGGGGTGTCGACAAGAAGTGTTACACCCGCTGTGTGAGGAACTCTCACGAAAGAAAGATACTTCGACATACTACACAACTGTTTGTTTTCAACTGTTGCTTCAATGGATCCAGAAGCCCGTGAGTGAGACGTCATTTCGGCCCATTGCATGCAGTTATATCTGCTGGTATTTCTGAATTTTCTTGTAGTTCGGTACAATGTGGGAGCCGCGATAGCTCTGTGGTTAGTGAACTGGACTACAAAGGACAAGAGGTAGGGTTCGATCCCAACCGACGGCTTCCGGTTCAACAGCCTTTAATGGGTACCGGATTTTTTTTTCTGGGAAAGTAAAGCGGCACGGGCGTAATACCGACCACATTACCCAAAAAATCATGTGCCGAGAGTCTGTAAAATGTATGGTCACTAACACCATATTCCCTATACGCCACTTGGCGTGACGGGGTACTTTACTTTTTTTTCCAGTACAAGGTGTTCAATCTTAAAACAACTAAAAATGAAAAGAGAACTACTAAGCACAATTCAAACAAGACAAATGCGATTTTTGGACCATGTTAAAGGACACAACAGCCTACTAAAAGTAATCCTGGAGGGGAAAATACACGGTAAAAGAGGCAGACCAAGACTAACATGGACGAGTAACATCAAAAGATGGACAAATCAGCCTATGACAACCTACACCATCAAAGCAAGAGATAAGAGCAGAATGGCGCTCCATGGTAGCCAACCTTCGTTGCGGAGACGACACTCGATGATGATGATGACAAGGTGTTCCATATATTAGGTCTTTGAGGAAATATAGTTTCTCTGATATCGGTGAGCTTTGAACAGCCAAACAGGTGATGTTCTAGTGTCGCATGTGGGTGTTCACGGAGTGGACATGCTAGAGTTTGGTTGCGTTGTATTCTGTTGATGTAGTTGTTTAGTGGTTTGCTTTCTTCTCAAGTAGAACAAAGAGCCAGAACTGTCCAAACCCAACTCCACCCCTTCGTGGTGTCTCTAGAGAAAGACTAACCAGTCTTGTCTGGCCAAGCAAGTTAGGATCGAAGATGGAGGACAACTCGGTGCACAAAAATGCCGTGCTGAAGTCGGATATGTTGGGCCGAAAAAACGCAAACACAAGACAACGCATGTACGCCCACTTAGAGTCCTTGTAAGGACGGATGACGAAGAGGATTGTCAATGCCTTTAGTATCATGTCATTTAGTATCATGCCATTTAGTATCATGTCATTTAGTATCGTGTCATTTAGTATCGAGTTATTTAGTATCATGTCATTTAGTATCGTGTCATATAGTATCATGTCATTCAGTATCATGTCATTTAGTATCGTGTCATTTAGTATCATGTCATTTAGTATCGTGTCATTTAGTATCGTGTCATTTAGTATCATGTCATTTAGTATCATGTCATTTAGTATCGTGCCATTTAGTATCGTGTCATTTAGTATCATGCCATTCAGTATCATGTCATTTAGTATCGTGTCATTTAGTATCATGTCATTTAGTATCGTGTCATTTAGTATCGTGTCATTTAGTATCATGTCATTTACTATCGTGTCATTTAGTATCATGTCATTTAGTATCATGTCATTTAGTATCGTGTCATTTAGTATCATGTCATTTAGTATCAGTCATCAGATGAAAGCAAGAAAGAGAATCTCAAAGTGGTATTTGAGTTACAATCTTTGAAATGTTACAGTATTTATCAATTAAATCGTCCTGAACCTACTAAATTCCATTTATTTGGTACTCCACGGATGGGGTTTCAGTTTGTGATAGGAAACACAACAACACAATCTCGAAGGCAAATATTTATGCTGGAATTATATTTTAGTAGTCGATGTTTGCAACAACAACAAACATTTTTTTTAGCTCTTTCAGTACGGAAGGTATTCATCAATTTAGCGGTAGAGATTTCAGAGACACAATTTATGTTTTTATATATTAATCTACATGTTTATATTTATCTAACACGTAACATATTGCATATGAATTTTTAGATAATTATCAAGGTATTAGATTTCACCAATGCCAAGATGACATGTTAGACGAATATTTTTGATGACGATTTACAAAAACCAAACTGAGAGTGATGCTCTGTGCGGCTAAACGTACATGACCGAAATCGGCTTGACGCACGGTGTGTCGAAACGTATGGAAAGAGTTAAATGGCAAATCTGAGTTTCCGGTGTGTAACATTCAAATGTGAACTACACACTTTTTTTAAATTTTAAGATAAAACGTCTTCTAATCATTTAGAAAGCATATTAGTTTAGATACACTTTCTGTCACCGCAGGTTATATTCCCTGATGAGTGCATATTTCAACATGACAATGTCCCAAAGAATACAGCCTACACCACCAAAACGAACAATTCATACCATCTAAGGGTATAGCCCATACCACCAAGGTGTGAATCTCATACCACCAAAGCGTAGAGCATAAATGCCACCAAAGCGTATAGCCCATACCACCAAGGTGTACATCTCATACCATCAAAGCATAGAGCCCATGCCACCAAAGCGTACAACCTATACCACCAAAGAATACAGCTCATACCACCAAAACACATATATAGACCATACCACCAAAGCGTACAGCTCATACCACCAAAGCGTACAGCTCATACCACCAAAGCGTACAGCTCATACCACCAAAGCGTACAGCTCATACCACCAAAGCGTATAGAACATATAACCAAAGCCTGGTTACAAAAGAAGAATGTGACAGAAATGAAGTGGTCAAACACTAGTTCCAACCTACTAATCTAATTAATAACGTTTGGACACTACTCAAGATTCATTATTAAAAGAGTGGACTTAGATACGTTGACCAATTTTAAAGATTTAAAAAGGTGGAGTCGTTCACAGAACTGGAGTCGTCAGTCGCTGGACACCGCGGGACTTGCTGAGGAGGGGATCTTAGCATCTATAGACATGTTCGGAGTGCAATGATGATGACCCGCAAATAACTCAAAATGGTGGAGTATTACTTGTTTGCACGTACCTGGCCAGAGGCATATGGTCGGGGCTTTTTTTGTTGTTAAATTTTCAACTGCCAATGATCATTCAACGTTTTTATTGTCCGTCTCCGAAACCACTAGGTATTTGATCCCACCTACGTTAAGTTCAGGGGTCACTTTGAAAAAAAAAACCATAACAACATCATCATTTAGTGCCGTCTCCTCATCGAAGGTTGGCTACCATAGAGCGCCATTCTGCTCTGTCTCTTGCTTTGATGGTGCAGATTGTCATAGGCTGACTTGTCCATCTTTTGATGCTACTCCTCCATGTTAGTCTTGGTCTGCCTCTGCCTCTTTTACCTTGTATTTTCCTTTCCAATATTACTTTTATTAGGCTGTTGTGTCTTTTAACATACACCAACAATTTCATTTAACAAAAACAACATCAGATCACTGAGAATGAGGTTCCAACATGATGTCTCTTGATAGTGAGAATAGCAACTTAACCTTCTTGCTACAAACGACCAGAGACATTCTGATACCCTGTGCTTGAAAGGGACAAGGTTGTAGAATGTGATTACAATTACTGTGATCTATTCTTCTTCTTTCCTTCTTTTTTTTTTGTCTTTCAACGTCAAAGGGAGATATACTTTGCGGTCTTTTACTCTTCTTTTCGTCTCTGCTGCTGTTATGTTTCCTAGTGTTTATAATATTCCGTCAATCCCTCTTTTTCGTGGTCGGCCCTTGGTCTGGTGTTCTCGCAGCTTTTATTGAGGGCTCGTTGTGTTATGTTTTGATCTTTCTGCCTTGTCACGTGTTTAAACCATTTTATCTGTTGTTTCTTTGTGTATTCTATGGCGGGGATTATTCCTAGCTTTTTCTTAGTTTTTCATTTCTCATCTTATCTCTGAGGCTGTTTCCTGTCATTCGTCTGACACGTTTCACCTCAGTAGATGTTATTTTAAAAAAAATGGTTCTGTCATCTAGGGTCCAGGACTGACATTGGTAGCACAACGTTGGGATGAATATTAATTATTGTGATGAAGAGCAAAAATAAAGGCTTTAGACCAACCAGCTGATAATGGAGAGTCTATAATGTAGAAAATAAAGAATTTGCCCAAATCACACTATTAAAGTAATTAGTGTATTAAATGAGGTCAATGAGCTAAATAAAATGATGATTAGAGGCCACAAAGATGGGATTTCTCAGAAGAATGTTGAAAGTTCCCTGGACAGCTAAAAAGACCATTGAAGAAATTTTCAGAGACCAACACAAAAAGGGAACTCCTGGGAAACATCAGAAGGAAACAATCAACATTATTCGTGCACATCATGAGAAGAGGAAAGTTGGAATACTTGGTTACAACTGGCAAAATACAGGGAAGGAGAGATCGCGGACGACAAAGAGAGAAAATGCTGGATAACTTGGTGTCATGGCATGGAAAACAGTCAACAATAAAATTGATATGATGCACGGTAGATAGAAGATTGTGGTGGGACACGATAGTATACGCCAACTGGTATGGCACATGATGATGAATGAGCTAGAATAACTCTGAATATTTTTGTCTCGGCCATCACGGTCCTAGCCACTGTTAGCGGAGAAAAGGATAGAGTCACATGTCACATATGTCGTAGGAGGTGACTAGCTATGTTGCTAACAAGGTATTCGCCAGTGCTACAGAGTTCGTGCATCTGAGCTGAAGTCATCTTCGGTGCTTTCGCTAGTGTGTGGCTGATGTGCTTCATAATATGGAACGTGCTGAACTACTGGGGAAGGTATTGAAGTTTTATGTATTTGTCATTTGTGCAATGCAGATCATCTTTTGACCAAACCAAACCAAACCAAACCAAACCAAACCAAACCAAACCAAACCAAACCAAACCAAGCCAAGCCAAGCCAAGCCAAGCCAAGCTAAGCTAAGCTAAGCTAAGCTAAACAAATGAGATAAACATATATATCAAACATTAAAAAAAAAAAACTATTAACTACTCAGCAGGGCCGCGAGTATAGCTGCAGAAGACATAATAAACATAAAAGCATTTAAGGTATTTAGCAGTTAGATTAATAGAACGACAAGACAAACCACAACGTTTTGGCAAACGCCTTCATCAGGTATAGGAAACAAACAATACATATTAAACACAAAAATCCAAGGCAGAAATCGAAATTAAACTAAACTGAAACAAACTCAACTAACATCATCAGAAGTAGGTGTACAACAGAGATGAAGTGTGGAAAACATTTTTAAAAGTGAATATAGATTTCGCGCTAATTACTTTTGTCAATATACGGTGTAATGTACTTCCAATCCTGGCGCGCGGAAGTAAATTCGGGTCAATCAAACAAAAGACAATAAAATCTTTAAAGGCCATACAAATGTCATTTTATAGAAAAATAATAATGCCACGTGTAATTAAATGCAAGTAATAAGAAAGCTGTAAAATAAATCAAAAAGAAAAGAAAACTCGTGTCAATTCTGGATAAAACAGCCATTTTGTTTTAAAACAGCGTAATGAGAAGAGAATGGTTGGACCATTGATACGACCGGCTTCAACAGCAGAATGCCAATGTAGAAAGTCAACAGTTCCTCTTTCCTTCCTCATTTGCCTTTCAGCGTCGAGGGGAGATATAATTTGTGTTCTTTTGTTCGTCTGTCCACCTCTGCTGCTGTTAAGTTTCCCAGTGTTTTTAATATTCCAACAATCCATCTTTTTCGTGGTCGTCCCACACTGGTGTTCTCGCAACGTTTATTGAAGGCTCGTTGTGTTGTGTTTTGATCTTTCTACCTTATCACGTGGTCAAATCATATTAACTGTTGTTTCTTTATTTATTCTTTGGCGGGGATTATTCCTAACTTTTTTTCTCAGTTCTTCATTTCTGATCTTATCTCTCAGGCTGTTTCCTGTCAAGGCGATGACGAAAAGTCCCAGGTGTACCCTCAACTCATAAAACAGTATACATGCCCCCTCATCTCTAGACTGATCATATCAATTTTTTTTAAATGGTGAACATTTTCACAATAAAAAGAAAATATTATATATATATATATATATATATATATATATATATATATATATATATATATATATATATATCATCATCATCATCATCACCAAGTGCCGTGCCTGCTGGCGTAGGTGATCGTGTCTCTCCACAACTTTCGATCTCGACAGTTATTTATCATTTCTCTTGTTGACCTTCTGTTTTGCCATTCTCTTAAGCTGTCTGGTATCTTTTCTCTTTGCTTCCATCTATCTCTTCGTCTCTCAATTTTCCCAGTTGTCACAATATATTCCAGCTGTTCCCTTCTAATTGCATGGCCAAACAAATGATTATTGTTTCTTTCTTATATTGGAAATTAGCTCTCTTTTTGCTTTGGCCTCTTTCAGAACATTTTCATTACTCTTCTTAGTTGTCCATGGTATTCTCAACATTCTTGTATAAAACCGCATCTCAACAGCCTCCAGTGATCTTCTTGTCTGTTGTCCTATTGTCTATATATATATATATATATATATATATATATATATATATATATATATATATATATATATATATATATATCGCATTTCTATGTATCGTGATGGGGGGGGGGGGGGGAGACTGGAAAAATATATAGAAAAAATGGTGTGGTGAAAACTTTACGTGATTGATAGACGACACAAATTTGAACGACGTTTCGGCCCAATAGGCCTTCAGCAGGAACAAACAAACAAAACACATATATGTAAGTAAACAAAACTAATCCTACATAGTTAACTAGAGAGCCGCGATAGCTCAGTGGTTAGTGAACTAGACTACAAAGGACAAGGGGTAGGGTTCGATCCCAACCGACGGCTTCCGGGTTAACCCAGCCTTAAATGGGTACCGGATTTTTTCTGGGAAAGTGAAGCGGCACGGGCGTAATACCGACTACATTACCCCAAAAATCACGTGCTGAAGGTCTGTAAAATGTATGGCCACTAACACCATATTCCCTATACACCACTTGGCGAGACAGGGGTACTTTACCTTTTTTTTTTACTACACAGCTAACTAGTAATGAAACATTCAAAACAAAATAATCAAAACTAGTTTAAGAATTAGACTTAAACTAGTTTAGAATTAGATTTTGTCTAATTCATCAACAAATCCACTAGATATTAATGCTTTAAATCAAAAGGATATTAAAGATACCTATAAAATGCAAGTAAAGAACACATACCAGAAGCTGCTAGAAGAAGGAATTGAACAATACAGAAGAGAAAATCCAGATGAAAAAATAACAACCAAATGGCAATGCATAAAGAAAAGCATACAAGAAACCTGCAACACCTTACCCAAAAGAGAAAAGAACAAAAAACAAAAATGGATAGCTAACACAATCTTAGAAAAAATGGAAGAAAGGAGACAAGCGAAGAACACTGCCCAATACAATGAAATAGATAATGAGATACGCAAAATGTGCAAAAAGTCAAAAGAAGACTGGCTCAGCCAAAAATGTATAGAAATAGAAACTATGGAAAGCAAACAAGACTTAAGAGGAATGCACACAGAAATAAAGAGAATGACTAATAACGATAAAAAAGCCACAGAAGGTGGATGCATTGCAGACAAAAAAAAGGAAAAATGCTCATCATCACCAAGTACCGGGTCTACTGGCGTAGGTGATCATGTCTCTCCACAACTTTCGATTTTTGCAGATATTTATCACCTCTGTTGTTGACCTTCTGCCAAGCCATTCTCTAAAGCTGTCTGTTATTTTTTCTCTTTGCTTCCCTCTATCTCTTCATCCCTCAATTTTCCAGTTGTTACTATATATTCCAATTGTTCTCTTCTCATTACATGGCCAAAAAATGATGATTGTTTCTTCCTAATATTGGAAATTAGCTATCTTTTTGCTTTGACCTCTCTCAGAACATCTTCATTTCTCTTCTTAGCTGTCCATGGTACTCTCAACATTCTTCTGTAAAACCACATTTCTACAGACTCCAGTGATTTTCTTGTCTGTTGTCCTATTGTCCATGATTCGCATCCATATGTTAAGACTGGCTCTACGTAACATTTAAGAACTCTTTTTCTTGTTTCTATTGTCAAAAATGTATTGCATAGTATCTTCCTCATTTTTTGGAAAGCTGCTTTTGTCTGAGCCATTCTGCATCTTACCTCTTTTGTACATCTTCCGTCCGAGGTTAACAAAGTTCCCAAATATTTAAATTCATTTACCTGTTTTAATATTGTTCCACTTGTCTTTATTTTGCACTGAGGTGATGTCTTTTTCTTTGTTGTTACCATTACCTCTGTATTTTTGCTATAAAGGCTGAGTCCTTTATTTTTGCTTTCTTTCACTATAATGTCCAACATTTCTTTTAACTCATTTTCGCTCTTAGCGATTAAGACTGTATCATCAGCATACCTTAGATTATTTATATTATGACCTCCAATTGTTATTCCAGGCATGTCCCTTATGGATCTTAAAATAATCTCACTATAAATATTAAACAAATCTGGTGACAGCACTCACCTTGTCTAACACCCTGTTTTATTTGTTGAAACATTCCCAATTGGTTTCCAGTTCTTATGGCCGCAGTTTGTTGCCAGTACATGTTCTTTATTATTCTTAGATCTTTCCTGTCTACGTTTATGCTTTCTAAAATTGTGATTATTTCTTGGTGCTATACTTTGTCAAATGCCTTGGTGTAAGCTATCAAACATAGGTGAGATCTGTTTTCACCTCTATCGCTCTGCTAAAAGACAATAAAGATATTATAGATAGATGGCAGGAATATATAACAGAAATATTTCATGATCAAAGGGACAAGAAATCAGTTATAAAATGTACATCAGGCTATAAAATCTTAAAATCTGAAGTGGAAAAAGCTATAAAAACAATGAAAAAGGGAAAAGCAGCAGGACCTGACAGCATACAGATAGAGATGATACAGGCACTAGAAGATTTTGGCATTGAAGTTATTACAGACATATGCAACGACATATACCACACAGGATACATACCAAATGAACTAAAAACATCAACTTTCATTGCATTGCCTAAAAAGAATGGTGCAGTTGAGTGCAGTGACTTTAGAACAATAAGCCTAATGAGCCATGTTACAAAAATCTTGCTAAAAGTTATACAAGGAAGGATTCAGAATAAAATCAATACTGAATTAGATGAGCAGCAATTTGGATTTAGGAAACATAGCGGGACAAAAGAAGCCATATTCTGCATGATAACATTAAACGAAAAGTACACAGAAGTAAACAAACCAATATATGCCTGCTTCATAGACCACACCAAAGCTTTTGATAGAGTACACCACAAACAACTTATAGAATGCCTAAAAAGAGATACATCTAGATGACATGGACATACGACTAATATGTAATCTATACTGGGAGCAAACAGCAATAATAAAATATAACAAAGAGAACTCTACACCCATTAATGTAAAAAGAGGAGTAAGACAGGGATGCATCCTGCCACCAAGCTTGTTCAATCTATACACTGAGCAAATCTTTAAAAACATCATAGATATGCCATGCCTACAAATTAACGGAAAAATAGATAATCAATAACCTAAGATATGCTGATGATACTGTTCTACTAGCAGAAAATCCTAAAGATCTACAACAATTACTTAATGAAATAAACATGACAAGCAAAAAATATATGGATTAGATATGAATATCAAAAAGACTAAAACTATGATCATAAATAAAGAAAATACCCAAAACCCACAAGTGGATATCAAAATTGAAGGAATAGACCTGGAGACAGTTCAGAACTACAACTACCTTGGGCATACTATAACTAGTGATGGAAAATGTACAACTGAAATAAACAAAAGAACAGGAATGGCAAAAAGTAATTTTAATGTCATGAAGGACATACTAACATCAAAACAAATAACACCAGGGCTAAACCTAATAATAGCAAAATGTTACATCTTCTCAATATTCTTATATGGTGCAGAAACATGGACATTAGACAAGAAAACAGAACAGAGAATTGAAACGTTTGAAATGTGGATATATAGATGAATAGGTAGAACTGGATGGAAGGAAAAGAAAACAAACGATGAAGTCTTAAAACAACTAAAATTGAAAAGAGAACTACTAAGCACAATTCAAACAAGACAAATGCGATTTTTGGGCCATGTTAAAAGACACAACAGCCTACTAAAAGTAATTCTGGAGGGGGAAAATACAAGGTAAAAGAGGTAGAGGCAGACCAAGACTAACATGGACGAGTAACATCAAAAGATGGACAAATCAGCCTATGACAACCTGCACCATCAAAGCAAGAGACAGAGCAGAATTGAGCTCCATGGTAGGCAACCTTTGTTGCGGAGACGGCACTCGATGATGATAGTGAGTTTAAGAAAAGAAAAAATTCTTCCCTGTGTCGTGGACGTGGTGGGAGTAGTGAGTGCACGCATTCTTCCCTGTGGACCACGACACCAGGAAGAAATTTTTCTTTTTTTTTTTAAATAGCTTTATTTTGTTTTGGATGTTTCATTACTAGTTAACTATGTAGGATTAGTTTGATTTGCTTACATATATATGTGTGTTGTTTCTTTGTTCATGTTGAAGGTCTATTGAGCCGAAACGTCGTTCAAATTTGTATCGTCTATCAATCAAGTAAAGCTTTTACCATACCATTTTTTCTAATTTTTGTTTCAATTCTCCCTCACATTTAGCTTTACTGCAACTTCGCATTTTTATGCATTTATTTGCCTTAACCCCCTATGCATCTTGATGCCCTTACCCCTAAAACTAAGGTGGAGTCGCAGTTATGGGACACTCTATGGGACCTCTTCTTTATGGGAGGAAAATACAATCCAGGATTGAGGTCAAGCCCTCACTGTGCTGTCGACTTGTGATGAGTGTAACGACTTGCACCAACCTACCTCAGGTGAGACGGTTTCAAAATATGCAAGAATTTAGGCCAAATAACGGTGACCATTGAGAGAGACATGTTTTTTTTTGGCATTGCTCACCTGTAGAAACTACAGTTTACAGAGTGAGTATTTTAACTTAAAAAATACAAACTACTTCACATTTGCTTCTTACTCAAGTACTTCATAGTATATAATATAATATAAGTATAGAACTACACAGTAACACACTATCACTAGATGCTACAGTCTACATAGTCAACTTATAACTACACTATCAGTCAATGGCGACGACCATCTACGTTCAGTGGCTTCATTGAACTTGAGGCCTTGAGAACTTTTGACTTGACCCGAGTCATTGCATATTATATTGAAGCTTCCAACTTCCTTGAGAATTTGAACCATGAACTAAACAGATCAAAAATAATTGAAAGTGAAGTTTAACGGTTTAAATAGTTTAATAAGACGGATGTGCCGCACTTTGATGTGTAGTTATTTTTTTCAATTCTGGATGGGTGTCGATCCACTCTCAAGGAGTCTACTTCCAAGGAAAAAAAAAATATGTACGCATTTCCGGACTTGCCGAATCCGAATGCCAAGACCAATGCTCATCATGCTGTGCTGTAGCAAATGTGTCAGTCTGTCACATTATGGAACCTTGGAGTTGAACCAGATGACCTCTGGTCAGAAGTGAGTGCACTAATCAAAGCCAACACCACTTCCAGTAAACAAATAATTTACCAGATACTGTTACACACAACTTGACTAACACTGTACTTCTAAGTGACAACAATCCAACTTGGCAACTCAATGCTTCTTTAATGTCCCATTTAATAGTATATTTACAACACAGCTGCTTGTTTTTGTACAAATTGTATTTTAGCCATAATCAATCACAGTAAAATGCAGTATTTATGAACTAACTGCACAGGGATATGAAACTATACAGAGCAAGCAACAGGAGGCAATCTGATCAGCAGAAATTGGTCCCTCAAGCATTTCAGCCCTTTAACTTGACTTTACACCTTTAGAGGGGAGTTGGGGAGCCTGGATAATGACTTGCAGGTGTTGGTTTCCTGCTAATATCTTCCATGTTGGAAGGGTTTCCCATAATTTGTTAGGGTTGTTCTTAGAGATTGACTAGTAACCTTTACAAAAGCAATTAAAACATATTTTCTGCATCTTTTGTTTTTATTAAATAAATCTACACATAGATAGCTTTTAATTAAAATAAAATGTAAGCAAAATGAAGAAAATAGTTGTGATTATACATGTACAAAGCTGACCAAACTGTACTAATCATACATTTAAAACAAACTATAAATACTAAGGTAAGCCAAGCACACTATACATAACCAGTAAAAATGTAGTTTGAAATACATCTTCTTTACGGCAATCAAGGTCTAATACAACCTAGTAGATATATTAAGTTGAGCGGATTGTGCTTTCCTATCAAAAAGGCAAAAGAAATCAACAAGCAATGTTTTATTTGCATTTGTTGGACTTTTTTCAGGTCTGGGGTATAGGTTTTGTCTTTAAAAAAAAATATGGAAGGTTTGCAGCTGCATTTTAATCTGAAAGCTCATGGAACATCCATTATATAATAGATGGGACACTTGTCTGTATAAAGCAACCAAGTCTTCAAGACCCACTTAAATGCTCCACAGTGGCGCCAGGACTGTGACAAAAATTAATCAAATTAATGGATACCACATGCATCAGTACAAGTACTGTCTACCACATTCATTAGTACAAGTACTGTCTACCACATGCATTAGTACAAGTACTGTCTACCACATGCATTAGTACAAGTACTGTCTACCACATGCATTAGTACAAGTACTGTCTACCACATGCATTAGTACAAGTACTGTTTACCACATGCATTAGTACAAGTACTGTCTACCACATGCAATAGTACAAGTACTGTCTACCCCATGCATTAGTACAAGTACTGTCTACCACATGCATTAGTACAAGTACTGTCTACCACATGCATTAGTACAAGTACTGTCTATCACATGCATTAGTACAAGTACTGTCTACCACATGCATTAGTACAAGTACTGTCTACCACATGCATTAGTACAAGTACTGTTTACCACATGCATTAGTACAAGTACTGTCTACCACATGCATTAGTACAGGTAGTCTACCACATGCATTAGTACAAGTACTGTCTACCACATGCATTATTACAAGCACTGTTTACCACATGCATTAGTGCAAGTACTGTCTACCATATGCATTAGTACAAGTACTGTCTACCACATGCATTAGTACAAGTACTGTCTACCACATGTATTAGTACAAGTACTGTCTACCACATGCATTAGTACAAGTACTGTCTACCACATGCATTAGTACAAGTACTGTCTACCACATATATTAGTACAAGTAATGTCTACCACATGCATTAGTACAAGTACTGTCTACCACATGCATTAGTACAAGTACTGTCTACCACATGCATTAGTACAAGTACTGTCTACCACATGCATTAGTACAAGTACTGTCTACCATATGCATTAGTACAAGTACTGTCTACCACATGCATTAGTACAAGTAGTCTACTACATGCATTAGTACAAGTACTGTCTACCACATGCATTAGTACAAGTACTGTCTACCACATGCATTAGTACAAGTACTGTCTACCACATGCATTAGTACAAGTACTGTCTACCACATGCATTAGTACAAGTACTGTCTACCACATGCATTAGTACAAGTACTGTCTACCACATGCATTAGTACAAGTACTGTCTACCACATGCATTAGTACAAGTACTGTTTACCACATGCATTAGTACAAGTACTGTCTACCACATGCAATAGTACAAGTACTGTCTACCCCATGCATTAGTACAAGTACTGTCTACCACATGCATTAGTACAAGTACTGTCTACCACATGCATTAGTACAAGTACTGTCTATCACATGCATTAGTACAAGTACTGTCTACCACATGCATTAGTACAAGTACTGTCTACCACATGCATTAGTACAAGTACTGTTTACCACATGCATTAGTACAAGTACTGTCTACCACATGCATTAGTACAGGTAGTCTACCACATGCATTAGTACAAGTACTGTCTACCACATGCATTATTACAAGCACTGTTTACCACATGCATTAGTGCAAGTACTGTCTACCATATGCATTAGTACAAGTACTGTCTACCACATGCATTAGTACAAGTACTGTCTACCACATGTATTAGTACAAGTACTGTCTACCACATGCATTAGTACAAGTACTGTCTACCACATGCATTAGTACAAGTACTGTCTACCACATATATTAGTACAAGTAATGTCTACCACATGCATTAGTACAAGTACTGTCTACCACATGCATTAGTACAAGTACTGTCTACCACATGCATTAGTACAAGTACTGTCTACCACATGCATTAGTACAAGTACTGTCTACCATATGCATTAGTACAAGTACTGTCTACCACATGCATTAGTACAAGTAGTCTACTACATGCATTAGTACAAGTACTGTCTACCACATGCATTAGTACAAGTACTGTCTACCACATGCATTAGTACAAGTACTGTCTACCACATGCATTAGTACAAGTACTGTCTACCACATGCATTAGTCCAAGTACTGTCTACCACATGCATTAGTACAAGTACTGTCTACCACATGCATTAGTACAAGTACTGTCTACCACATGCATTAGTACAAGTACTGTCTACCACATACATTAGTACAAGTACTGTCTACCACATGCATTAGTACAAGTACTGTCTACCACATGCATTAGTACAAGTACTGTCTACCACATGCATTAGTACAAGCAGTCTACCACATGCATTAGTACAAGTACTGTCTACCACATGCATTAGTACAAGTACTGGTTACCACATGCATTAGTACAAGTACTGTCTACCACATGCATTAGTACAAGTAGTCTACCACATGCATTAGTACAAGTACTGTCTACCGCATGCATTAGTACAAGTACTGTCTACCACATGCATTAGTACAAGTACTGTCTCCCACATGCAGCTCATTCATAAAATAAATATTTTATGGAAGTTTCCAAATTGTCCCATGACACAGAACTGTGTATTTATTATCTATCTTAATTATATTTGTGCAATAATAATTTGGTAAATTATAATTTATTCATATATTAACTCTAGATTAAGATTCTGTAGTAAAAATTACCGTTTCAAAATACATTTTTTTTTTGGAATTTGCAATTTCCCAAGGGCAAATATAAAAAAATGGACACTAATATTATATTTCCTATACTCCATATGGCATAATGGGATTCTTCTCTTTTCGTCTTTTTATGAACCCTAAAGGCTGTAATTTATTTTAGAGATAACAAACTAGTTTGCAAATGTAAGAAATAAACCAAGGTAATTTTTTTTTTTTTTTTTGCGTTCGCCAGCTTTCTGGCAAAGTCCCTAGAGACTAGGAACTGAATTTTGCATGTTAATCCATTTTTCCCTAGCAGCGTGTGCACATGGGTCCCTCGCTGCACTGGCAGACAACTCCGTCTTCGGAGGTACTCACATTATTTCCATCCATGAGTAATTGGTGTTTCAAGCCGGGCCTCGCTGCTGAAACCAGGAGTGGTTGCAACAGAGAGAAATCACAAATAAAAATCCTAACTGGTGCAGCCAAAATTTGAACTCACAACCTCTCTGTTTCTAGACAGGCGTCTTGCCTCAAGACCAACCAGTTCCCCCTCTAGGTAATTATTAGTTCCTCTCAAGTCAGTGACTGCCTATAGCGCAGACAAAGAAACAAAAAACTCTCTATGTTCAGCGATTTACTCCTCCTATTCTTCCAATAAGAATAGGAATGGCAAAAAGTAATTTTAATGTCATGAAGGACATACTAACATCAAAACAAATAACACCAGAGCTAAAACTAAGAATAGCAAAATGTTACATCTTCTCAATATTCCTATATGGTGCTGAAACATGGACATTAGACAAGAAAACAGAACAGAGAATTGAAGCCTTTGAAATGTGGATATATAGAAGAATAGGTAGAATTGGATGGAAGGAAAAGAAAACAAACGACAAAGTCTTAAAACAACTAAAAATGAAAAGAGAACTTCTGAACACAATTAGAACAAGACAAATGCGATTCTTAGGCCATGTTAAAAGACACAACAGCCTACTGAAAGTGATCCTGGAGGGGAAAATACAAGGTAAAAGAGGCAGAGGCAGACCAAGATTAACATGGACGAGTAACATCAAAAGATGGACAAATCAACCGATGACAACCTGCACCATCAAAGCAAGAGATAGAGCAAAATGGCGCTCCATGGTAGCCAACCTTCGTTGCGGAGACGGCACTCAATGATGATGATGATTCTTCCAATGTTGTCAGATTTTGCAAAAGACTTACAGTTTAGCACCAAAAGTTCCTGTTTTGGAAGATCTTTCAATCTCACAATGGGAGTCAATGTCTACTATAGTTTCTTCTCTTATCAATAAGCTTAGGACTTCAGGATAATTTGGGGAATTTAGATAAACCTTTCGAGGATAAGTAAAGTTTGGGGTCTTCTAAGCTATTTATAAATATTGGATAAGTTTGGACTATGTACTGACAGTGAAGATTACATTTGTGTCAGGACTATCTTTTCTTTCTAATTCTCAAGTTCACCCTATGTCTACTAAAGGAATAGATAGTTCTCTTCATTATCCGTCCTTGAAAGATCATTAAATTGTGTTGTGAATTATTTGTGCCCTTCAGCCCATACATCTGACTTCAGCACTGCATTTTTGAGCACCAGGTTGCCTTCCATTGGTTCTATCTGAATATATAGAATAGGTTGTAAGCAAATGCTACAGAGGTTATAGAATAAATTGTTAGTTAATACTATCTGAAGGTTTAGGATAATGTGAGGGTCAAGGATATCTGGGAGTATAAAGTAAATTGGAAACTGAGGTCATCTAAGAATATAGGTTTTCTGAAAATGCTGTCTGAGAATATAAATAAAGCTGCAATGAATTAGGTTTGAATTCCAATTGATGTCCTGACAGCAGTGGGACCAATCAAGACCTATTAATTCCAGTTTAGTTGAGAATCTTCATATTTAAATGATGAGTGCTTGTAGAAGGTATGAAAGTAGTTGTATATTTCTGTTTGTTTTATATATAACAAATCAGTTGCTATCAGAAGACTTATATTTTGTTACTTGTTTAGAAGTTCCATTTTAATGATTTACATTCCTTTCTTCTTACAGTGAAGCAATGATTAGGTGTAAACAACAGAAAGATGGTAAACATTAAACATGTGCACTTTTGGGGCACCCCTATGGTGGTGTTTACTATCTTCATGCTGGTTGTGCTGGTTCTCTGTTACTTCCTGCCATTCTCAAAACTGTTCTGGTTAACCCACAATTACGATGACCTGTTTCAACAAGTAGAGTCAGCTACAGATGTACGGACCAGAAATGCTAAACAATATTTTAAAAGTTTGAGTTCCCTGAAGTCCAGAGAACTGTACAGTGAAAGACTGAGACAAAAGAATCCAACATTTGTGTTGGGGATTATTACAATACAGAGATTAAAAGAGAATCTTTCTCATGACAGCTATGGATACTTGCTACAGTCAGCAGCATACCTTGACACTTTATTGAAAGATTATGCATTCTTTAACAACAGTGTACCATTTATTTGCAATGTTGAAACTCTGCCAGATAGGCATTTGGATGCAGTTACTCTCTACCAATACATGCCTTATGTTGAAAGATATGGTCTCAACTCCCTGGGGCTTGCTCCAATCATTATCCCTAATACAAAGAAGAACTTTGCAGATATTTTCCACAAGTCCAGGTATAATAAAGAAAACTTTGATTATGCTTTCTGCCTTCTTTCTGCTGCAGCTCTCAACCCAGAGTATATCATTTTAATAGAAGATGACAGTCTTGCCTATAATGATCTACCAGCTGTGCTAGAGCACATTATGCAAACCAGGCTAAAGTTCACCCATGAACATATTTCCAGAAACACCAAGTTTGCTTATCTCAAGTTATTTTTCCCATCAAAGTGGCAGGGATTTGCCTTTGAATATAATAAGCTTCTGGACCTGGTCAGCTTGACTGTGCTTGGAGGCTCACTTTTATATCTTATTTGGTTGTGTCTCTCTGCCAGGTACAAGTACTTTTCATTTAATAGAACCAATGTATTTCTTTTTGGGTGCCTTTTAACTGTTATTTCTTGCTGGTTGATTGGTCGGCAAAATGTGAATGAGTTGCGCCGCATTTCTAAACATTTATACCGTCTTCAAAGTTCTGAGGGTTGTTGTACACAGGCCATGTTGTATCCTGTGGATGTTGTTAATGCTCTCAGCAGCTACCTTGTATCAGCTAATAATACCAGCAAACACACAGACTTGACAATTTTAGATTTCTCTTATGTGACTAAACTGAAAACTTATCAGGTGGAGCCAAGCTTATTTTTCCATGTAGGATTGCATACAACATTGGACAAAGAACAGAAGCATCCAGAGGAGTTTATTTACCACATTTAGACAACTTTACTGAAGTCATCTGTTCCTGATGTTCTTCCTCATTAATCTCTTCTCATTATATGCAAAATTTGTTACCATTGTATTCATATGCAGGCGGAATTCTGGTCAATATGGCGGATAGGCAATAGGAAATCATTGAAGCACTGGCTGAAAAATATTCCTTGTTGCAGTTTCCTCATATTCCAAGTCCGGGTTGCTGCCGGAACTACAGAGTAGAGCTCTGTACACACTGTAATCTGCATGTTTCATCCGGATGGTGTTTCTATATTCAGATTGCTTACAATGAATGATGATATCGTATGACGAAAGACAGTTCAGATGCATTCACTGTTGGTGCTATAATATGTCTTATGTCTTTTGATGTGTGCTATGTTTGCTACGATGGGAACCGCAGCTGCCTTTTTTTGTTTGGATATTCGATGAAATGTTAATTCAGATGATTCCACTGGCACGGGCGGTTGAGCAATTATGGATTTCCATTCGTTTGCTATGATAGTGGGACCTTCAAATCACTATAACTATAACCAATTATGCAGGCATTCATTCTTAGTAGGGTGACAGGCAGAATAAATGTAAGTAATCTGTCAGACAGAATGTATCGATAGAATGTGACAGACAGAACAGGTATAGGTGATATTGCAGACAAACAGATCTAGGTGATATGACGGACAGAACATATCTAAGTGATGTGGAAGACAGAACAGATCTAGGTGATATGGCAGACAGAACAGATATAGGTGATATGGCAGACAGAACTGATCTAGGTGATATGGCAGACAGAACAGATATAGGTGATATGGCAGACAGAACAGATCTAGGTGATGTGGCAGAAAGAACAGATATAGGTGATATGGCAGACAGAACAGATCTAGGTGATATGGCAGACAGAACAGATATAGGTGATATGGCAGACAGAACAGATCTAGGTGATATGGCAGACAGAACAGATATAGGTGATATGGCAGACAGAACTGATCTAGGTGATATGGCAGACAGAACAGATATAGGTGATATGGCAGACAGAACAGATCTAGGTGATATGGCAGAAAGAACAGATCTAGGTGATATGGCAGAAAGAACAGATCTAGGTTAACATGGCAGACAGAACAAGTCTAGGTGATGTGGAATATAGAAAAAATCTAGGTGATATGGCAGACATAACAGATTTAGGTTATGTGGCAGACAGAACAGATCTAGGTGATAGGATAGACAGAACAGATCTAGGTGATATGGCAAAATGAATAGATCTAGGTGATGTGGCAGACAAAACAAATCTAGGTGATGTCACAAACAGCAGACAGAACAGATATAGGTCATGTAGGATATAGAACAAATCTAGGTGATGTGGAATATAGAACAGATCTAGGTGATGTGAAAGACAGAACAGATTTAGGTTATGTGGCAAACAGAACAGATCTAGGTGATAGGACAGACAGAACAGATCTAAGTGATATGGCAGTAAGAACAGATCTAGGTGATATGGCAGTAAGAACAGATCTAGGTGATGTGGCAGACAGAACAGATCTAGGTGATGTGGCAGACAGAACAGATCTAGATGATGTGGCAGATAGAACAGATCTAGGTCATATGGCAGTAAGAACAGATCTAGGTGATGTCACAAACAGAACAGATCTTGGTGATATGACAGGCAGACAGAACTGATCTAGGTGATGTGAAATATAGAACAGATCTAGGTGATGTGACAGACAGAACAGATTTAGGTTACGTGGCAGACAGAACAGATCTAGGTGGTAAGAAAGATAGGACAGATCTAGGTGATGTGAAATACAGAACAAATCTAGGTATGTGGATTATAGAACAGATCTGGGTGATATGACAGGCGGACAGAACTGATCTAGGTGATGTGAAATATAGAACAAATCTAGGTGATGTGAAAAAAGAACAGATCTAGGTGATGTGACAGACAGAACAGATTTAGATTACGTGGCAGACAGAACAGATCTAGGTGGTAAGAAAGATAGGACAGATCTAGGTGATGTGGTAGACAGAACTGATCTAGGTGATGTGAAATACAGAACAAATCTAGGTATGTGGATTATAGAACAGATCTAGGTGTTGTGACAGACAGAACAGATTTAGGTTATGTGGCAGACAAAAGAGAGCTAGGTGATATGGCAGACAGAACAGATCTAGGTGATATTGCAGACAAACAGATCTAGGTAATATGATGGACAGAACATATCTAAGTGATGTGGAAGACAGAACAGATCTAGGTGATATGACGGACATAACATATCTAAGTGATGTGGCAGACAGAACAGATCTAGGTGATATGACGGACAGAACATATCTAAGTGATATGGCAGACAGAACAGATCTAGGTGATATTGCAGACAAACAGATCTAGGTGATATGACGGACAGAACATATCTAAGTGATGTGGCAGACAGAACAGATCTAGGTGATATGGCAGACAGAACAGATCTAGGTGATATGGCAGACATAACATATCTAAGTGATGTGGCAGACAGAACAGATCTAAGTGATGTGGCAGACAGGACAGATATTGGTGATGTGGCAGAACAGATCTAAGCGATATGGCAGACAGAACAGATCTAGGTGATGTCGCAACAGAACAGATCTAGGTGATATGACAGGCAGACAGAACTGACCTAGGTGATGTGGAATATAAAACAAATCTAGGTGATATGAAATATAGAACAGATCTAGGTGATGTGACAGAGAACAGATTTAGGTTATGAGGCAGACAGAAGAGAACTAGGTGATATGGCAGACAGAACAGATCTAGATAATACGGCAGAAAATACAGATCTAGGTGATGTGACAGACAGAACAGATCTAGGTGATAGGACAGACAGAACAGATCTAGGTGATGTGGCAGACAGAATAGATCTGGGTTATGTGACAGACAGAACAGATCTAGGCAATAGGACAGACAGAACAGATCTAGGTGATCTGGCAGACAGAATAGATCTAGGTTATGTGACTGACAGATCAGATCTAGGTGTTAGGATAGACAATACAGATCTAGGTAGTGCGGTACACAGAACAGATCTAGGTGATATTACAGACAGGATAGATCTTGGGAGTATGACTGATAGGACAAGTCTGGGTAGAGTGACAAATAGGACAGATCTTGGTGGGTTGACAGGTAGGGCATATATAGGTATGGTGACTGGACAGATCTAGATAAGCTGACAACAGGACAGATTAAAGTAGCATGACAGATAGGACAGATCTAGGTACTGTGACAGATATAGATAATAATGATAGATGGGACAAGCCTGGGTAGTGTAGTAGATTGGGCAGATCATGAGAGAATAACGAATAAGACTTATCTACCCAGGGTGATAGATGGTACATTTCTAGATGTAGTAGCAAGTAAGACAAATCTATATAAGATGATAGGGTAGGACAAGGTAGAGTTGCAGATAGGAAAGATGTATGTAGGTAACCAGAGATGAAGAACATAAATGGAATCCAGTGGTCACTGACCAAACAACTTGATGATTTAGGCTTTGCTGATGACATAGCTCTCCTATCACACAGCCATCAACAGATGCGGGATAAAATGAGTATATTAGATGAGAGATCACAACAGCTGGGACTGAAAATTAATAGAGATAAAACCAACATTATGAGAATTAATGCAGTTGGCAATAACCAATAAAAATTAGGAGAAATACCTCTACTAGATGTACAATCTTACATATATCTGAGCAGTAATATAGATAAAGAGGGAGGAACAGAAAATGATACCAAAATAAGGATATCAAAAGCAAGAGGAGCTTTTGTTGCACTGGGAAACATATGGAAGTCCAAAGAAATTAGGTAAAATACAAAAATAAAAATTTTCAACTCCAATGTTAAGTCAGTCCTATTAAGTGGCTGTGAAACATGGAGAACAACAAAATTGACAATCATGAAGATACAGACTTTCATTAATGGATGCTTACGCAGAATAAAAGGATGGAAATGGCAGGACAAAATCACTAACATAGAATTATGGAAATTTACCAGTCAAATACCAGTGGATAAAGTGATACAGCGAAGACGATGGCGCTGGATAGGACACACACTGTGGAAGCCAAGTGAGAGTATTACACAACATCCCTTTTTTTGAATCCCCAGGGGAAAAGACAAAGAGGAAGACCAAGAAATTCTTGGAGAAGGCAGAAACAGAGATGAAGATGATGGGGAAAACATGGAATGATCTTAAAAGAATGGCAAGAAACAGATCGACTTGGAAAGTGTTTGTTGAAGACCTATGCTCCACTGGGAGCTGAGAGGTAGAAGAAGAACCAGAGATGACCCTATGGTTGCTTGTGCCTGGGAAAGCTGAACTTCAGCACCCTTTTTAATATTTTATTTATTGCTTTCACATGTTTTTTTTTTTTTTGGTAAGATCTGTAATGGTGCTTCTAAGCACATGGGGGCCCTGCCTTAGTTGCCAGTGTCTTGAGCCAGCCCTGTAGGTAACTGATCTTGATTTGATGACAAACAGGTCAGATCAGGTTTGTGTGACAAGAAAAGGACAACTGTAAATTGTGAAACAAACAAGACAAATCATATTGTTGGACAAACAGGACAAAACATATTGTGGAACAATTAGGACAAATCTAGATTGTGGGACAAATAAAATAAATCTATATTTTGTGACAAAAAAGAATAGAATATAGAATGTGAAACAAGAGCAACCTTGGTTGAGTATCAAACAGGACAGAAAATGATTGTGGTACAAATAGGGCAGATCTTGAGTGTATGACAAACAAGGCAGATCTTGAGTGTATGACAAATAGGGCAGATCTTGAGTGTATGACAAACAAGGCAGATCTTGAGTGTATGACAAACAAGGCAGATCTTGAGTGTATGACAAACAGGGCAGATCTTGAGTGTATGACAAACAAGGCAGATCTTGAGTGTATGACAAATAGGGCAGATCTTGAGTGTATGACAAACAAGGCAGATCTTGAGTGTAAGACAAACAGGGCAGATCTTGAGTGTATGACAAACAAGGCAGATCTTGAGTGTATGACAAATAGGGCAGATCTTGAGTGTATGACAAACTGGGCAGATCTTGAGTGTATGACAAACAGGGCAGATCTTGAGTGTATTACAAACAAGGCACATCAAGAGTGTAAGACAAACTGGGCAGATCTTGAGTGTATGACAAACAGGGCAGATCTTGAGTGTATTACAAACAAGGCACATCAAGAGTGTAAGACAAACTGGGCAGATCTTGAGTGTATGACAAACAGGGCAGATCTTGAGTGTATGACAAACAGGGCAGATCTTGAGTGTATGACAAACAGGGCAGATCTTGAGTGTATGACAAAAAGGGCAGATCTTGAGTGTAAGATAAACAGGGCAGATCTTGAGTGAGTGTAAGACAAACAGTGCAGATCTTGAGTGTAAGACAAACAGTGAGATCTTGAGTGTAAGACAAACAGGGCAGATCTTGAGTGTATGACAAACAGTGCAGATCTTGAGTGTATGGCAAACAGGGCAGATCTTGAGTGTAAGACAAACAGGGCAAATCTTGTGTGTAAGACAAACAGTGCAGATCTTGAGTGTATGGCAAACAGGGCAGATCTTGAGTGTAAGACAAACTGGGCAGATCTTGAGTGTATGACAAACAGGGCAGATCTTGAGTGTATGACAAACAGGGCAGATCTTGAGTGTAAGACAAACTGGGCAGATCTTGAGTGTATGACAAACAGGGCAGATCTTGAGTGTATGACAAACAAGGCACATCTTGAGTGTAAGACAAACTGGGCAGATCTTGAGTGTATGACAAACAGGGCAGATCTTGAGTGTATGACAAACAGGGCAGATCTTGAGTGTATGACAAACAGGGCAGATCTTGAGTGTATGACAAACAGGGCCGATCTTGAGTGTAAGACAAACAGGGCCGATCTTGAGTGAGTGTAAGACAAACAGTGCAGATCTTGAGTGTAAGACAAACAGTGAGATCTTGAGTGTAAGACAAACAGGGCAGATCTTGAGTGTATGACAAACAGTGCAGATCTTGAGTGTATGGCAAACAGGGCAGATCTTGAGTGTAAGACAAACAGGGCAAATCTTGTGTGTAAGACAAACAGTGCAGATCTTGAGTGTATGGCAAACAGGGCAGATCTTGAGTGTAAGACAAACTGGGCAGATCTTGAGTGTATGACAAACAGGGCAGATCTTGAGTGTAAGACAAACAGTACAGATCTTGAGTGTATGACAAACAGGGCAGATCTTGAGTGTAAGACAAACAGTGCAGATCTTGAGTGTATGACAAACAAGGCACATCTTGAGTGTATGGCAAACAGGGCAGATCTTGAGTGTAAGACAAACTGGGCAAATCTTGTGTGTAAGACAAACAGTGCAGATCTTGAGTGTGAGACAAACTGGGCAGATCTTGAGTTTATTTTTTTTTTCCGTATGCCAGCTTTTACCTCTGACGAAGTCCCTAGAGGCTAGGAACTGAATTTTGCGTGTTAATCCATTTTTCCCTGGCAGACGTGTGCACAGGGGTCCCTCGCCGCATGGGCAGATAACTCTGTCTTCGGAGGTACTCATATTTTTTTCCGTCGATGAGTAATTGACGTTTCAAGCCGGGCCTCGCTGCTGAGACCAGGGGTGGTTGCCGCAGATAGAAATCATAGATAAAAATCCCAATTGGTGCAGTCAGGATTTGAACCCACAACCTCTCTGTCTCGAGTCCGGAGTCTTGCCTCGAGACCAACCAGTCCCCCCCATCTTGAGTGAATGACAAACAGGGCAGACCTTGAGTGTATGACAAACAGGGCTGACCTTGAGTGTAAGACAAACAGGGCAAATTTAGATAGTGTGACAAAAAAAATGAAAATCTATATAATGGAACAGTCAAGATAGATGTAGATAATAAGACAAACAGGACAAATTTAGATCGTGTGACATACTGGACAGATCTGGATTATGTGGCAGGCATGCAAGATCTAAATTATCTGACAGATGGAACAGGTCTAGGATATGTGGTTGAAAGGACAGATATAGATTATTGGACAAGTAGGACAGATCCAGATTGCGGAACAGCAAGGACAGTACTAGATTGTGGGACAGGTTGGATAGATTTAGATTGTAGGTCAAATAGGACATATATAGATTTGGGGACAGAGAAAACAGATCTAGATTGTGGGACAGGTTGGATAGATTTAGACTGTAGGACAAATAGGACATATATAGATTTTGGGACAGAGAAAACAGACCTAGATTGTGGACAAGTAGGCCAAATTTACATTGTGGGACAACAAGGACATATCAAGATTGTGGGATAAGTAAGACATATCTAGATTGTGGGGCAGGGACATATCTAGATTGTGGGAGAAGTAAGACATATCTAGATTGTGGGACAAGTAAGACATATCTAGATTGTGGGGCAGGGACATATCTAGATTGTGGGACAAGCAAGACATATCTAGATTGTGGGGCAGGGACATATCTAGATTGTGGGACAAGTAAGACATATCTAGATTGTGGGACAAGTAAGACATATCTAGATTGTGGGACAAGTAAGACATATCTAAATTGTGGGACAAGTAAGACATATCTAGATTGTGGGGCAGGGACATATCTAGATTGTGGGACAAGTAAGACATATCTAGATTGTGGGACAAGTAAGACATATCTAGATTGTGGGGCAGGGACATATCTAGATTGTGGGACAAGTAAGACATATCTAGATTGTGGGGCAGGGACATATCTAGATTGTGGGACAAGTAAGACATATCTAGATTGTGGAACAAGTAAGACATATCTAGATTGTGGGGCAGGGGCATATCTAGATTGTGGGGCAAGGACATATCTAGATTGTGGGGCAGGGACATATCTAGATTGTGGGACAAGTAAGACATATCTAGATTGTGGGGCAGGGACATATCTAGATTGTGGGACAAGTAAGACATATCTAGATTGTGGGACAAGTAAGACATATCTAGATTGTGGGGCAAGGGCATATCTAGATTGTGGGACAAGTAAGACATATCTAGATTGTGGGGCAAGGAAATATCTAGATTGTGGGACAAGTAAGACATATCTAGATTGTGGGGCAGGGACATATCTAGATTGTGGGCAAGGACATATCTAGATTGTGGGGCAGGGGCATATCCAGATTGTGGGGCAAGTAAGACATATCTAGATTGTGGGGCAGGGGCATATCTAGATTGTGTGGCAGGGACATATCTAGATTGTGGGACAAGTAAGACATATCTAGATTGTGGGACAAGTAAGACATATCTAGATCGTGGGGCAGGGACATATCTAGATTGTGGGACAAGTAAGACATATCTAGATTGTGGGGCAAGGGCATATCTAGATTGTGGGACAAGTAAGACATATCTAGATTGTGGGGCAAGGACATATCTAGATTGTGGGACAAGTAAGACATATGCAGATTGTGGGACAAGTAAGACATATCTAGATTGTGGGACAAGTAAGACATATATAGATTGTGGGGCAGGGACAGATCTAGATTGTGGGAGAAGTAAGGCATATCTAGATTGTGGGACAAGTAAGACATATCTAGATTGTGGGGCAGGGACATATCTAGATTGTGGGACAAGTAAGACATATCTAGATTGTGGGACAAGTAAGACATATCTAGATTGTGGGACAAGTAAGACATATCTAGAATGTGGGGCAAGGACATATCTAGATTGTGGGACAAGTAAGACATATCTAGATTGTGGGGCAGGGACAGATCTAGATTTGAGACAAGAGTGCAAAGTAGATTGTGGGACAGAGATGAAAGATCTAACCTGGAAACAAATATAACAATTATAGATTATAGCACATGTAAGACAGATCTACATTATGTAACAGATATGTAGAATCTAGATTGTGGGGAAAGTAGGACAAATTGTGGGACAAAATGTAGAGATCTGAATTGTGGGGCAGAAAGGACTGATTTAGTTTATTGTAGAAACAAGATAGTTGTAAATGGGGAAAACAGAAAATCCATGAAAAATATCATAATATGTAGTGTTATCATCATCATCATGTGCCATACCGGTTGGCGTAGGTGATCATGTCCCTCCACAATCTTCTATCTACAGTGCATCGTATCAGTTCTGTTGTTGACTGTTTTCCATGCCATGACACCAAGATATCCAGTATTTTCTCTCTTTGTCATCCGTGATCTCTCTTTCCTTTTATTTTGCCAGTTGTAACCAAGTATTCCAACTTTCCTCTTCTCATGATGTGCTCGAAAAATGTTGATTAATTCTTTCTGAAGTTTTTTAAGAGCTCCCTTTTTGTGTTGGCCTCTTTGAGAACTTCCTCATTGGTCTTTTTATCTGTCCAGGGAACTTTCAACATTCTTCTGAGAAATCCCATCTCTGTGGCCCTAATCGTCTTTTCATTTGTTTGTCTTCTGTCCATGATTCGCTTTCGTAGGTCAGAATTGGTTTTATATAGCACCGATGAACTCTCTTTCTCATTTTTATTGACATAGATTTGTTGCATAAGATATTTTTCATTTTCTGAAATGTTATTTTGGCCTGAGCTACTCTGCTTTTTATTTCTGTGGTGCATCTCTCATCTGATGTTATTATTGTGCCCAAGTATTTGAAACGTTGCACTTGTTTCAGATTTGTCTCGTTTATTTTTATGCTGCACGATGTAGTGTTATAGAGATGTGAATTTTTTTCCCTAATTTAGCAGGGAAAAACTGAAATAAGTGCGGAGCCTCAAATACTTTGGCACAATAACATCATCAAATGGATGATGCACCATCGAGAAATAAAAAGCAGAATAGCACAAATAAAAGTAGCATTGCAGAAAATAGAAAACATCTTGTGCAATAAGTTTATGTCAGTAGAAGTAAGAAAGACAGTTCATTTATGTTATATAAAGCTAGTTCTGACCTATGGATGTGAAGCATGGACAGTAGACAATCGATTGAAAAGACAATTAGAGGCTGCAAAGATGGAATTTCGCAGAAAAATATAGAGTTCCCTGGAAAGCAGAAAAGACCAGTGAAGAAACAGTGCAGCCACCTCAGTGAGGCCAACCAAAAGAGAGCTCCTAAAAAAAACAACGTAAATAAACAATCAACATTTTTTTTGGCACATTGCTGATCATGTGCTGATCAAATAACTACTCTACGTATAATAGTTGAACAAAGTTTAGAACTAAAATCCCCACTTTATATTGGATTCATAGATTACGAAAAGGCATTTGATAGTTTAGACAGAAGAATGCTTTGGAAGTTGCTGAGTCATTACGGAATCCCCATAAAGTTTATTAACCTGATTAAAAACAATGTATGAAGGAATAAAATGTAGTGTGGTGCATGAAGGACAGCTTACAGAAGCATTTGAAATAAGAACAGGAGTAAGGCAAGGATGCCTTCTGTCTCCATTTCTCTTTCTACTGGCCATAGATTGGATTATGAAAATAACTCAAAACAACAGAAATGGGATCCAATGGTCACTGACCAAACAACTTAATGATTTAGACTTTGCTGATGACATAGCTCTCCTATCACACAGCCACCAACAGATGCAAGGTAAAATGAGTATATTAGATGAGAGATCACAACAGCTAGGACTAAAGATTAATAGAGATAAGACCAACATTATGAGAATTAATGCAGTTGGCAATAACCAAATAAAACTAGGAGAAATACCTCTACTAGACGTACAATCTTATATATATCTGGGCAGTAATATAGATAAAGAGGGAGGAACAGAAAATGATACCAAAATAAGAATATCAAAAGCAAGAGGAGCTTTCACTACACTGGGAAACATATGGAAATCCAAAGAAATTAGGCTAAATACAAAAATAAAAATTTTCAACTCCAATGTTAAGTCGGTTCTATTATATGGCTGTGAAACATGGAGAATAACAAAATTGACAATCACGAAGGTACAGACTTTCATTAATGGATGCTTGCGCAGAATAAAGGGATGGAAATTGCAGGACAAAGTCACTAACGTGGAATTATGGAAATGTACCGGTCAAATACCAGTGGATAAAGAAATACAGCGAAGGCGATGGATAGGACACACACTACGGAAGCCAACTGAGAGTATTACACAACAGGCCCTTTTTTGGAATCCCCAGGGGAAAAGACAAAGAGGAAGACCAAGGAATTCTTGGAGAAGACAGATTGAAGCAGAGATGAAGATGATGGGGAAGACATGGAATGATCTTAAAAGAATTGCAAAAAACAGAACGACTTGGAAAGTGTTTGTTGAAGACCTATGCTCCACTGGGAGCTAAAAGGTAGAAGAAGAAGAGGAAATTTGGAAAACTTGGTTATAACTGGAAAAATATAGGGAAAGAGAGATCATGGACGACAAAGAGAGAAAATACTAGATAGTGTGATGTCATGGCACAGTAAATGGTCTTAAGAAGAATTAAAATGATGCACTGATGAGAGAATGGCAGGAGGACATGATCGCCTGCACCAACCGATATGGAAGATGATCAAGATAAACCTACCAGTACTAACCTACAACAAGAAATTGTTGGTGGGTGACCACCTCTATTTATTTAAATCCATCCATCTATAAAACAACTAGTCCTCACGGGATTGAGTCACTGATGGTGAAAGTCAAGAGATTTGTTTCTTCATTCTGAAGTGGAATTTGGAACTGGAGAAAAAGTGATAGTGGAATTTTTTATTTTTATCTTGTAAGAAGATGGAGGGAGTTGATTGAAAGTTAGATGCTAAAAGACAAATTTAATATGTAATCAAGATCACATAATTTATATGAATTTACATTTGTAACAAGTTTTTACTATTATAAATACACAATTTTACTTTATTTATTTCAATACTTGATCTGCACTGAAACTGCTCCATGTACAGATGGTGGAAACTCAGCAATGGTTTCTGGCAAGTGGCACATATATTTTTGTGCATGTTTATTATTTGTTTACATTTATTGTTGTTATACCTATGTGCACATTTTATTTTCAGTTGTGTTTTATAAATAATGATTTAAATTCTTCCTGCCCATGCACTGCCGGGATCCGGGGGGGGGGGGGGGGGGGGGGTGTAAAGATTTGTAGCGCTGTTACTTATCAGGCATGTTCCTAAAATGTGACTAAGGAGGGCTGGGCTTGGGACTGGTTATCCTGTACTTTAAAAAAAATAAGCAGCAAAAACTTCACAAATATGGACAAGGCAAAGAAACGAAAAAAAGTAAATCCGCCATCCAGGAAAGATAAGGACTCTTTGTCTAAGAGATGTGTGATGTAATCCGGAGATAGCTGCAAGGAGTCAGGGTTGCTGACTTGCCTTTTGTCTTACCTGAAATCCTCCGGAATTGGCACCTGGAATGTGCGTATTCTAAATAAACAAGGAAAAGCTGCACAAGTAGCAGCAGAAATGACAAACTACAGAATAGATATTCTAGGAATGTGCAAAACAAGATGGTTAGGAATAATATATAGGACAAAACTATATACAGGAGAGATGATTTTATCATCAGGATACCAGGAGCCTGGAGCACAACATAGTGAAGGGGTAGCTATAATGTTATCACAGGAAGCAAAGAAAGCACTAATAGAATGGGAGGCAGTAAGGCCAAGACTAATAAGAGCAGCATTTAAAACAACAAAATTAAAAATACACATTATCCAATGCTATGCACCAACCAATGATAAGGAAGATTTAGTTAAAGATGAATTCTGTAAATATTTGCAATTTCAGATGAATGGAAGATGAGCGAGCCAAAGATATTATAATCTTGATGGGAGATCTAAATGCAGAAGTAGGATCAGACAACCAAGGCTTCGAAGAGATCATGGCAAAACATGGACTTGGAGAAATGAATGAGAGCTGAGAGATATTTGTTAACTTTATTTGCTCTTAATCAAATGAGCCCAGGAGGAACAATATTCCAACATAAAAGAATACGTAAAGCTACATGGGTGTCACCAGATCATAGAACAGAGAATCAAACTAACCACATATGTATGTGGTATGATATAAAAAAGTTTAAGTTATCCTTACATTATGTAAAATTATATAGAGGAGCAAATGTGGCTTCAGATCATCATCTTCTGCTGGCCAAACTTAAACTGAAAATATATACTACAACACATAAGTAAAAAAAAAAGTTAAGTACCCCCATCACGCCAAGTGGCATATAGGGAAATATGGTGTTAGTGACCCTATATTTTACAGACCTTCAGCACATGATTTTTGGGCTAATGTGGTCGGTATTACGCCCATATTGCTTTACTTTCCCAGAGAAAAATCCGGTACCCATTTAAGGTTGGGTGAACCCGGAAGCTGTCGGTTGAGATCGAAACCTACCCCTTCTCCTCATTACTGCTATATATCTACTACCCAATGTTTTTTTTTAATCATTCCAGATGTTTGAGCTAATAGAGCTATTTCAATACCAATCTATTTACTTTATTGTAGATTTTGGAGAAGTTTTCTATTTTTCAACCATTTCTTATGTCTTTTTGCTGTTGAAAATGTTAATTTTTTTCACTTACAGTGTATATTTTATTTTAAATATAGAGGGTTCAGTATAAATTTGTGTAAAATGTAGAACGTTCTGTCTTGTGTCTAAATAAGTAAAAGCTCCTTCTACACATTGCTAGGCATAATGTGTTAGTGACTGTGTCTGTCCATGACCTACACATTGCTAGATATAATGTGTTAGTGACTGTGTCTGTCCATGACCTACACATTGCTAGATATAATGTGTTAGTGACTGTGTCTGTCCATGACCTACACATTGCTAGGTTAATGTGTTAGTGACTGTGTCTGTCCATGACCTACACATTGCTAGATATAATGTGTTAGTGACTGTGTCTGTCCATGACCTACACATTGCTAGGTTAATGTGTTAGTGACTGTGTCTGTCCATGACCTACACATTGCTAGATATAATGTGTTAGTGACTGTGTTTGTCCATGACCTACACATTGCTAGATATAATGTGTTAGTGACTGTGTCTGTCCATGACCTACACATTGCTAGGTATAATGTGTTAGTGACTGTGTTTGTCCATCACCTACACATTGCTAGGCATGATGTGTTAGTGGCTGTGTTTGTCCATGACCTACACATTGCTAGATATAATGTGTTAGTGACTGTGTTTGTCCATGACCTACACATTGCTTGATATAATGTGTTAGTGACTGTGTTTGTCCATGACCTACACATTGCTAGGCATGATGTGTTAATGACTGTGTTTGTCCATGACCTACACATTGCTAGGTATAATGTGTTAGTGACTGTGTTTGTCCATGACCTACACATTGCTAGGTATAATGTGTTAGTGACTGTGTTTGTCCATGACCTACATATTGCTAGGTATGATGTGTTAGTGACTGTGTTTGTCCATGACCTACACATTGCTAGGCATAATGTGTTAGTGACTGTGTTTGTCCATGACCTACACATTGCTAGGTATGATGTGTTAGTGACTGTGTTTGTCCATGACCTACACATTGCTAGGCATAATGTGTTAGTGACTGTGTTTGTCCATGACCTACACATTGCTAGGTATAATGTGTTACTGCCCATACCAGAACAGACTCCCTGGACAGATGAATCAGGATTATCAGTTCAAATACGGACAGAAGTGAAAGGAATAGTTCACAAAGAGGAACAGAATAGTCTACAGCGAAAAACAATAACACTTAGTTTCCTGGATGAAGAATACCCACAAGACCTATGGATCCGTGTGTACACAGATGGATCAGCACAGAATGCAGTAAAGAATGGGGGAGCAGGTGCATATATAGAGTACCCAAATAACACTAGGGATATGAATAAAATAGCAACAGGGAAATATTGCCACAATTATGATGCAGAAATACAAGCAATAAAGTTGGCAATAGAAAAACTGCTGAACAGTAATCTTAGCCCACAGCCTGTAGTATTTTTGACAGATGCAAGATCAGTAATCCAGGCACTACAATCCAGAAAATTACCACATCTGCAGACCTTATTGACTGAACTCTGCAAGCACCACAGGGTTGCCCTGCAGTGGATCCCGTCTCACTGTGGAATACCAGGAAATGAGAAAGCAGATCAGTTGGCAAAGGAAGGTTCAACAGGCACACAATTAGATACACCAGTTACATACCATCATAAGAAACAGATAATCAAATCAATCAGAGGACCACAAGCCCCAAATCAGGATGCCTTTCATAATATGAATAGATATGAACAAGTTATCATTATACACCTCAGAACATGACACAATCGACTCCATAGTCACATGTATACAAAATTCAAGATCGGCACATCAACTACTTGTACATGTGGACAGACTGCTGAACACATACTTCAAGACTGCACTGAATATAGTAGACTGAGGAAAATCCATTGGCCCATAGATACAACACTACAGACAAAACTATATGGGCCACTGCAAGAATTACAAAAGACAGTAAAATTCATACAGGAAACGACATTGCTGATATAGACAATACTTCGAGCGAACGAAAGATAGATAGATAGATGTAAAATAAAGAGGGTTTTGTCAAGTATCTACAAAATATATAGGGTTCTGTCAAGTATCTACAGAATATAGATGGTTCTGTCAAGTATCTACAGAATATAGATGGTTCTGTCAAGTATCTACAAAATATAGATGGTTCTGTCAAGTATCTAATGTATACAAAATATAGATGGTTCTGTCAAGTATCTAATGTATACAAAATATAGATGGTTCTGTCAAGTATCTAATGTATACAAAATATAGATGGTTCTGTCAAGTATCTAATGTATACAAAATATAGATGGTTCTGTCAAGTATCTAATGTATACAAAATATAGATGGTTCTGTCAAGTATCTACAAAATATAGAGGGTTCTGTCAAGTATCTAATGTATACAAAATATAGAGGGTTCTGTCAAGTATCTAATGTATACAAAATATAGAGGGTTCTGTCAAGTATCTGCAAAATATAGAGGGTTCTGTCAAGTATCTAATGTATACAAAATATAGATGGTTCTGTCAAGTATCTAATGTATACAAAATATAGATGGTTCTGTCAAGTATCTAATGTATACAAAATATAGATGGTTCTGTCAAGTATCTAATGTATACAAAATATAGAGGGTTCTGTCAAGTATCTAATGTATACAAAATATAGATGGTTCTGTCAAGTATCTAATGTATACAAAATATAGATGGTTCTGTCAAGTATCTACAAAATATAGATGGTTCTGTCAAGTATCTACAGAATATAGATGGTTCTGTCAAGTATCTACAGAATATAGATGGTTCTGTCAAGTATCTAATGTATACAAAATATAGATGGTTCTGTCAAGTATCTACAAAATATAGATGGTTCTGTCAAGTATCTACAGAATATAGATGGTTCTGTCAAGTATCTACAAAATATAGATGGTTCTGTCAAGTATCTACAAAATATAGAGGGTTCTGTCAAGTATCTAATGTATACAAAATATAGAGGGTTCTGTCAAGTATCTAATGTATACAAAATATAGAGGGTTCTGTCAAGTATCTAATGTATACAAAATATAGATGGTTCTGTCAAGTATCTAATGTATACAAAATATAGATGGTTCTGTCAAGTATCTACAAAATATAGAGGGTTCTGTCAAGTATCTAATGTATACAAAATATAGATGGTTCTGTCAAGTATCTAATGTATACAAAATATAGATGGTTCTGTCAAGTGTCTATTGTATACAAAATATAGATGGTTCTGTCAAGTATCTACAAAATATAGAGGGTTCTGTCAAGTATCTGCAAAATATAGAGGGTTCTGTCAAGTATCTAATGTATACAAAATATAGAGGGTTCTGTCAAGTGTCTATTGTATACAAAATATAGATGGTTCTGTCAAGTATCTACAAAATATAGAGGGTTCTGTCAAGTATCTGCAAAATATAGAGGGTTCTGTCAAGTGTCTAATGTATACAAAATATAGATGGTTCTGTCAAGTATCTACAAAATATAGATGGTTCTGTCAAGTATCTGCAAAATATAGAGGGTTCTGTCAAGTATCTAATGTATACAAAATATAGATGGTTCTGTCAAGTATCTAATGTATACAAAATATAGAGGGTTCTGTCAAGTGTCTATTGTATACAAAATATAGAGGGTTCTGTCAAGTATCTAATGTATACAAAATATAGAGGGTTCTGTCAAGTGTCTATTGTATACAAAATATAGAGGGTTATTAAAAAAAAAAAAAGTAAAGTACTCCCGTCACGCCAAGTGGCGTATAGGGAAATATGGTGTTAGTGACCCTATATTTTACAGACCTTCAGCACATGATTTTTGGGCTAATGTGGTCGATTTTACGCCCGTGCTGATTTACTTTCCTAGAAAAAAATCCGGTACCCATTTAAGGCTGGGTGAACCTGGAAGCCGTCGGTTGGGATCGAACCCTACCCCTTGTCCTTTGTAGTCCAGTTCACTAACCACTGAGCTATCGCGGCTCCCTATTTAGAGATATGGTCTATTGAAATTTATGGGGGTGGTTGCCTCATTTTTGATGCAATGATATATTTCCATGATATTGTATCACATTCAAGCTTTCATCAAACATTCACATATACCCTCATAAATGACCAAGTCATAACGATATTGTTTGTCCACTATACTGTGTATATTCTCCCAAGTGTGTGTATGTGTATAGTGTCTGTATAACAAGATTGTCGCTTTCTCTCTCACTCCGGTTATTGAAAGACATTTCTCTTGATGAGAAATCATGTCACCACTGCAGTTTCCACTAGAGGTCACACTATATGTTGCTGGTTGAGACAAAAATGTTTTATTTTTCCAATTGTTTATGAACCGACCAGTTATTGAGTGGTCAAGCACACACAGTAGTACCTCTGCAGGGCTGATGGATTCATATGACGTGCAGGAGTAGAATGCCTTTTATTTTTTGGGCGAAGTGATGAGACTAAAGTGGCGACATTCCAGAAATATTTTTTTATTTAGAGTTTTGTATTACTAGTCCCTTGTGTGGCATCGGCTTGCTGCACGGGAAACATTCACTATGTCTCTTCTGTTAAAAGGAGCCGTGTCAATTTGACGACAGTTCGATAGCAGTAGTTCATAGTTTTTATGGTGAAGTTTATGCTTTATTATATTGAAAAACACATCGGGAAGAAGATGGCAACAACATACATACGTTGGTCCTTCAGTATCACACGATGGCGGAACTAGTAAACGACCGTCATTGACTTGTTCAACGGTTTGGGTTGGAGAACGGGCGCCTCTTCCAAAATCTTCACCAACTTCCTATAGTCGGACACAGCGGGTTGCTGGGTCACCACACGGCCACGGGAGTAAAGCTTGAATGATGGCAAGTCCTTGATGTTCTCCGAAATACACAGCCGGCGCTCGTCGTCACAGTTGACGGCTGCATACCCAACGTTCTCTCTTGTGCTGGTTTTCGTGGCTTTAACAAAATGCGACTTGGTGAGTTTACTGTGTGCACTCTTGGGGTCATAGAACATGACCAACGACACGTCTCGCTCTGTAATGTAGTTGTCAAAGGACTCCTCCTGCAAGGCACTGATTGATTTTGTTTTGAGAAAGGCGTCTGCCTTCAGCTTCTTGGGTTTCTTGTGGGCCATCTTCTAGGCGTGGGCGAGAAATAAGCTGCAGCGTACGTTGATATTTGAAAGGTGGCGGTTAATGTTGCAATCTGTGAGCAGCCATCAAGATGATTAAATAAAAACATAAATTGATGACCAAATGCGCATACTTTTCTGACGTCACTGGTTACCATGCAGCGAGAGAGTAACAAGGGGAGACAACGCATGGCGACCGGTCACAAGGTTATTGAGCTATTTGCGGGTCATCATCATTGCACTCCGGACATGTCCATAGGTGCTCAGATCCCCTCCTCAGCAATTCCTTCAGTGTATAGCGACTGACGACTCCAGTTTTATGTTGGTTGATAAGTCTTCTTACACGGCCACTAAGTTTCTCATTTCTGGCTGTGCCCATCTTAACTCCTATTTATATCATCCGAAGAAGTGACGTGGATCTGTTCAGAAGGTGTGCGGCCCCCTCCCCTTTTTTTGCAGATGTTGCTATAGAGTTGCACTTTAGCTATAGTTGTAGACATTTTTGCAGCACTCATGGGTGATACTATCTTGAGTACGAATATACCGTTCATTCTTAAAAATGGATGCTTTATTATCGTGATTTCAGTTCGAACAATCTGAGAGATTTTATTCTTTATTCTATTCATAAAATCAGTTTCACTGCATTCGAGGCATCCCCATATCCGCCCCACCACCCGTCCCAGCATTTCTCAATACGTGTAGAATCAGAATAGCTAAAGCAGCAATGTCTTTCAGAAGCCTCGAAAAGTTGTGGAAATCAAAACTCATCAGCACAAACACAAAACTTCGACTATTCAAATCAAATGTACTATCAACCCTTACGTATGCGTGTGAAAGCTGGAAAACAACAAGAGATATAGAAACAAAGTTGAACGCATTCGAAAATAAATGTTTAAGGAAAATTCTTGGTATAGCGTGCAACGAATTCAAAACAAATGAGGAAATTAGAGAAATCGCCAATCAACCACTAATATCTTCAGTAATCAAGAAAAGACGATGATCATATGTCGGACATGTGATGAGAAGAGATAATAACCGAATAACAAAGCAAGCCCTCATGTGGGAAACACCAGGTTTGATGAAAAAGGCCGAACCAGAGAGACACTGAGAAGAACATTGATGAGAGAGGCAAGAGCAGCAGGAATCAGCTCCCTCAATGAGATAGAGTTGCTTGCACAGAACAGAGACAAATGGGAGAGATTTTATAAAGATCTTTAGAAGGATTGAAAACTGCTAGAATAAAAATTTAGATATGAGAAAGAGTATCTGGGTCTATGCCCTATGGGCCAGCTACGGCGCGAAAAGTCAATAAATAGATTGAAGAATGATGTGACCACGTGAGATGACATAAAGATCAAAATACAACACAGTGAACCTTCAATAGAAACTACAAGAACACCAGACCATAAGGGCCGACCACGAAATAAATGTATTGTGGAATACTGGAAACACGAAGAACCTGGAAACATAACAGAAGGAGAGGTCAACAAGGGAGTAAACTATTTCTCCCCTTGACGCTGAAAGGCAAGTGAGGAAAGAAGTAAGATGATTGTTCTAGTTTAGATACAACACGAAAGAATGTGAATTATTTAGCTCCAATAATGTTTTTTGTGAGCGATATTTTAATAAATAAGCTAATACTTATGAGAATAATTGTTGCAAAAGTTGTCTAACTTTCTGGTGTGAAACTCTCCATTTTTACAAAACACAATCTAAGCTCAGTTAACACAATTGAGCCAAATTAAATATTAGAAGGAGGGAAGGAAGAGAACTCTGCCTCGCTGGGTTATAGAGAATATGCTGGTGTTAGTGTCCCTTTAAGGGGGCCACGATAGCTCAGTGGTCAGTGAACTGGACTACAAAGGACAAGAGGTAGGGTTCGATTCCAACCAACGGCTTCCAGGTTCACCCAGCCTTAAATGGGTACCGGATTTTTTTCTGGGAAAGTAAAGCGGCATGGGCGTAATACCGACCACATTATCCCAAAAATCATGTGCCGAAGGTCTGTAAAATTTATGGTCAATAACACCATATACCCTATACGCCACTCGGCGTGACGGGGGCACTTTACTTTTTTTTATTACTAGTGTCCCTTTACATTTTTTGTTTACACATTTTTGATAAAAGTGGTTAGTAGCATGGCTTTTGCGCCACGTCGTCCAACCATGTAACAATTATATATATATACTGAAGTTGGCAAATGAGTTAGACAACTAAAGCATCGGTAACAAACAGCTGAGGCGAGTATACAACAGCAAATTGCCTGTCGTACAATTTAATAATAATTTAAAATAATTAAATAATTATATATTTGTTTATGTTAAGCTCAAAACAATCATCTTTTCTGTGTTATTTAACACATTCCTCGTTTGTTTGTTTTTTCATCAGCGCTGAAAAGAATGTTGTACAGCACAATTTGGTTCGAGACTCTTGTTACCCCCTAGGTTGTTGTGCAGGTGTGCTTTTATTTTGGATGGATAGTACAAACTCCTGTAATGTGGGAGAACGTTTTCTTGTAATTGTATAGGCACACGAACGTCCACATTGGAAAGCGTATGAACGATGCTATAGTTATAATTATTCAAAGGCCCTGGTATCACTGCAAACGAATGAAAATCAATAATTGTTCAACCGCCAGTGCCAGTGGAATCATCCAAATTAACATCTCATTGAAGGATCTAAACAAAGAAAGGCAGCTGCAGTCCCCATCATTGCAGCTGCAGTACATGCCTAAAGGCATAAGGCGTAAAGGCACCGAAAGTAAACGCAGCCGAAATGTCCTTCGTCATACGATATCATCATTCATCGTAAACAATCGGAATATTGAAACACGATCTGGATGAAACACACAGTTCACTATGTGCACAGAGCACTGAACTCAGTAGCTCCGATAGCAAGCCGGACTTGGAATATGAGGAAACTGCAACAAGGAACACTTTTCATCAGTGTCTCAACGGTTCCTGCCGCCTATCCGCCATATTGACCGGAAGTCCAACTGGACAGATGTGCAACTGGACAATCACGTAGCCTATGTTTCGTAAAATTTCGCACAGAAGATGGCGCCACGTTATTTAGCTCCGCGACAATAATGGTGTTCACAGTGAGGAGATGGGCGTTTAAACATGAAGAATTAGTTCAGTCAATCAGCGAATGTCAGCTATGAAATCATGTGGGGAAAATAAATGCACGTCTGCACAAAAATCAGGGGGTTGCAAGACTTTTGGTTCACACGGTAGTTTGTGCAAATTGTGTTCTTTCCTTCCTCGTCGCACCTCTCTCCCTGTGTGTGTGTTAGGTATCTGGCACATCCAATGTTAACGTAGGTATCTGCCACATCCAATGTTAACTTAGGTATCTGCCACAACCAATGTTAACTTGGGTATCTGGCACATCCAATGTTAACTTAGGTATCTGGCACATCCAATGTTAACTTAGGTATCTGGCACATCCAATGTTAACTTATGCATCTGCCACATCCAATGTTAACTTAGGTATCTGGCACATCCAATGTTAACTTAGGCATCTGGCACATCCAATGTTAACTTAGGTATCTGGCACATCCAATGTTAACTTAGGCATCTGCCACATCCAATGTTAACTTAGGTATCTGGCACATCCAATGTTAACTTAGGCATCTGGCACATCTAATGTTAACTTAGGTATATGGCACATCCAATGTTAACTTAGGTATCTGGCACATCCAATCTTAACTTAGGTATCTGGCACATCCAATGTTAACTTAGATATCTGGCACATCCAATGTTAACTTAGGTACCTGGCGCATCCAATGTTAACTTGGGTATATGGCACATCCAATGTTAACTTAGGTATCTGGCACATCCAGTGTTAACTTAGGTATCTGGCACATCTAATGTTAACTTAGGTATATGGCACATCCAATGTTAACTTAGGTATCTGGCACATCCAATCTTAACTTGGGTATCTGGCACATCCAATGTTAACTTAGGTATCTGGCACATCCAATGTTAACTTAGGTACCTGGCGCATCCAATGTTAACTTGGGTATATGGCACATCCAATGTTAACTTAGGTATCTGGCACATCCAGTGTTAACTTAGGTATCTGGCACATCCAATGTTAACTTAGGTATCTGGCACATCCAGTGTTAACTTAGGTATCTGCCACATCCAGTGTTCTTAGGTATCTGGCACATCCAGTGTTAACTTAGGTATCTGGCACATCCAGTGTTAACTTAGGTATCTGGCACATCCAGTGTTAACTTAGGTATCCAATGTTAACAGCCAGAGTTTATATAATGAATCGTCACAACGCTTCATATAACAGAACTAGCTGGTCGACGCTTGCCAGTGCATTGAGCCGATTCGTACACGCGGCAGTTTAACATTCGTTTGAGGGCCAATCATTCTCGCTGTTTGATACAGCGATTGACATGTCCAACTCATCGTCATCATTATCGTGGAGGTTGTCCGTCTGGAACTTAACTCTCATGACATATATTTTGAACTTGTATTTGTATTTCATGTGTTTGTGACTTCCGGTTGGCGCGGCAGGCCAATATGGCGGCCTAGTCAATTCGGGATAAGGACTGGTAGCATTTTTGCTGCAGTGTGTTTTCAAATGATTCTTTCTGGTCTGGATTTTCTTTTGCGGAGACAGCGTTGGGCCAGTCGCATTCACGTGACCAAAAAATCAACATGGTTGTGACGCT